>PVLD010000165.1:0-324703 GCA_004027595.1 Dinomys branickii | reverse complement strand
GTAGGGTTAGACATAGGTAAAGCAAGACCAGAGAGTCTAAGCAAGCCAACTTAATACACACTGAACGGTCACAGGCCAGGCTCAAGGCAAGTGCTTGAAGCTGAATTTCCTTAGTGCTTCACCAAGAACATACAACAGTTAGTTTCCAGAAAATTCAAATGCTGCTCATAGGTAGTTATGGTTTAAAAGGCAAATGTTAAGAGGCAGCGACAATCTAGGTTTTGAAGCTTGTTGACTATGATCATATTTTTATATCTTATATCATGATCTACTTATATACATACATGATCTATATACATAACCAAGGTGTCACAGAACAATACCTTTATGAACTCTGGTATATCCAGATAGTTTCTATTTTAGAAGGTTCATTCTTATTTTATATGCTGGTCTGATAAAGCTGACGCTGTAAATTATTAATGATTTATGCTAGACAGTTTAGGGGAAAATATCTGGTTTAAGAAACACAAGTTAAAAAAGTAAACTGGGTGAGTACAAAAATATGAAAAAATGTTCCAATCCAAAAATCTCAATAAATTCCAAATAGGAAAAGTACAAGGAAAAACAAAGCTGGTTGGTACAGAATGGCTAATTTCTGGAAAAGCAAAGAAAAAAGGAAAGCAGCGAGAGAAAAATGGCAGACTACGTAGAAATAAAGATACAATGTTAAGTAGAGAAAAAGGAGGCCAGTAAAATGAAAACTTTAATGCACTAGAAGAAAAAAAAAATCACCTAGGATGCTGTATTCAGCAAGCATCCTTTTAAGAACAAAAATGAAATACTTTTTTTGATAAACGATTAATCACCAACAGAATTACATTCTAAAACTGTTAGCGTTCACCTGCTTGAAGGACTTGTGGAGGAAAAAAATCACTGAACCCAAAGAAAGAAGGACAGGACTAATACAATAATAAACAAAGGCAAATGGGATGAAGAGAAGACAAGCGGTATCGGGCAAGCACACAGTAAACTGTAACGTGCAGCCACACCCATAAACCCCACCGAGCATTCCAATTCCATGGGAAAGAATTCCACAGTGGGTTTTTTTTAAAGCAAGATCCAATCATATGTTCTCTATAAGAGATAATAAAGGGCATAAAATCTGAATAGGACTGCTACCATCTTAATTATGCACACTTATAAACCATTACTCAGTTATAAACAGAATACACATTCTTCTTAAAACATCCAGACAGGCCATTAAAAAGTCTCAACAACAAAGCTGGGAATAGTGGCGTGTGCCCGTAACGCCAGCCCTCGAGAGGCGGAGCGTGAGTTCAAGGCTGGCCTGAATTACATGGTAAGATCCTCTCTCAACACCCGCACACACCCACACACATAGTCTCAACAAATTTACAATAAACTGGAAAACCACAGCACACTGTTTCCAACTACAAGACAAGTATATAAGGAACTAATCTCAAGCTATTTAAAAAATACAATACACTTGCACATTGAACAACAGACACATAAACCATAGGCCATACAAGAAATTATATTAAAAAGTAAAATAATTTTAATTAAGTACTGAAATAAAGCTTATTAAAATGTGTGTAATATGTTAAAGTCATACGCAAGAGGGTCATTTATAGTTCTGAAATATTTGTATCTGATAAGGGGAAACATAAAGAATAAATGTTCTAGAAAGAAAAATAAGTAATAAGAATAAAAAACAGAAAACTGATACAGAAAATTAAAACCTTTTGTCTCTTTTTAAAACATAAACAAAGTTAGAGGCCTCTACTTATTAGACTCCAAAATTTACCATCAAGCTATTGTAACGGAGATGGCATAACATGATCTAGAGATAACATGTTGATCAATGCAAGAAAAGAGAAAACACAGAAGTAAGACTAACATTTATGTGACCAACTGAGTTTGGAGAAAGGCTTCAAAGCAACCCACTTTGAGGGGAAAATTCTTTAGAAAATTGTACTGAAACAAGCAGATGTCCATAGAAAAAATAACGAAACTCAATCCCCGTTCATATAGTAATCCAAAAGTAGTTTGAAGTGGTCACAGACCTAAAGTATACAGGGCTGAGCTTACAGGAGTAGGTTCCTGAAAAAAGGGGACCGAAAGCATTTTGTTGTTGTTGAAAAAATAAGACTTCACCAAAATAAAAATTTCTTAACAAAATCCCCCAAAGAAGCATAAAGATTGAGTGTAACTGACTGGTAGAGCATGATCAGTTCTTAGCACCCGGAGGAAGGGCACACATTGAGGGAAAATACCAAATATGTATCTGACAAATTCAGTTTCAGAGTACTGTATATTAGTAATTTCTCAAATTATATAATAAGAAATACCTAATTTTTTAAGTGGCCAAAGGATATTTGAACTGTCTTCAAATAAAAGGTATACAAATGGCAACTAAGAATGTGAAAAACAGCACATCTTACAGTCATCAGAAAAATATAAATGACAGCTATGATTACACACACAGCCAACAGAATGCCTAAATTAGGAAGTCTGGCCACACCTGTTGGTAAGGATGTTTCAAGAGAACTCTTAAAAAAATTGCTGGTGAGATTATACATAAAGATGGTCTAACACCTTTCAAAAATAGCTTGATTTTTAGTATTTTAATTAACACTACACTCCATGCTACAAGTTGCATTGGTACGTACCCATTTTGAGAGAACAAAACATGTCTACAAAACCTCCAAAGGGGACTCATAGTATTATCAAGATGTGAATCATTACACAAAGCAGCAGCACATTCACGCAGTGCAATTACAAGAGGGCTGTGAAGAAAGCTAATGTGAAGGACGAATCCAAACAGACACAGAAAAGCTGGGCCTGACGGCAGATGCCTGTAATCCCAATACTTGGGAAGCTGAGGCAGGGGAATTGCCAAGAGTTTGAGGCAACAGGCTGCATGGTTGAGCTCAAAACCAATCTGTGTTTTCAGTTGATTTTCCTTGAGTCTTTCCCATGTGACTCCTCTGTTCAGCCATGTTGAAGCCTCCCTCAAGGCCAATCTGATCACAGCAAGATCCTGACTCAAAAAATCAAGAGCCAGAAAAACCCCAAAGAGATATAGAAACAAAAGTAAAGAAAAACTGTAAAGTAACTGAAGACAGCACTCATAAAATAATACCACATAAAAAATATAGTAGCCAAACCAAAATATCCAGTGGGAAGACTGGAAGGCAAAGCAATAATAATAAAAAAAAAACTAGGATACATTAGAAAAGAAAGTCTTTAATATCCAATTTACAATAGTATTTTCAGAAAAGTAAAAAAAGTTCCTGAGAATTTTTTTTAATTTCTAAAAAAAGTGCATCTGTAGCCTGAAAAGATCTAGACAGTTCACAACAATTAATGAAGCCATACCACAAACAAAGTACATCCTGTAAAATTTTAAAATTCCAGAATATAAACAGTAAGATCTACTAGAAAGAAGAAAAAAATGTCAAGAATGATACAGGTCTCCTCCACAAACACTTCAAGTTGGAGGTTAAAGTCTCTTCAAAATTCTGAAAGCAGTGTTTTCCAATTCATAATTGTGTAACTAGCCCAAACTGAAGTCAAAAGTGAGAATAAGCCAATACATTTGCAGACTTTGGAACTGCAAAAGAATTTGCCACTAATGGATACACTTGCAGGAAACTTGCAGAGGACGTACTTCACCAAAATTAAATATAAAGGAGGAGAAAGGGATGGTTTAAAAAAGAGAAAGGCACAGAAAATTCCTAGGGTAAGAGCAAGGATAAGCCCAGAACACCCGTGTACAGAGCACAGAAACTTACCCTGGGTTTGGACCAGGTTGTAAAGAGGAAAGACAATCTTTTAGGTACAAAATGCGAAAAACTCTTAAGAGGCAGGCTTTGGGATATTATGAAATCTCTGAATCTGATGTACAAAGAAAACTAATACAATGTCATAATTATTTACAGGGAAAGTGGAGAAAAGAAGGAATACATCACATCACAGATTAGCGGTAAAACTTTATAGCCACAATAATGGAAAGACAGTCCAGACTAAGTCCAATTTATATGAGGATAATGAAGAAAGAAAAACAGACATAAAAACACTTTCTTGTCTATCACAAAGCAAAAAGTGTTTACAATTTCCAGACAGGCATAGTATTCAAGAAATATGTACATGACACAGGAAGAAAGTTAGGTGTTTATGTTTATTTTTTTGGAACCGGAAATCAAACTCAGGACCTTGCACTTGCTAGGTAGAGACGCCTGTGCCACTGAGCTACATCCCCGGCCCGAAAGTTTGAATAACACAGAATTCATGTCTGAAAAAGTTTATTTCCACTAGAAGAAATAAACACATAAATGTAAAATATAATTACAGGTAGTGACCAACCTTACTTAGAAAAACAATAAAGAGACAGAATGAAAGCTGGGGGGAAGGATGCTATTTTTGAAAAAGTGGTCAAGAAAGCCTCTGAGGAACAGGATGTGGTAAGAAATCCAAATGAATTAATGGACTGAAGTTACAAAGGTATGGATAAAGAATATTCTAGAAGACAGGGAGCAGACAGTTTAAGTTTAATGTGCTTGAAACCAGTAAGAAGTTAAGCAATTAGCAGAGCATGAGCTAAGTGGAAAAATGTAAGACGCAGTATCTGAGCGGTAAGAAATAAATGGTAACACTTGCGCAGAAAGTGAAGTATCGGTGCTCAGGATGATAAACATGGGATTAACCAGCGAGGAAAAAATCACTAGATAATGATATGAAAATGTTATTATTATTTGGCTATGAAAGTGAACTACAATTAAAACCTTGTTTCATTTGCCTTACTGCATAACATTAGAAGAAACAGATGACCACTGTGCACCATTGCAACACAGAAGGAAAGGCTATGTCTATGAGAGTTAAAAAAAGAAATTAAAATAAGCCAAACTTTAGAGAGATGAGTTTAAAAGTGCCAAACACACCCTCAAGTATATATTTTGTAAAAACATACATACACAACCACTTAGATGTAAAAGAATGTTTTGAAAGGTATTTAGATTTTGAAATTATTTCCTTCAATGATCATTGTGCCAAAGTAAACAGGCTTCTGGCTTCATATTAAATAATACAATATCATAGGGGTTAATTATGCATTTTCAAATTCTTTCCTTAGGCAATACATGTTTTAGTATACTTATCCCAGAAAGATAACTCATGAGAAGATGCTTGGGGCTCTATAATAAAATAAAAAACCAATCAGACAAAACCCAAAAAAGATATAGTAATGAAAGAAAGGTAAGAGATAAGGGATCAGTAGTTCTTAATGCTGGCTGTCCACTAGCATCATCGGTATTCACATTTAATTGTTTTCATATTGAATTGGTTTAAAATGGGGCCCTGGATATATTATTCCAATACTGAGCCAAAACTGAGTATCTTTGGGTTAGATGTGCATGGTGGTGAACAGAAAATGCTGAGACTGGTAGTTAATTCTGTTGATACAGTAAACAAAAATACAAACTAAGATATGAACCCAATCACCTCATTCTCCTGCTTTCAAAAATACGCCCAGTGACCAATCTCTTCAATGGCTCTAATTCCTCTTTATAGCTTAATGTCCTTGTCAACAGCTGAGGCCCTCTGGAATCTGGTTCCTGCACCTGTCCTCACCAAGCTCATCTCATCTAACTGCAACAACCAAACCAAGAAACTGCACAGCCAAACTAAACTACTGTCCGCTTCCTCAAATGTACCAAACTACTTCCTTCCTCTCCTTTTGCGTATTAGTCCTACTGTCTAAGATAATTTGCCTCTTCTCATTGTACCTAAACTCCTATGCCCTATTAAGTCCAAGTATGACTTACTCTGTAAAATCTCCCAAGAACTACCTGAGAAAAATGATTCATTTTCCTCTTTGTGCCATCAGTGCATTTCTGAGAACATCGGTTAAATAATTTACCTCATTCCATTTTTCTAGGTCTAACTTACTAATCTTTGAGTGCTTTGAGAGCAATAACCTTCATCTTTTCTGTTTTTAATCTTTGTGCCTCCAATGCCTAATTCTGAAGACTAGGTCATGAACTATAGTACTAGTAAGTGTTACAAAAGGGGAGAATAAAAATGGTACAAAACCATGAGTTCTAGATTTTTAAGAGGAAAGTTAAATGCTATGGAGAAATGGAGACTTAGGTGACCTGATCAATGACATGACTATAAAAAGCCGCCTGTGAGCATCTTGTCTTTTGCATCTTCCCTTTATCTTTTCCATTCCTCCCAGTCTGATTAAGCATCAAAGCAGAAAAGAAAAACAGCAGTGATAAAAGACAAAGGAGAGTGGGATAGAGTTCACAGGAGAATCAGACGTTTTGAAGATTTTCATTTTTTAAATTAGGGGAACATGATCAAAATACCATTAGCATACCTCACAGAATTAGAGAAAACCTTGCTAAAATTCATCTGGAACCAGAAGAGACCTAGAATTGCAAAGCCAATCCTGAGCAAAAAAAGGCACAGCAGGAGGCATTACAATCCCTGACTTGAAATTACACTACAAAGCTACTGTGATAAAATCAGCATGGTACTGCCCCCTCAAAAAAAACACAGACCTAAGGACCAGAGGACCAAATTAGAAGATGCAGACACAACTACAAACACACTCAGCCACTTTATCTTTGACAAAGGGGCCAGATATATGCACTGGAAGAAAGATAGCCTCCTTAATAAATGGTGCTGGAAAAACTGGCTCTCTATATGCCAAAGACTAAAACTAGACTTAGGTCTATCACCACACACTAGTCAAAATGGATCAAAGATCTAAATATTAAAAAGAAACACTAAATCTACTGGAAGAGAAAATAGGTAGAAATCTTGAAGATATGTGTAGACATTGACTTCATGAACAAAACTCAGACCAGTCGCAAGGGAAATACTTCAAATAATCAGTAACTGGGATCTCATCTTATTAAAAAGCCTTTGCACAGCAAAATCAATCACCAACAGTGTAAAAAGACAACTGAGTGGGAAAATTTTCGCCACTTGTTCAAAGGACAAAGGACTTCTACCTAAAACATATAAAGACCTGAAAAAAAAACCAGACCTGCCAAATTCAAAGACCCAATCTAAAAATGAGCATCGAAGATGAATACACACTTCTCAGATGAAGAAATACAAATAACAAATAAATATATGAAAAAATGTTCAACATCACTGGTCAACGGAGAGATGCAAATTAAAACAATACTGAGATTCAATCTTACCCCAGAAAGAAGGGCCATCATCAAGAAATCAGCCAATAACAAATGCTGGAGGGGCTGTGGTGAGAAAGGAGCCCTTCTCCACTGTTGGTGGGAGTGCAGACTGGGGCAACCACTGTGGAAATCAGTGTGGAAATTCCCAACAAAAAAAACTAGAATTAGAGGTCCCATTCAACCCAGCTATTCCCCTTCTGGGTATTTTCCCACAAGAATTAAAATATTATACCACAGCAATATATATGCACCCATGTTTACAGAAGCACAATATGTAATAGCTCAATCTTGGAAAGAACCCAAAAACCCATCAACAGAGGAATGGATAAAAAAGATGTGGTCTTTTTATACAAGGGAGTACTACTCAGCCATAAAGAAGGATAAACTTGAGACTTTTATAGGTAAATGGATGCAACTGGAGACCACACTCATAACTGAAAAACATCAGACTCACATGTGTACACATCATATTGTCTCCCTGGTGTGAGAAACTGAAAGGGTAAAAAAGGACCCAAATGTTCAGTAGATATTGTGAAATAGGAACAAATTGTTCAAAAGGAAAAAGGAACTGGGATGGGGGAACAGGGAAAGGGGAAACAGCAGTAGTGAAAAGGGAAAAAATGCAAGTCAGTTACACTCTTAGGGTCTCTTGGTTCATTAAAAAGGAAGGTTTGTGCTAATACTGATGAGAGAAACTTTTATGCCCGTATCTTGTACCCTGAGCAACTACTTTAAAGATAACAACATGTAAAGGATCAACTATTGTTACTGTTAGCAAATTTTGTTTTACTTTTCCATGAAATAAAAAATTAATAAATTAGGGGAACAAACAGGTGATCCCTACCCACTGTTACGATGGTGCGAGTATTAATTACACGGGCACTTTTAACGATGTATTACAACAGTCTGCTACATGGCTTTATGGTACAAGGGTTAGAAAATATAAACTGTTGAAAAACAACCTATTTAAATTTATAGATAACAGCCACAAGAAGCTAAGCTCTGCTCACCCTGAAATCACTTGAAAAGAGCTATTTACCTGTAGAAACCGCGATATATGCATATATGTGTGTGTATATGAATCTACTATTTTATTGTATATGTGCAGTATCTTTATTTATAAATCTGAGGACTATTTTATTGTTCTCGTCCATCTATAGAACAAATGAACGAAGCCATTACATTCCCTTCACGACTTAAGTTCAGAACAAGGGTGTGCACGCGAACAGGAACAACTTCGCACCATCACACAAAACCGCTTCGTACATCGCGCCTGGCCAAAGGAAGCGAGCTGAATTGAAAACTGCTTTCAATTACTAACTCACTATTCTGTTAAAAAGAACGCCTAAAACTTGCAGCCCCTTTCTGATCTGGGTGTTTTCTCCCTTTAGAAGACCTCACATCTCACTCATTCTGACTCAGAACAGGTTGCACAACCTCTTGGCCCTTTGGACTGGCAGCAGCCAGGTGCCTCGCAACTTGCTCTGGACTAATTACGGACACGTAACACACCTTACACAAACCGAAAGCGTTCAGTTTCCTTAACGCCCATGATCAAAAAAAAAAAAAAAAAGGAGACAGGACAGGCCCGGGGACAGTACAAGGATGATTTCCAGACACCCGCATATTTCTCTAGAATGACTCGCTCCTGAGTGCGACGGGACGGGCAGCGTGGGGAAGGTGCGCGCTGGCCGGCTGAGAGCGAGCGGAGCACAACGCACAGCCGGTGGAAAACGAAAGAGAAAAGAAATGAAAAAAGAAAGTTTTAGGCTCGCAGGCTGACGCTTCTGCCGGAGCTCAACGGAGACTGAGGGTGCTTCACAGGGCAAGGGCAAGGGCTGCGAGGCATCCTGCGGCGCCCTCCCCGGGGCTCCGCCAAAGCCCCGAACACAGCGCGGCTTCTGGGACCGCAGGCGCCTCGCACCGGGGCTCTGCGGTGCGTCCCTCGGGGCTGAAATGCCCGCTCTCTGCCGCCCCTCCGCCGGCCGCTTCTCGGCGTCTCGGCCGCCCGGGTGCCCCGAGCCCCGGCCTCCGCGAACCCGCACGGTCAGCCGCGCCGCCGGCCGCCGCGCAGCTCCTCCGCCTCACCTTGGTTACAGAAGAGGCTCCACAGTTTAGCGAAGATCAGCCCCATCACGAGCACCTGGCCGGGCCGCCGGCTCCCTCAGCAGCAGGTGCCGCCGAGCCGGGCCCCGCACCGCGGCGCTGGCCGTGGGGACCGAGGAGAAGCCGACCGAGACCGTGCGGCGAGGGCACTGGTCAGCCGAGCAGCGGAGAGCCGCGGACCAGCCCCAGCTGAGAAGCCGCCGCGTCCAGAGCCAACGGAGAGTCCTTTGTTTCGAGGCCACTGAGCCCAATGCCGACCCGTAGTCCCCTGGTCTGAACCCACCTACCCACCAAAGGCTCTACCAAGCCCTAAGCCCCACCTTCGCCCCGCCTCCCCCGGGCTCTGAAGACCGCCCATCGCCGGAAGTTCGGCGCGTGATGTCACGCGCTTGCGTCAACTACGCCATCGACGTGGCATTTCCTCTGCCTGTCTTCCTGGGTGCGGGTATCGCCTGGGAGATACGGGAATTGATTAGGCAAATGGGGAATTTCCCTTGGCGCTCTGTCCCTCGCCTTTCATCCTTCACAAAGTCTTGGGGACTCACTCTCGTAGCTTTCTAGGTTGACAGCGTCCCTGGCGTTTAAAAACGGAAAGACCGCAATGTCTGATTTAGCAATAGCTGTTTGCTGCCCTATAGCTGCGCTGTTATTTTTCTTATGCGCCCTTCCTCTTGGGTTCTGCTGCGATTCTTAATTCTGAATAGAATTGATCTGGAGAAGAGCCAGAGGGTAAAGACCTGCAGTCACAAAGTAGGAGTTTAAATACATACACACACACACACACACACAGGCGGGAGGATTTCAGCCCTGCCCAGCAGAATGCTAAAATACTTGCCTGTTCGAAGTGTATGACATTTCCTACCAGGGCTAAGTTTCAAAGACCCTTCAAGACTTAGACACAGGGTAATATGCTCCATCTTTAGATGCTAAAGGCAAATTTCAACTTATCATACAGACCAAAGGGGATGAACTGAGCCTGTACAAATCAGCTTAGCTTTAAGGACCATCATTTGGACCATAAATAAAAATCACTTTATATTTGTTTAAATAGAGACTTAAAGGACATTTCTACGCAGCTTAATTTTTAAAGAAAGCAAAGTAAATTCTCTAAGAGCGTCTGAGGTTATTAGACATAAAACATATTATACTTATTTTGGCTTTTAGATTTCTAAGAAACACCGGAAAGAACAAAGTGTTTGTATTAAAAGGCAGAGCTTTGAAGCAAAATGTACAGATTTCCTAATATTTTTATGACGGCGTAGTGTGACAATGAATATGAATTGTTCTTCCACTTCTCACTAAGTAGAATGACCATATTTGAGCCAGACTCTGGTATTTTTATTGTTTCTACTCCTGTGAACTATCTCAATTTTGCATTGCAGAACTATTAGTTAAAACTTTAATTTACTCTTAGCATCATTTTAGTGATAACTTACCTGACAGTGGGACTGCTTTAATATTTAATACATAGTGGTTCATGTTGAAAGGTTTATTTGTACATTTAGAAATTTGAAATTTTTAGTAGCTTAAAAGAAACTGGCCCCCATCGAAAAAATGAATATTAACAGAATATAGTTGTGTGTAATATAAACAGAAATCAAGCTTCTTCCTATAAGAATAAATAAACTTCAGCCAGCTGTAGTGGCACATGTCTTTAATCCTAACACTTGAGAGGCAGAGGCAGGAGTGTTGCTATAAATTCAAGGTCAGCCTGAACTACACAGCCAGACCCTGTACCAAAAAAAAAAAAAAATGATAATACTACCATTGGGCTTATTTTCTTGTGTTAACTGAAAGAACTTCAATGAAAATGTATACAGTCAAATTTCACAAATATTTCCAAAATATTTTTATAAAGTGTAAAAATATTTCACAAATATTTCACAATTTCATTCACAAATATTTCACAAATATTTTTATAAAGTGTAAATGCTGAACTGAAATTTCGAGGAAGGAAGATGAACAATTCAGGGAACTTTAAAAAATAAAAGTATATCTCTATATCTCATTTCTTTAACGAAATTATTACAAAGTAACCTGGGATAATACTTGGAAGAACTGTTTGTAGCTGGAACTGCCTTCAGTTTCCTACTCTTGGATCAGTTTGTGTATGGCTTGAAAGGAGAGTTCAACAATGTGTCCTGTCAGCTAGAAATTAAAGTCACTTTTCTTTTTAGTACTAAGGATGAAAGAAAATTTCCATTCAAAAATAACTTTTTAAATTGTCATCAGTCTTTAAGATAATCTCCATCATGATTTTACCCTACTTTGTCAGGTTCCAGGTGAGCTGGCATTGGCAGATTTCTGACCAGGACATTCCCTTCTGCAATATGATCTAAGAAATCAGTATGACTTTGTTGAGTAATATCTGTTGAGACAAATGTTTTTTAGAGGCTAGAGATGATACAAGAGAAAATACGGCAGTAGTGAGAATATGTGGCTAGAATTCTGATGTGTTGTGTTCACAAAGAGGACTATCTTGTGTTGAGTTTCAAAACATCTGCTTGGTCAAAATAGCCTTGAGTCTGTGACTTTGGTCATAGTCGGTGAGATTGACCATCTCTTCTGCACATTAGGGCTCAATATGACCAGCCTTCCTATAATCAGTAAATGCTTTTCCCACTAGTTACCTCAACACACTCACCATTAATACCTGTAGTCCTTTATCACCTGCTGTTTCTCCTGCCTTGCTCAGTGGAAGTCAGGGTACCTAATAAATTTACCTGTTTACAGAGGTTTTTAAAGCTGATTAAATTTCTCAAATTTTCCGGGTCTTCTTCTCTTCAGAAATAGCTGTACCTCACCCTATGCTCTTCCATTTGCCATGATCCCATTCACTGAAGTGGAACCTCTCATAGATATTTCCAAACAACTCATTAAACACTTGAAGTCTTCCTCTTTCCCTACACAGACAAGTTACCTCTTGGCATACCAGAATTTGGGTCAATTTAGTCTTTCTATCCTGAATTGTCTTCTCATGTTGCTCCTAGCATATGAGTGACGATGCTATCTAACATTTATTGCAGGCTGACTTTATTCCAGCACTGTTCTAAGCATATTACCTACTTTACTTACTCCTTTGTGACACTTTGAGGTCTCTATTATCTCTATTGAACTGATAAAAAAAATGAAGTATAAGAACTTTAATTATATACCTGAGACTACAAGAACTGCAGTCTGAACCCTAGCAATCACATATCAAGGGAAAGTCAAATTGTCAGCTGGGTGTGGTGGTGCACACCTGTAATCCCAGCACTCTGGAGGCTGAGGCGGGAGGATCCTTGGGAGTCTGAGACCAATCTGGGCTACAAAGTGAGCTCAAGTCCTGCCTGAATTGTACAGTGAGACCCCGTCTCAAAAGACAAAAAGAAAAAAAAAAGAAAAGAAAGTCAAATCTTAGCAATTGCAAAGATATAGATCACTCAAGTGGAGCTTAGGATGTGATGGGTTGTTGGGTGGATGGGATCCTTAAGTAGGGAGGAGCGACAGGACCGTGAGCACAGAATCTAGATCCTAGGAGGAGAGACCATCTCTGAATGTCCTCAGTACTATCCAAGTGTGCTGAAGCATGAGTATACATACTTTATCAGCAGTTTAGGGTTTCTCTACTTTGTAAAGATGTCCACCATGTGTTCATTTAGTTATTTGATAAGTATTTGGCTATTCTGTACTAGGTACTAGACATATAGTGGTGAAATAAAATCTCTGTCCTAGAGGAGCTATAAACTAGTTCAACTTTTTCTTTACTTTCTCCTGTCAAATACAGAGAGTGCGTTGGTTTGGGGGGTATTTTTGCCAGGAGAACACACTATAATACAGGACACATTTTATATGGTTATTTGTAATAGTCATCCAAAGAACGATATACAAAAGAGTGCAGGAAATCTGTCCACACACTAAGACCAAGGGATCCAGCTGAGAGCCTAGATCCCACGTCCACGTCCTACATGAGTCCAGCTGAATACCTAGAGCTCATAACAATGCCTCCCACGAATCCCACTGGAGGCCCAGAGCCATGACAACGTCTCATGCAGGCCTGTTTCATGCAGGTGTGCTGGGAAGGCCCAAAGCTTAGTGGTAGAAGTTAGAAAGTCTGTGCCAGCAGGATGAAGGAGCTGTGTTAGAAAGCTGAAGGATCTGCACTGGAGCCAGGAAGCACGCTCAGAAAAACCAGAGCTCCCCTGAAAGGTACAACAGCCACCCTCAGCAACAGTAAGGTCCTGAGCTCCTCTAATAATCAAGATGGATGAGTTCCCATCAGGGAAGCCAGTGCAGCAAGCTTCTCCTGGAGACCAGCAATGCATCATCTTCCCCTTCAGAGTCAGGGAGCGATACTCAAAGTGAGGACCAGACCTCCCCCAAAGTGAACCAAAGCCATTCTCAGAGCCAGCGAGGTCCCAAGCTCCTTGGAGGATTAAAACAGCCAAGTTGATCAGGAAAGCCAGCCTGACGAGCTCCTCCAAAAGAACCAACAGCTTCCACCAGCTCCAACAGCCTTTCTCTGCTCCCAACAGCCCTAACTATGCCTTCTCCAGGTCTGCCTCTTATGCTGCTGGCAACAATCCCCCGCTGTGCCTCTCAACCCAGCACCACGCTCACTCAGTTCAGCCGGGGGTTATAAATTGACCATCAGTTATCAATCCACTACAGATAGCAAACATTACTGTTGCTAAGGTCACCACGAAGTTGAAGCTGCCGAAATTCCTCTGGAGATACTTGGGCTAGACATTTCCTCTATTAATTTCAGATGATTTAAGCACAAAAGAACCTTACCCATTTACTGAAGAAATACGGTATGGTGGAAAGACAAGACACCAGTTTCAGAAGCCATGTTATTATCTTTAGCCTTTCTGTTTGTGAGAACATGGAGTTATTTCAGCTCTGGGAGTTTTGGTTTACTCATAACTAAAACAGAGATAGTAATAACTACTGTGCAGTATATGTGCAATAATGGCTGCTACAGTAATTTTCTACAGGAACTGGTGAAGAGTTGTTCTATCATAGTGTTCAGGAAAAACCAGTGTCAGACCAAATGGAAGACTTTGCACCAAGGAGTTAGAACGCAAGTTTTATAATGCTAGTGGGCCAGGGAACCCAGAGGCTAAGTCACCAGCCCAGAGTCAGCTTTGAATTCAGTTTAAACAGGGTTTGCAAGTTGGAAGTACAAAGCTGATGGCAGGTTATTACGTGATGGTTACATGGAATACAAGAATTATGTCACATTTTGTCTGGAAGGTTTACTTAAAAGGAATTGTTTCACATTCTGGGAAGGAGGGAAAGTGGTGTGAATGAGCAAGCAGAGTTAAATGGGTCTTTGGCTGGGCCAGTGTGTCCCAGACAAAGTTCCTGAAGGAAATTGGAAACAAAATATGTTTTTCCAAGGAGAACACAAGCTGCACACAGTCAGTTTGGCCCAGTGCATTATCCAAGAGAAGTAGACACTGAAAGCTATCTAGGTGACAGGCAGCATGAGTATGGTCACAGGCTATCAACTAATTTCTACCTTTTGCTGTAACAGGCCTACAAGTCTGCTGTTCTGAAAGGGCCCTTACAATAGAAAGAAGCTACTATACTTAGAAAAAAGTTATGTGTGAAAATTAGTGAGAAAATAAACTTACAAGTTTGCTTTTGCTACAGTTACATGATCGTGGGGCAGTGCAAAACAGGAAAACACAAAATATTAAGCCAGAGACAGAAGAGCTTTTACTTTCTCGTTTAATCATAAAATGGCTCAGTGACTTTCGCTAGGTAACTTTCATCTGAGATCTTTTCCCACATCTCACGACAGATGTCATCTGACAAAAAGATTATGTACTACATTAAGTAAGTCAAGCATTATACAAGTAGCCCATAGGCTTATAAATATCAGTGCTCTGTGGATTTGAAGTTTTCTCTGAGCATTCATGCATATTGAAACACCATTAACCTAACTTTCAAAATTATGCACTCTGGATTCAATCTCAACTGAAGTCAGATTTGTACTCCGTAGAAAGTAATTGCATAAAATCCTGAAGTGGCTGATGTAGCCAAGTGAACTCAGCCCTCATCCTCTAGTTGGAGGTCACCCAGCAGTACATTAATCGGACACCTCAGTATAGCAGAGTGTAAGCTTTTGCTTACTTAAGCCCCTCCCAGACCCCCCTTCTGACGTAGAAGCTATTTGCGGTTGCTGATTGGTTGCCAGAAGAAAGGGTTGGGCCGAAGTACGGGAAATGACATACCGGAAGCGGCTTTCCTCCAAAAACTTGGGGCCGAGGGTTAGGAAAGAAGGTTGTAAACCTGGGAACGGCAGAGGTGGTGATGCTCTGCTTTCCCAGTTGTGTTCAGTTAACCAAGGACTTAAACACCAAGCGTTTCCTTTGATTCTCTCTGCAACCTTTCAGTTCACTATTTCCGCGAGCATCCTCGGAGGACCAGATGCTGGCGTATTGGAAGCCGGGAAGCCGCTTCTAATCCGGCAAAACTCGAGAAGTCCTGGAGGGTTCCACGCATTTCGTACTTAGCTCGGGGTGAACGGCGCGGTTTCTCCGGACGCCTGGTGCTCTCGACACTGTGGGTAGCTGCTGTCTGCAATTTGGGAAGAAAACCTACCGTTTTCAGCATCTCGAAGATCTCAACAGGAAAAATAATGCGTATTTTTCCTAAAATATTTTTAAGGCCTGAGGTGGAAAACTATCTGAAAGAGGGTTTTATGAATAAGGAGGTGGGTCTCATAAACATTTAACATTTACGAAAATTTAAATACGCGTCCTAGAGAAATAGTTACGTGTAACGAAATTTTTACAGCCTTCGTACCTTACCACTTCTCTATCCGAATGTGAGTAAATCAGATTGTCTTTTTACACATACAAATGCCTACTGAGACCAGAGATGAATAAGATACACGTTTTAACACGTAGGAGTAGGAAAGAACAAACTATGCCCTGGGCGTGACAGTGAAGGAGTTACAAGGATGAACAGGAAAAGATCTCTGTTCTGAACTCATATCCAGCATGTAAAATGCACCTGTTCTCTTAAATCGCTTGCTCCAGCATTCAGGTGAAAAGAATACTGTAATTTGTTGAGTGGTTCTGTAAATGCTGTCAGTTTTTGTCAGCTGTTTTCACACTTACATTTTCATCTGCGGGGTCGGTTTCGGAGCACGTTTTCATTCCAAACGGTGAGAAAAGTGAGGGTCTGAGAATCACATCACTGATCCAAAGTGACTTACTTGCAAGCGGAAGGCAGAGGGCTCAGGTGTAAAGAAAAGGAAATTCACTTTTGGAATCTCAAGCCCTTGATTTGCGTTGCAGGTCTTTGAGTAAAATTACTTCTCGTTACTTAACTTTGATTTCCTCTTCTGTGAAAATTGGGGATGGTTGAAAATGCAATTGCTTTATGGTGTCAAATTTTAGTGAAAGTGACTTGTACCGTTTTTGCCACATAAATCTTCAAATTATGTTTTTGCTTCGGGTGGTGCGCATCACAAAAGTCCTGGGGATGCGGATCGCGTTTGATCGTCAAGCTTGTGTTCCATTCCACTTCACCATGCTGTCTCTAGACGGCCTTGTTTTTTCTGAAGCTTTGGTTTCTGGTCAGGTTTCTAGGTCCTTTATTATGCCAAGCATGTTGTTAGGTGTTTATTAAATGGTACACAGCATGTTTTTGGGGCCAGGACTTACAGATTCGATTTCTACATTCCGCATTGCCTTGCATCATTTTCGTGGAGTTTAACTTCTCGGTTTTTTTACTTTTGGTTTTTTGAGACACACTCACAGTATAGTCTGGGCTGGTCTTCAACTTGCTGTGTAGACATTCCCTGCCGTGCCCTGCTCCAGTAGTTTTTAAACGATGAACGTTGTTTTATAAGTGATCCCAGTGTCTTTCTTTGACATCCCCTCTTTTTCAAATCCATGAACTATTATATGACTTTACAAAAAGGAAAGCCATCCCTTTGTGAAAAAGCGTGGAAGGAAAGGAATGTTAGTATTAGCTAAAACTTGAGAAGGTAAATATGTATAAACTGGTGGATTAGTAAGCTGATAAGTGACGTATAAAGATGGGACAGGGTATAGTCCCCAGAGGTGAAAGCATATGCTTGAGCCAAAAATGGTGGTGCATGCGCCCGTAATCCCAGCACTCAAGAGGCTGAGGCAGGAGGGTCTCTGCGAGTTTGAGGCCAACCTGCACTACGAAGCAATACCCTGTCTCAAAAAAACAAAACAAAACTAAAAATGTGCTTGAAAAGCTTCAGTTAGTTATAAGGGAAGGTGGTTGTTTGACAGGTGTTTGCAACTCTACTCTTTTTATGGGCCATATATATTGGTTACATTAAAAAAATTAAACAGTTGATATCTTAGAGGATCTTTGGGTGATAGTATATTAATATTATTTATACTTCAAATATTGATATTTTAAATGGCTCCTAACCGGTTTGCTACGGGATGTGTGTGTGAATAGCTCTACAGAAGTGCTGTGAATAGTTAACATATAAAAATAAGTAGAACAAGATCTTGAATTCACATGAATAAATGTAGCAAATCCTAATATTCTCACAATGTTAATGCTTTGGATTTGAGGCAGTGCTTTTCTATAAACCAGGCATGGTCAGGCGTGGTGTTAGGTGTTTATTACCACAGTTGAATTCAGGAATCCTGTGGAGTATTACCGTTTCCTTAATGTTAGCTAACACAGAAAAGATAACGCCAACATGAGATGGAACTGAGCAGGTGTTTCATTGGGTGGAACAAGTGTGTAGTCATATTCTGCTGATTATTTTCAATTTATGGGATGAAAGGAAAACATTCATTTGTTCTTTTCATTTCAGGTTGTATCTGCTGTAGGCAAAGAAGCAGCAGAAAGGAAGTTTGAAACTCTGTTAAATCACCTGTCACACCCCCCATCATTCACAACTGTTAGAGTGAATACACACTTGGCCTCAGTGCAGCAGGTGAAAACTCTGCTGCTTGATGAATTTCAGAAGGTCTGTGTCAATCTTTTGTTATATTCAACCAGATTTCTACAGCCTTGGTTTGTGTCTCAGTAAAATTCTATGAGTGATATATTCTCATTTTATGAATAAGGAAATTGAGACTCGTGAACATTTCATTTTTCAGGATTACAGAGTGATAATGCTAAAATTTCAACCAAGAACCTCTGATGCTGAATGTATTAAATTTTAGGATAAGTTTCTCAGTCCTCTTAGTCTTGTTTCTTCATTAAAATACTCATGAAGGGGGTCATTCTGAACCTGTTCTATAATCAGAATGTAATGATTAGGGCAGATTCCATAGTCTCTGGTAAGGGGGATACATAAATGAAAGTACTTCCTGAGCTCTTGTACAGTTATATTTTTAATTGAATTTAATTGAGGTAGGTATTAAAGAACCATGTTATCTTTAATACAAGTAGGAAGTAGAACAATATAAGTAATCTATTTTAAAATCTATTTAAAAACTGTGCTGAGAGCAATTGGAGGTGTGCAGGTCCAGATTTTCCCATCTAGCAAATTAGTTGTAGAACTTGGGTATTCTGGTATGTTGGGGACCACTACAATGTGGCTCAGAGCAGGGTTTAATTCTAACCAATTGGCTTTCCGTGTTTGCTTGCGAGTTGTCTGAAGCTTAGGCACCTTGTCCGTGGAGGCTACAGCTGAGCACATTTGGCCCCAGCCCCAATTAACTACTAAGAGACTGCAGCTGCAGGCTGCACGCTCCTGCAATAAATACCAACCTAAAGATAAGGTGGTTCTCCTGGTTGACATAATTGACTACTTGGGAAAATTCTCCCGAGGTCCTGGGAGATTCCCGCATTTTCTTGAGTAACCTTCTCCTTTGCTTGAAAACCAAATAAATGTGGGCCGCCCAGAGAAGTCTTTGGCTCACTCAGAGACTACTGAAGCAATGAGGGAGTTGGTCCCTGCTGGAGCCCAAAATCATTTCCATTGTCTCATTTGTTTAAGCCTTCACTGTCCACTCGCTTGGGAGATTGCGGGCTGATCAGCCTGCAATAACTTAGGGTTATTTAACCCGATTTTCAATACTGGTATTCCAGTGTGATGGGGATGTAAGATCTCGTGAACCAGGATCACAGTTAGGGCAGATAAGGAAGTCACTGTGGGCTTTTAGTTGCTTTCCAAAGGTTAAGATTGGTCAGGAAAGCCTGGGTCGTGGCCGCTGGATAGGAACTGTGGTAGAGCAGTTCCTGACTCTAACGGGAAAGGGGACTTGGGAGAATAGTAGACATAAATCTTCTTTGCTTCTCCACATCCAAAATTTCATGTATGTCCTAAATGGACATCCCAACTGGTATAATGTTAAGCGCCTTTTCCTCAGATTTGTTTGAACCACATATTGATATTGAAAAATTACACTTTTCATTTGGCTGGCACTGACAAAAAGAAATGGGAACCTTCATCTTCTGCTGGTTTATAATGCAAAATAGTATGATCTCTCTGGGAGACAAGTTGGCAACCCAGCCGTTCCCCGCCTACAGATGTACCAAAAAGTAGACATGTGTCCACACCAGTTCATTTGCTTTTATTGGTACATGTGTGCAGTAGGTGCGGGTTGTATTCATCCCGGGGAGCGGATGCATGTATGTAATAAAGCTTGATTCTGTTTTTAGATCCTCTTCCCTTTCACTCCTGCTTCCCCCCCTCCCTCCTCTAAATCTCCTTCCCCATTCTTCTGTTGTTGATATTATTAATCTTACATTTGTGATGTATATAATGTTTACATTTATTTAGGTTATTAGATTCCCTAAATCTTTATAGTACTGATCTCCCCCTCCTCTTGCTGGTATTCTCTTTGATCCCTTGCTAAAATAAAAGACCCAGTCAAAAAAAGGGCAAGTGAAATGAACAGACACTTTTCAGAGAAGGAAGTGCAAATAGCCAAGGAATACATGAAAAAAAATGTTCACTATCCCTGACCATTATTGAAACAATACTAAGATTCCACCTTAAACCAGAAAGAATGTTGATCATCAAGAAATAAAAAAATTACAAGTGGTGGCATGGCTGTAGTGAAACAAAACAAAACAAAAACAAATACTGCATTGTTGGAGGGTGTCTTTTCTCTCATTGCTCTAACAAAATACCTGACACCCAAAGTTAAAGAGGGAAAGATTTATTTAACTCACAGTTTGTGAAGGTTGCAGTCTGCATTCATCTGGCTCTAAGGCAGGGTGGTGTGGCGCAGGGGTAACACTTTGAGGCGGCATAAGACAGCAAAACCAACAAAAGCCAAAGGGGAAAAGAGTAAGCCTCTTTTGCTCCCTTAAATTGTAAGCAGCCTACCCCTGGGAGGCTTGGGTGTAGCCCTCACATTCTCTTACACTGACTCAGGATGTTTACCAAATGAGGATCCTGGGCCCCTGCTCAGTTGCTTAGTTAAACTTACAAACTTAGCAAGTTCACACAGTGTATCAACCAGTAAAGTACACTAAGAATGTACACTAAGAATAAAGCTGTACTAGAGCTGTGTGCACACCAGTGTTTATGGCAGCACAGCCAGTGGCCGAATCCTGGCAGCAGCCTATTTATCCATCAACACAATTGGATAAAGAAAACATGGCATATGACGTGATGGGACACTACTGGGCCGTACAGGACAAGTTTGAAACGTTCGTAAGAAAATGGATGCATCTGGAAAACACATTGAGAGCAATAAACACACAAGCTTAAGTAACATAGCGTCTCATTTGAATGAGGCACAGTACAAAGAGAGCAATGAAAGATGGCTAGAAGGAGACAGTGGAATAGATCGCTTGCAAATGAGAAGGGGTCCAAGAGGGCATGCGCACAAATTCCTGAACGTGAGTGCTGACAGTGGCATTGATCATAGTAGAGAGGAGGTACAATCCAAATATCCATCCACCAGACAGATAAAAGGTAGCATATTCATACAGTGGAATATCTCTGTGTTAACAAATCATTACTCAGATGCTACAACATAGACTACAAAAAGTTAAGTGAAAGAAGCAAGACACCATACTCCAGGTACTGTAGTAAGTAGTCCATGTACATACAGTGTCCAGGAAAAGCAAATTTATAGAGAAAGATGTGTGGTTACCTGGAAATGGGGAGAGGAATCTTAGGGGAGTGACGGGAATGATCTCAATAGGACTGTGCTAATTGTGCTCTTTTTAAAATTTACTAAAGATCAGAAAACATTTTAAATTGGTGAAGTTCTTGATATGTAAATTATACCTCAGGCTGTTCTGAAAGTGGCTGAGGGCAGAAGCAGACAGGAAAAGCAGATGAGAATGCGGTTATCCTTGTGTATGGTTTTATGAGAGTGTTGTTTAAATGCTCCTGAGAGAAAGGAGAGGAGAAAGACTTTATGTTGACAGTAACTGATGTCTATATGACACATTTCTAGCTGGGTGGGGTGATACAAGTTTGTAGTGCTAGCTACTGGGATGGCTGAGGCAGGAAGAGCACAAGTTCAAGGCCAGCCTGGGCAACATAATGAGACATTATGTAAAAAATAAGAAGAGATGGGGAAATAGGAAAGATCTGTTTGCTATAGTTGTAAGGCTAACAAAATAGTAGGAGAGCCCAGGTGCGCTGGCTCACACCTGTAATCCCAGCCCTTAGGAGGCTAAGGCAGGATCACTGTGAGCTCTAGGCAACCCTCTGGGCTACCTAGGTGAGGTCAAGGCCAGCCTGTGCTACATAGTGAGACTGTTGCTTAAATACTAAACAAAACAACAACAATAAACCAAAACCCCCCAAAATAGAGTGGAAAAGAGGAAGAGCAGTTTAATCAAACCAGAAGGAACCAACCCTTTAACTGGTTACCTTCTGAAATAATCCTCTGGAAGAAGTCAGGGAAGTTGTTGACTTTGTAGAAATGCAGGTACATTGAAGCATGGACTTTTTTTTTATCATCTTAAATAAGTTGATTTAATAAATTTTTCTAAATAGTCTACAGAACAGTGCATTTATAGTCTTCTTTCTTTTTTAATTTGTTTTTGAGACAAGATCTTGCTATGTAGTGCAGGCTGCCCTTGAACTCACTTTTGTAGTGGAGGCTGGCCTTGAACTCAAGACGATCCTTCTGCCACAGCCTCCCAAGTGCTGGGATTACAGGTGTGCACCAGGACCCCTGGCCTATAGTCTTTCATGAAGTACGTTAAAATGGATGAGTTCATAAATCGTAGCCTACATGGCATAGACTCGTTTTTAAATACTCGAATGTTTTTCTCTCACAGCGTGTGTGTGGTCTCTATTGTCCGGTCCATTAGTATCCTCTTAATTCTGCTGCATAGGGTACTTGTTTGACTTCTGCTGTAACATCCACATGCTAGTACATATTTAACAACCCCTTTCCAAGAAAAATAACTCTTGACTTGTAGTGTTTTGCTGATGTCTTTTGTGTAAATACTCCCATTAGGGTTAATTTTAAGCTATCAACATTGACTCACTTTTTTTTTTTTTTGGTACTGGGAATCGAACTCACAGCCTCATGCTTGCCAGGCAGGCACTTAAGCTGCAGAGCTATATTCCTGGCCCTTAAGCTACCGACACTGAGAAGGGATACACACAGTGAGCCCGTGTGATTTGGCTCCAGTGCCCATAGCACTGGCCCTGTAGTTTGTTCCCATCTGGCCAACCAACTACGACAGAGGATACTGAAAATCCTGAACCTGCAAAGACATTTTTTTCTCCCAACACATTGAGATGGCTTCAGTTAATGGTGTTTATTAAATAACACTCAGTACTTACAATCTTTAATGACTTATTCAGAAAAATTCTTTAAGTGACTTCTACGTGGACTTTTGTCTAGTCTTGTCTTTTGAGACAAGGTCTTGCTGTGTAGTTCAGGCTGGCCTTAAACTCACTGTGACCCTCCTGCTTCAGTGTCCCAAGTGCTGGGATTACAGGGGTGCGCCACCACGCCCAGCCATTGGATAGTTTCCAAAATAAGTTACTTACAGTAAACATTGCTTGTGTTTATAAAGTGAAACAACAAGCAAAATTGTGTCTTATAAGAGAAGTCAGGATACTTGCCCATTGCTGGATACAGTACCCCTAGAACACATTAAAAGGAGGAGAGGTTTATTTGGATCACAGTTTCAGTGAGTCCAGCTCATAACTAGCTGGGTCCATGGCAGAGGACAGCTGTTTAGTCTGTGGCAGCCAAGAGGAAGAAAGGAAGAAAGAAGGGAGGGGACACGGACCGGGACACGCCCTTCGGGGTCATGCCTCTGGCGGTGCACCTCTTCCACCAGGGCCTACCTCCAAACACATGAGACTTTTGGGGGCAATTTTAGATTTAAACCGTGAAATTGCATCCTCGGCCCCCAAAAGGTATATGTTTGTCTCCTAATTGCAAAATGCACTTAATCCATCTCTAGGAGTAAACAAAATGTTAACAGCTCCAGCACTGCTGAAAAGTCCAAGTCAAAATCACCTGTGAAACTCAAAGCAAACTTTTAGCAGTGTGGGTCTATAAAAATCAAAAAGAAAATTCCCAACAGATGATATAAGGTAGACATCTCCATTCCAAAAGGAAATGAGGGTATAGAAATGAATCAGACCCAAGCAAGACCAAAACGAGTAGACCGAACGTTTAAGTCCTGTAGCATCATATCTAGCTCCTGGGGCAAGTTGGGGGCAGAAGTGAACTCCAGAGCACTTGGGAGCCTGCCCGCTGTGGCTTTGCTGGGTACAGACCACGTGTCCACTCTTGGGCTGGCTGTGCTTGCTGTTGGATGTCTTTTCTGAGCAGAGAACCCATGACCTGGCATGTATAACCTCTGGGGTCTTCACTGTCACAGCTTTACATATGGGAGTGGATGAATGCTGCTCAACCCATAGCAACGGGAAGAGAGAGGAGGGAAGGGCCAGGGGCAAGAATATACCGCTCCAGCTCTTGCCTCCAAGTGATGAGTCTCCTCTGCCCAGCCTCCACCTCTGAACATTTTGATCTAAACTGTAGCACCTCAGAATGACAGAGAAAATGTTTTAAGATATTTTGATTTTTGTTATGGGATAAAATGAAATTGCTCAGACCAAGCTTCCTGTTGTGGTCTATAGTGATGCTGACAAACTCTGTAAGTTGAAATTTATCAAAAATACTAAATGCTGTTTAATTCTGTTTCCTTTTAACAGCAGTTTAATGGATTAAGTGTTCCTGTTCTTCAGCATCCAGACCTTCCAGATGTCTTACTTATTCCTGTGATTGGACCTAGGTTTGTGACTATTGCATTTTAAAATTACATTTTTCTTCTAAAAATCTTTATAGGAGTTTTGTAATGTTTAGTAATAGTACTATGTTCATCTATTGTTAGCAGCTTTGTAAACAGATTCAGAAGTGCAGACTTCATACTTTGTTACGGAAAATACTACAGGAGAAACAAGGAATGGGCCCCAGTACCGTCAGGGTAATACATGTTAAGCCTAAATAATGCAGTGATTAATATTTTTACCTTCTGAAAAGTTTTATTTCATGTTTACTTATATGTCTTTTGAGATTTCAGTGCCAAATTAAAACTTTAAGGTGCAACAAAACTGCAAAGGAACGTATTTCCTACTTTCGTAGCTGAAGTTCATAAGCTTTTGTTAATTCATCAGTTATGTTAGATTCTTGCATACCAGGCACTGTTCTACTCATTTACGTATTGGTAAGGCATATACTTGGAAATCATAGACACATTTTCATAGTTTAATGGGAGTTGTGTACCCAAGAAGCATTTTAAAGTTCCTAATTATGCTGTAAAATTTTTTAAACTTAAAAGAATTATAATAAATATAAATGTGCTCATTTTGTGAAAACTGTAGTAGTTAGCAATAGGAAAATAGTTTGATAAATTATGGTTTATATGTGCAATATTTTACAGCCTTTATGAGAGAATTACCTATGCAATTAAGATGTTCATGAGCTGTTAAGTATCAAAACCAAACTGCTGTGCTTAGGATAATTACCACCTTTTTGCATTAAAGCACACTACATATTTACATTTACATATAGAAGAAGTCTGGGAGCTACGACATACCCAGCTATTAACAGTGATTGACTGTAGAGGTTGAATTGAGCAAAAGGGGTAAGTCACAGGGGATATCCACTTCAAACATTATTGTTTTATTTTTTTAGCATAAGCATGTATTACTTTTGTAATTAAATCATGAATTTTGTAGGCTTTTACTGTGTCACCAAGAAGGTTTCACAGGTGTGTGTACTGTAAAATGGAGAGCTCTTCAGTATATAGTTTGATGAGTTTTGTCAAATAAATGTTGTTGGTTAATCCAGATCTATAACCTAAGATATGGAGCATTTACATCAGCTCAGGAAATTCTCTTGTACTCCAAGAAACTGATGTTCCGCTTTGTATCATTTCTAAATTTTGAACCTGTGAGCTCGTAGAGTAGATCACAAGTCCAGGTGTTCTGAGGTTCTGTACCTGAGGAGGATGCACAGTGGTAGTTGATTAGGTTCGGAATTTGGCCTCTTCTCATTCCGTCAAATGGCTTTATTCTGTAGTTTTATCCACTATTTTATTTTAGTGAGTAGAGTTCATTGGGTTTTTCCCTCTTTATAAAATAAAGCCAGTTTCATTCAAAAATAAGAATTTTACGTAGACATGAAATGTTATTTCTCTCATACTTCCCTTTCTGCTTCTCTAAGCATTGAATTTGCGTTCTCGTTTCTGTGTTTTTACCTGCATGTGTGCCTTCATTTGTACACATTTTTACAAAGTAATTTAAAAATCCTCTAATGTTCATAACTGCTTTTCTGTTCACTTAAGAGTCTGTCGTGTTTATCTTTGCTTGTTGCCCAGAGTTTTTCGTGGTTCATATTGCACTTCAGTTTTAGCACATAAACGGTATGTTGTATCTGTGAGTTCAGTTTTAAGTTTCAACGCCGTAGCGCTACACATGGCTCTTCCTCATTGTCGTTCTTGCCAACATTGTCGAAATGCATCCTTGTGAACTTATATAAGCGTGTTCCCAGGTAAATGAGTACAGCATGGGAGTACTGGGGAAAGTCTGTGCTTGTTTTAGTCATGGACTTCTTTCGAAGTGGCTCTTCTGTCAGTAATTACCTGCCTTGTCTCTGTTCTCTGTGCTTTTCTTTCCTGATTTCTAAACTGCAGCTTAAAAGTACCTCCTAGTTTTAGGGCTGTTCTGAGCTTAGGAGTGTTGCATTGTGGGTACTTGGTGAGTGTTAGCCATCGCTGTCTCTCTGCTTCCGTCTCTTTCTATTGTCCTTTGCTTTCTTAGCCCTACTAGTTCACTACTTTTAGTTTTTCTATTCTTATTCCCTTTTTAGAAGTCTCTTAGTTTTTTGAAAATACAAAGATATATTTGAAGGTTTCCCGTTTTGTACATCGTTGATCTGCCTCTGGTGTCTTTAATCATTCCCTTGTGCTCCCTGTACCCAGGGTGCATGTTGAGGGCGGCACATCTCCCTGCCGCTTGTCGCTCACGGCTGGAAGCACTTGCACGTTGTTTTACACTTTGCTCAACAGCTGTGCAGAATGGGCTGCGTAACGTGAGCGCCTCCACAGCAGTGAGACGTGTTTCCTCAGAGTACTTTTATTAGCTCTTTCCTGGGGCATAGCTGCTGTGCTGGTGACACAGCTGATAAAAATTGAGCATCTTGGTAAAGGTTTCCTGTTCACACTAACATGCTTATACTGTTTTGTAAACAACTGAGGCACTGTGAAGTACCCTTACCACTTAATGCAGACATCCCTTCTGTACCGACCAAGGTCCTTTCCTGCTACTAGGTCATTAAATGGATTGGTTACTAAATGAGGAATTGTATATAGTGTACATTATAATATTTAGAATAAAGAAATAGTCAAAGGAAGCTTGATGACTTTGCTATTATTTGCATAACTCTTACATGCAGCACTATAATGTATAACAAAACTATAGTACTAACTGTACAGTATAATGAGCAAAAATTATGGTACTGTATAAACAAGATGTGCTGTACAAAAAAAAGACATTGAGGCGCTATAGACAAGATGTACAGAACTCTACCAAAAAAGATGGGTCATAACTCAAATAGTCATTAAACAGTAGGTCTTTAAGTGAGGAATATCTGTAGTGGGAACCCTCTTGTCATCCAAATTCCCAAATACCAGTCAAGGGCCAGCCTTATGAACAGACCTTTCAAAGGGTGGCACTTTAGGCCTGTTTTGGGGTTTTTGTTTGTTTGGTTGTTTTCTTTTTGAGACGGGGTCTCATGTAGTTCAGGTTGGCCTTGAACTCACTACATAGCCCAGTCTGACCTTGAACTTACAGTGATGCTCCTGCCTCAGCCTCCCGAGTGCTGGGATTACTGACATGTGCCACCACACCTGGCCAGGCCTGTTATATTAACTCTCCTGCACAGTTGTCCATTCCGGAGTTCATCCTTTTCTTTCCTAACTTTCTTAAAAAGACACAAAACTTTTTTTTTTGTTTTTTTTTTATTTTGTGCTATGTATAAGATGCCGGTCTGAAAAGACAAGTGAGACATAGTCGATTTGGTCTGAAGGCAGGGAACTTTGGTATAAGTCACAGTGTTACGATTCCCGTAGCAGAACTTTAATTTAAATGCCGGTGGATGGTAGAATGGGAAGGAACAAGTACACAAAATTTGATAGAGATTTTTTTCTAAGCAGACATTCTTTTAACTGAATAGGAAGATGGGTAGGCATGAGGCTAATGAGAGAAGGTGGTTCATGGCAAACGTGCTCAGATTGGACTGCTGGATTGGCTTTCAGAAGGATGAGTGAAAATTTCAACTGCGGAAGTTGGAAGAAATAGGCTGTGAAATAGAAAGGAAGTAAAGGATTTTTTGAAACTAAGGAATCCCTCTCCTGTGTACTATAGGAGTCACAGCTTTATTACAGTGCTGATTAGATCTGTACTTTAGAAATATATTGGTAATAGTTACCCATTAATGGGCTGTAAAATCGCCTTAATGGCCTTTAATGATCGTTTTATAAAGTAACTCATTACAATTCACTTAGAGAAAGTGTTTTCAGCCCACCTGGGCTACAGAGGGCGTTCCAGGTCGGCCCAGCTGCATAGCAAAATCCTGTCTCCAAAAGGACAAAAAAAAGAATTGTTTCCAGAAAAGTTTAAGTGTATGCCCACAGATGTGTCTCGTATAGCGGGTTGTGGTATTAAATGTATTTGTTATGGCTTTGAATTATAAAACTAGAGACAAGTTAGGAAGTCCTTTCACTTTTTTGGTTCCCATAGTACAGTAAACTAGATAACCTGAAAATGGTTATCCTACTATATATACCAGGGAATGCTAAATAGACCGTAAAATGCATAGATTAAAAATGTAAGTGAAATATCTCAGCATTGGGAATGGATAACCAACAACCAGCAATAATCATATGAATTGATAGGAAGAGCTGGGGGTAGTAGAAAGAAGGTTGCTGGCTGGTTTTCTAAATTTGTGGTCTTTGCTTTAGACAATAGAGTGTTAATACAGGGGTCGAGCTGTGTCTAACAGTCAATATAAGGGTGTAGTGAGGAAGTGGGTCTCTCTTTATTTTCTGGTACTGTGAATAAAACTCATGACCTCATGCTTGCCAGGCAGGTGCTTGTGCTGCTGAGCTATATTCCTGCCCCAAACATACAGTTCACTAGTGGTAACTACATTTATTTTATTTTTTTGTCTTTTTTTGGGCACTGGGAATCGAACTCAGGACCTTGCACTTGCCCGGCAGGCACTTGTGCCACTGAGCTATATCCCCGGCCCTAAGTGGGTCTCTTTTCTTTGGGTATAGGTTGAAGAAAAAGTGTTAATTCCAAACTCTTCCTACTCACATTGTCTTGGAATTTACAGTCTAGGAAATTGATGTAAGAATTTGGACCCACATCAATTCTTGAGATACTTTACACAAACCAAACAGACCCGAGCTGACGTGGTAAACTTCTTCCTCCTTCCCCTTCCTGCCCCCCTTTTCTCTCTCTCTTTTCTTTCCTCCATCTTGTCCCACCCTTCTTTCACTCCCTCTTTCCCTCTCACCTTGTTTTTTGAAGACAGCATATATAGCCTAGGCTGCCCTTGAGCTGGAAGTCCGCCTGCCAGGCTCCCGAGTGCAGACGTTTCTCACCATGCTTGGCTTGAAGCGGTACACTTTGAATCCAGGCTGCACACTGTCTCACTAAGAGGACTCGCACCACCATGAGTGAAAGTCAGCATGTACAGTGAACTACAGCAGTAGGTTTCTCCCAACACGTTAACAAATAGTGCTCTCTGGTAGTGGCCACGAATCGGTTTTCTTAAATGATTAAAAGCAAAACCTGAAAGACCTGAGAGGAAAAAAAGAACTGGTAGGGAATGTATGGAAATAAAAAGTCATTAAAATTAAAAACATTCCACAGGTTAAAATTAGACCCAAATGATAGAGTTGTTGATGACTCAGGAAATTATTTAGACTGCAGCAGAGAAGAAGAAATGTGAAAGTGAAATCAAGTAGTGGAAAATAGAAAAGTTTCCTCATCTTTCTAATGAGTCCCAGATATAAACAATAGAAATAATGGGGTAAAAACACGAATAAAACAATGTGATGACTTAGTATTTCCCAGAACTGATGAAAAACAAACGTTGGAACTACCAAGTCTGACAGTAAAACAATCCATACATTGGTACTTCAGAGTGAAACTCAGAACCCCAGAGGCGTAAGAAAGATCTGAGACCCATCAAGGTAAAAGGCAGGAAGTTTGTCCAGTAATAAATAGGTGAGAGAGGTGATGCAAGTCTGATGTCAGGGGATGGGCCCAGGAGACTGTAGGGTGAGAAAAACACGGCCTGGTGACTCTGAGTGTGTCTAGGGTTAGGAGTTAAGGGTTGAAGGTTCTGCTGAGTGTTGCTCTGTTTTGTGGGTGCTATACCAGTGTGCCTGAGACTGAGGAATTTGTAAAGAACAGATTCCTCACCATTTCAGTGGTGGACAAGCCCAGGATCAAGGCCCCTGGGGGCAGCTTTCTCGCTATGTCCTCTAGTGGTGGCGGGTGTACGGGAAGAGCGAGGGCACATGTTTCTGTAGCAGCATTAATTCATTGTGTGGGCAGAGCCTTTCCTGACCCAAACACCTCCCAAGTGTAGCATCGGGGATTGAGCTTCTATCCCATGAATTCTGGAAGACACCTTTGGACCCTTGTTCTGGGACTTCTCATTTGCTCTCTCCGTAGATAATGATACCTCGTTAAGAATTGGAAGCATGCAATGAAAAGTTTTGAGGTCATTCCAAGGATTTGAGAGAGAAAAATACTGGTTCAGACTTGTTGAGTAGCTGTAGGACATCAATATGTTGGTACCAGCAGATAGCTTAGAGTTTAGAAGCCTAAACACAGACTTTGTGCTTTTTCTTTTTTTTTTTTTTTTAATGTTGCTCAACTGTGTAGGTTCAAGTAATCCTCCTGCCTCATTTTCCAGAGTAGCTCAGAGGTATGCACCACCATGCCTGCTCCGTGAGTTATATTTTAAATGATTATTGAAATCATGAATTGCTAAAGTGTAGAGTGCAAGGTGAGAAGAGACAATGATGTGTTTTATTTAGTTTTTTTGGGGTGACCAGAAATCGAACTCAGGACCTTGTGCTTGCCAGGGAAGCACCTGTGCCACTGAGCCATATCCCTGGCCCCAGTGACGTGTTTTAGAACTTGGAGAATTGTGCCTCTTGAAGAAGTAGGCACGGATAGGCACAGTGGCACATGCTTCTAATCCCAGCCCTGGGGGAAGCTGAGGCAGGAAGATCACAAGATCAAGTCCCATTTGGACAATTGAGTGAGATCCTATCACAAAATAGAAAATCAAAAACGGCTGTGTGCATAGTTGAGCGCCAAAGTCCTGATCCCAAGTACCAAATAAATGAATGAATGAATGATAGAAAAGCAGCAGTGTGAACAGATGGGCCCAGAAAGGTACTGCGTACCATGAGGTGAAGTTTATTGAGATTTGATAACTGGACATAATGAAAGAAAATGGAACACAGTTTATTCATAATTTATCATGTAACAATTTATCACTTTAGGAATGTTTTCAATTCTTGTGCATTTTACTGTTTTAGTCTTTGAAAGCAATGAAAGATCATTTTTGTCCTTTGTTATTGTGGGAAAAGTAATGGTTGTTAAATAACCAGTTTCTTATGTCACTCTCCTGCCTTCCACCAGGTGGACCTCTTTCAAAGTTTTCAAGCGCCCATTCTTCCTTTTTTCCCTTTTACTACTATTCTTCTCTATTTGTCCTTTCCCGCCCCCCCCAGCTTTCTGTTCTTCATTTTTTGTGAAAATCCAGAGTGATGTTATTTATATAGAGTTTATACTGAAACCTTGAAAAAGTTTCCTGGCAGTGGAAGAAATAATCCCTCTTTTCTTACCATTCCTAGAAAGGATATAGAAAAGCAGCAGTGTGAAGCCGTTGTCGGAGCCCAGTGTGGCAACGCAGTGTTACGAGGAGCCCATGTCTATGTTCCAGGAATTGTGTCAGCTTCAAGCTGTGAGTACTGTGAGGTTTGGGGTTCTCTCAAAGTCATGTGTATTGTCAAGTGGGAAGTTTATTATATTTTAACTGAGATGCCTTTCAGTTTTACTTTTGTTAGGTATTTTCCCAGCCTTGCATTTACTATAGCCAGTAAGGACTTTATCTGATAAGGTTTAACAAATTAGGCACGCACATGAAGTTTTCTGTAACTTGTTTCTTTGCTCATAGACGTCTAATGAGCAAGTTTGAACTACTGCTCATCCACCATTGATGTCCTTAGAGATTTCCATCCTACTTAAGAGATTACAATCCTTCTGCCAAAGGGCAGAGTAGTATAACGTGATTTCCTTCTTTTTCTAGTTATGAAAGCTGGAGATGTTATTTCTGTATACTCTGATATTAAAGGGAAGTGTAAGAAAGGAGCCAGAGAGTTTGATGGACCCAAAATATTTCTTGGAAATGGGATTTCTGCACTGAGCCGCAAAGAAATCTTCAGTGGACTGTCAGAACGGAAGTATGTCGCTGGGTGCCATGGGAAAGATAAACATGCTTCCTATGGATCAAGAAGGTTAAAAGCAATCTAAAACTATATCTGGTTGCGTTACATCTTTAATATAAATTTCAACTGGAAAAATATTTTATCCATATTTCCATGATTTTTGAAAAAATCCTATTAGTTTTAAAAGGGTGCCAGGCATAGTGGCACATGACCGTAATCCCAGCACTTGGAAGGCCGAGGCAGGAGGATTGGCATGAGTTCGAGGCCAGCCTGGGCTACATGGTGAGTTTGAGGCCAGCCTGAGACATTTTCTCAAAAAATAAAAAATAAAAAGGGTGAATGATGACATTAAAAAGCCCAATTAAGACTAGTGATAACATAATTATTAAATGATTTTACCTGTCCTTTTTAAATTTTAATGATTTGAAAATTTTTGTATCTTTGAAGAACATGGAAACATATTGATAGAAAATGAATTAAATGATTCATTTAGATATTTTTTAACATTTTGATTAGAAAAAATATAATTTTAGTGTAATTTATTTTTATCAGAAAGTTAGCCCTCGTGTAAGAATTTATGGTCAAAACTGAATGTTTGGATTTGTTCAAGTCAAATTAAGATATAGTTACTTCTAAATCATCTCTAGCCACTTGTGGCTCTGAATAAATCCATAGGCAAACTAGGCTCATATTTTACTTGCTTGAGCTTGTTTTAGGAATGCTGCAGATAGCCAACGAAACTATGATGAGGACTCTCAAGTTAGCTGACCAGAGGTAGACTGTGTCCCTGATCACTTACCCAAGTTGCAGCAGTTTTTCTATATAGTTGAAATTAATTCTTCTGAAGAAACAGAACATTAAATCTGGATAGCAATGAAGTGAGGATAGAAGAAATAAAACTAGGTAGACAGGAGACTTGGACATCAAGAGTGGCACAGTGCCTGCCTGGCAAGTGCAAGGTCCTGAGTTCGATTCCTGGTACCAAAAGAAAAGAAAAATTGCAGCTTCAAGACAAGCTCTTTTCCTGCTTCTGGAGGCCTCGCTTATGATATCCCTCCTTCCATCCTAATTTAGTGTTAAATTTCTAAAGATCCTTTTTAATAGCCTATAAATTCCCCATGCACTAGACACTTCTACAGATTTTCCTTTCTTCCAACCCAAAAAAGCAGCTGCTTTGTAGAGAGCAGGTTTTAACTTCAAACAGCGTATCTCCACCTCAAACCCATATCCAGTGGGTGGCTGGCAGTGTAACCCAGCAGACCATGAGAGTACGCATCCTGGATCACCAGTCTGGAAGACAGGCTTTAAATATGCCCTGTTCTGACTGGTAACTGCCTCGTTCTCTGAGCACCCACTCTGCTCTTGAGAGCATCCTCTTCCACCTCTGCTAAAACCTTCTTGTGCCTCTTTGACTGATGAGTCCTCAGTGTTCCTTTTCCATGACAGGAGTTGAGAAATCTGCAAAATTATTTTGAAAGGATGGGTGGATTAAGTTCCTTATTACAGCTTGCAAACCCTCAGACCCAGCCCAGTGACAACAATACTTTACCAGTAACCAAGAGCTGATTTTGTTCTCCTTAGAAGGCTTTGTGACTATGAAGGTTATGCAAATACCATGTGTTTGTCTTTGGGTCTGTAATAAGGAACTAGTATTTTGACTGCCTCTGTTAGTCATTTTTAGTGGTGTGCTTTTCATTTCCTTATCTTACTAGATGTGCTGGCTACAGTTACTGCCCTGAGTAATCTTTTCTCTCCCCTCCCCACCCCTTCCTTCCCCTCCCCTTCCTTTCTCTGTCTTTTGCAATACTGGGGATTGAAACCAGGGCTGCATACCGGCTAGGCAGGTGGTTTACCACTGAACTGTATCCCCAGCTCCTTCTCATTTTCCTATGAGACAAAAGTCTCTCTTAAGTTTCCCAGGCTGACCTCAAACTTGCAATCCAGCCCCAGCTTCCCAAGTGGCTAGGCTTACAGGAATTTCAGTAAGGTGCCAGGCTCTGCATAGTGTTTTCTTTTTTGGTGGGAGTAGAAAGCAGCCACTTAGAAGAAAAAAAAATGTTGGCTTTCTGGGACAATGTGTATGTGCTCTCTTCCCCTTGATGGTCTCTGGTTACCTCCTTGGCCACAGTGCATGTGTTATTACTGCATACGTGTGCAGTGTGCGTGTTACTACTGCATGCCTGTGCAGTGTGAGCCTGTGCAGTGCGCGTTACCACTGCGTGCCTGTGTGGTGCGTGGGTTATCACTGCTACCTATGGCCTGGCTCTGGCTCTTCCTGTTTTTATCAGCAGCACTGCCACTCATGAAGTACGACAGAGGTGGAAATGATCAGCTTCCAGCTGTGTCAGCAGTGGGCAGTTACTGTGTAGAAAGATGAAAGGAGAGTAGTATTAAAGTGTTATGTGCAGACTTCAGGAAGATGGCACCAGGATGGCAGCAGAGAAAAACCCTCTGGAAGGTTTGCCATCCAAAAACTGAATTATGCCAATAGCGAGCAGCATCCCTCCCAGAGAACCGACTCGGATGGCTACAATGACAGAATCAGATCCCTGGGATTGATGATAACCAGAACGGAGGCAGAGAAAGGAGAGGGAGCAGCAAAATGCATCCAGATGCACAGAGGCTTTGTGGCACCTCCCACTTCAGACTTGAGATGACTCCATGCTCGCCAGTGTGAACTGGGAATGGTGGTCCAACAACATGAAAGCTATCTCGGGTGGTAAGAGCCGTAGGATGGGGCGCGCAGCCCATGCTCCTGGGAAGGGGCGGAGCCGCCACCATCCTCTCCACGGTGAACAGGTGGAGCCTCCTAACTGCGGCACACAAAGCTGCTGTGGCTGGGCAGCAGCAGGCTGGTTAATGGGGCTAGATCCAAGGAGTTGCCCAGCGCGGCCCAGTTACGTCATCCAAAGCTGCCACTGGACGGATTCAGAGCTGACAGTTTACAAAGCTGCCATCTGGGCATACATGGCTGTCGCTGACTGTGGTCCTGCTAGGGAGCATGGCTGGACACGGTCCCTCTGTGGGGTGTGGAAAAAGGCACTGCAACGTGGTCCCACGGTGCCCCATGCAGACCCACCCTGATGCACTGCGCCGAGGCAGAGACATGCCGTGCTGTGGGCAAAGATGTGACAAAACACATGGAAATGCCGGGAGGGCGGGGAAATGGCGTGGACCCTGGAAAATCATGCGGTGCTGCAGTGCTAGGGTCCCGCCCCCGCCCTGAGATCCCTCTCCCTTGGCCACGCCCCTGAGGCTGGCCCTCCAAGAACCTAGACGTGGGACCTAGAAAAAAAAACAACCACGAATCAGCAAGACTGGCCAGAGACAAGATATACAAAACAAAACAAACAAAAGAACCCAGCAGTTCTGGAGATCAAGAAATGACAAAATATTCTAAGTCCTGAGAAACTTCTCCAACTGTCTCCCAAAACAAATAAATTAGTACATACCTCCAAATACCACAATGAGCACAAGTGGGGAAGATCTCACACTACTAATGCCCAGCATCAAAGGATTCGAAATAAGAATTCAAACCCTCATAGAGAACATTTTAAAACCTTGCCAAGAAAAATGTCCGGGAAGATGACAACCAATTGGGCAGAGGGGAGGGAGCCTACTGGAGGGATACCACCCAGACACTGGAATGCAGCAGCATTAGGCAAGGCAGAGTCAAAGCAACCAGTACACAGCTCAACACACCCAACTCTACATCTGCTCCGGGGCTGTGGCCCCATGTCTCTCCACTTTGTGAACAACTACCAGCAGGGAGAAGTAGAGAGCAGTGGCAGCAACCCCAGGGCCACAGCAATTCCCAGGGACCCAACCAAGGATCAAATGGGAACTAGTGTATAACAGTAAGAGAGAGTTGTACATGGAAATGGATCACGCAGCCCTGAGCCCCTCTCACTTCAGCACCGAGTGGGAGGCATGAGCTGAGTTGCCGGGCTTCGGCTCCCACTCCGGGCTCCCTCTGTGAGCATCTTGAGTCTAGGCGACCCACACACCTGCCACCTGTTATCGTCAGCAGTGGGATGAGTCCATGGGCTTCAGTACTCACCTAAACTGTCAATGTAAACACCAGAAGGGATTTCATACTGTTTGCTTATGTGATCCCTGTATGAACCCATAGAGACAAACTGCACGAAAAGGGGTGGCCCTGGAGTCCAGGAGACAATAACATATTATACACAGAAAACCCTCCAATTCTCCCCTAGAACTTACAACTAAACTTGCTGCATGCCCTGGTCTACCTCAGTGAACACAGATGGGGGAGATCCTGTGCCACTTGCACCCAACATCGTGGGAATGCCCAATGCCCGGCTGTGGGAGCAGGGGGGGCGGGCCACTGGGAATCAGGGGTGATGAACTACATGAAAAGCAGCAGTCCTGGATACCAGGAGACAACAACATACTCCTCACGGCAGACCTGAGAAAATCTTCCAGTTGTCTTCTGGAACTGATGACTAAGCTTAGTACACACCCTGGTCTACTGTGGTGAGCATGGGTGGGGGAGACCACACAGCACTTGTGCCCAGTATTGTAGGTGCACGCGATGCCCAGCTGCAAGGGGGGGGATGACAACAGTGGAGAATGAGAGGGGAGGAGGCGAGGACCTGGAACTGGAGAGCAGACCGGTTCTCTAGTTGGTGGAGATGGCCTCCAGGGAGTCGTGGACGGCCTACAGGGAGACACTGGTGGGCAATAAAGGGACCCCAGGGACCTTGACAGGGAGCTCAATAGCCTGAGGGGGTAGGGCTCCCTCCAGGCTACATGAGAACCCTGAAGACCTGGTCTGGGCCTCTGGCAGCACAGCAACAGGGCAGAGCCAGGCACTCTGCTGGGGGCGACCCCGTGGACTGGACCCAGCACTGGGCAGAGTCTCACCAGAGTGTAGCCCCGCGGTCCACTTGGGTGATCCTGAGGACTTGACCAGGCCTCTGGACAAGTTGTACCAAGGTGAAACCTGGCGGTTCGCAGTCTAACCCCACCGACTTGACTGGACTGTTGGCCTTGTGGGCTTGTCAATGGGAGCTTGACCATGGTGAACCTGGTTCTCTGCCTATTTACTGTCTTTCAGCACAGGAGCTTTTCCACCTTCTGCCATAGCAATCTGTGTACACCCATATTTGTTACAGCATAATTTGAAGCAACCATGTCTCCTCCTGAGGAGAGCCCAAGGGAGTAAATAAACTGAAAAATAAAGTTATTATCAGTGTTAAGATGACTAGTTGGGTGGTAGAATAATGGAGATGAGGGTGGAGAAAATTGATTAATTGAATGAGTCATCATCTGTATAACTAAGCAACAAATCTGAGGATAACATTATGTAATACAGCATCCAATATTAATCCCCCACTATCTTCTCTATAATTTGGTATATCCTTAATTGTTTTTGTGTTAACTAATGCAAAGATAACATTATGTAATACAGCATCCAGCGCTAGTTCCCTGCTATCTTCATAATTTTTTTATTTCCTGTATTGATTTTATATTATCTTGGTTTGTATGTCCCCATTCTTCTTTAAAATAAAAACAAAATAGTGTTACATGCAGTCTAGGTATTTTTTCAGTTTTCATACAAGTACCTAGTATAGTACCTCATAAACTCAATGCTCATGAAATGTTTCTGACTGGAAAGGTAGTTAACAATGGTCACAGATTGGTTAGTGGAAAGATTAGGATGAATCTATAATCAGATGTTCTTTGCTTTTTAATTTATCAGAATTCTAAAGAAACTCTTGTGCCTAAGCAAAAGTTTTGTCACTTTATCCTTTTTAGTTCTGATGCCTTCTCGAGTTAAACATCCAAGATGGGTTCACAAGACTGTTCTAAGTATTTTGATGGTAGATAAAGATTTTTAAAAGGCAGAGCGTTTTGTATTTGGCATGCTATGTGGGTGTGTTCTAGATGTGTATGCTGTGTAATTAATATGGATTGATGTTAGGTTTCCTCTTTTTCAGAGGTGTCGCCATAAGAATGACAGAACCAATATATCTGAGCCCCTCATTTGACAAAGTACTGCCCAGTTACTTATTTTTACAAGTAAGTATTTATAAAAGTAAAATATTTAGGGATGTTGAAACGCACCTCAGAGAATTTTTTCCCCTTACATTAATGTATTTTTATGGTTTATTATGTACTGTACATTATGATCTACTTTTAGTTAAATAGAGACAATTCTGTAAGCACTCAATTCTGTAAGCACTCCTTTTTGCACATTAACTGTTAAACTACTACTGACTGATGCACACATTTGATGTCAATATAAAAGTTCCTTTTGTGATTCTGCATCAGATTCAAGTGGTTTACCGTTAGCAGATTTTTCTCAGTAGGTACCATTTGCTGTGACAAAAGAAGTCATTTGCTTTGCCTTTCTCAGTTTAAGCACTTTTATGGACATAATTCACTTAACTTTTTTTTCTTTAATCTGCTAGTTGGGTGATAGTAGTAGTATTTCAGAGGAAGATGAAGAAGATATTGTATCTGGATCTAGCTCTTGGGTCCTTGTTTTGGGGCAACTAAAACTGAACTTGACAAAACAGCAAAAGCAAGTGGACGGGAATGGCCAAATGCATGTGCATTAGAAAGACTAAAAGAGAAGCTCTCTGATAGTTCCATAAGGTGGGCATCATAGATGTTTACATCTGTTGGGTTTTTACACAGTTTTTGGGACTGGTGTACATGGCAAAAGGCAAGGATGCTCCTTGTGTGTAGGCCTTTGATGTTTGGAAAGAACGCTGTTTCATTTGTATTTTATTTCTTCCAAGGTGTCTCTCGTTTGGTTAAAGACCCATTTTTTACCTCTTGCATTTCACTAGGTCCTGAGTGTATTTTGGTATGCTAATCTATGTAGTGCCCCCCTGTTCCTTAACTATTCAGGAGCGGTGCTCATCTGCCTGAATTTTCCTGCTTCCTGGCTTTATTGCTCCCTCTCCAGTGACATGGACTGCTGTCAGGGTGTGGTGGGCAGGGAAAGGTCTTGCCAGCTCCTTCTGCTGAGAGGGGGCATTGTTGGGAGTAACAGCACACTAGTGTGAGTCCTGTCCAAAGGTCCTGAATGAAAGCCAGGGAGAGCCCTTGTTGGAGAGTCTGTTTGCATCACCACTATCTTAAAAGCTATCCAGGGAGAAGAAACCGATTTGATTAAGCAGCTGAGAAACCTTGGTCTAAATATCAACGCTACAAGAAGTATTAATATTGGTCCTATTAGGGAGAGTAATTGGAATGTTAAGTTTTAGATCCCTGCCCATGATCTCTATGACTTAGATAATTTCTGATGGATTTTTGAAGCACGGTTGCCTAGTTTTTGTTGTATCTTCCATTATACCAAAGTGATTGGCCTAAAAGCAACATCTTTTCTTTATCTGATGTGTCTTATTTAAAGATAATAAGTTTTGTATAAGTATGTAAGTTTTTAGCTGTAAGGCTATAGAAGGCCCTGTGTTTTTGTAAGACGATCTTAGCTAAGTAATTAAAAGATCCTTAGGAACTTTTAGAGCTGTTATTGTGGCTTCTTAGCCTTATTGAACCATAATAATGACAAGTTAGAGGTGTAGCTGGGCACTGTCAGCAGGGGCCAGTATGTAGGACTTGGAACCCATTTGTGTATTTACCCTAAATTATTATTAATATTTTTATATAGTTATATATTTTCTTGTTGGGTGTTTAAGACCAAGTTTAAATGAGACCTGTATTAATGAGAATTACCTTATGGTGTATATAAAGGTCAGTTAAAATTCCCTGGGTGTTACTTTTGGAATCAGGTACAGAGCTCTTACCTCCTCTGCCAGTGTCATCTGCCAGGATGCGTCAGGATCTGTACTAGACCACACGGCTCTCCTTGGAAGCATGGGTACCTGTTTTACTTTAGTGACCCTCTTCTAGCATGGTGATGTGTACCGGTTAACTTTTGTCCTCTGGGGTCCAACAATCTCCTTGTTCAAGAGATTGGGTGACTCACCAAAGTTATAGGATCCTGTAGAAAGACCCGCTCATATCCTGGGTCCTTATTGATCTTGGAGGGCCAGAATCAAAATATTGGTTATTTTTTAGTGCAGTTATATAATTAGTTTTGGTTTCAGAGCCTTAGTTGTGGAACACTTAGGAAGTTAGTTCCACCAGTATTGAAGTGAGAGCAACTGTGATTGTCTTAGAAGTCAAATTTTTATCAAATAGTTTTAGATAATAAGTATAATGTTTCTGTAGGGAGAGTTTGAAATCAAAAGCAAAATGACATTTTAACACAGCAATGATGTGGATACTATTAGTTACGAACCATGGGCTGTTGTTTTTTAAGCGTTACATATTTAAACTGCTCTTTTTGTATACAATATATCTTATCACAGAAAAGAGCCATAGATTGTTGGATGGGATATGTGCTTACTGTCTCTTCTTATTACAAAGCCAAGTTTTAAGCTTTGTCCTTTTGTAACAAGCCTGAATCTATAAAGCATGTCCTGTAGAAGTTAGAATCATCTCTCAATCCAAGAAAGCCTGTACATAGGCCACTTGAGGGCAGCTACTCAAGACATATCTGAAGAGGGGGTTTATCTCACTAGCTGAGAAAGAAGTCCAAACCTGTAGCTGAGCTCTTAATGGAGACTTAAGAGGAGCCTCTTAACAGTGTCATCTCAGGTCACTGTGGACAGAGGATACACAGAGATCAGAGAGAGGCCTACCTCGCCTCACTAGGAGTGCAGGTGGGGACAGTAGACAAGTGGAGACTTTTCTGCTGGGCACCCTGTGGGGCTGTCCGGACCCAGTTTCTACTGTGGAACCCCTTGGGCTTCCAGCAAGGAACTGCCCTGGCCATGGTCCCTCAGTTGCCCTCTCAGCTCTTACTGCTTCCACGCAACCAGAGGTCTGTCTCCTGAAAGAAATCCAGCGGCCTGCCTGGCAACAATACTAAAGATCAATCAGTAAACTAAAGTTTAATCCACTGAGTTCATTATTGAAGCCCTTTATTTATCAATTCACTGAAGCCCTGCCTTTTAGTTTACAGTGGTTCACTCCTCAGGACCTGTGCCCTAAGTTCCTTCTGTCTCCTGGCCTTGCTCATGCTGTTAGTGATCGGTGGTCTCAGCACAGGCCCAGTGCGTGTACTTTCTTCCTCGTGATTAAACCTAAAGATATTTTACCAATTTAGAGACTATTTGTAGGGTGAGCAAATGGAAAATAATTTACGTTTATTATCACCTAACTGCACATTAGTGATATAACCTAATATATAATTTCTTATGACTCATCTTTGGTCATTGTTTGCTTAGATTTAGTTTTTTACTGGTTGTATAATCTGTTTGTAAGCACTTGCGATCATTTGATAACATAGCCCTGAATCATTGCTAGAGATAGCTGCACTGCTTCTCATTAGCAACAGTGAAGGCAGTGTTATTTTCCCCTTTTGCAAAACAAAGGGCCACGTATCTACCTGGTTATCCTGTATTTAGTTTGGAAAAATATCTAGTACAGTCCAATTTATTTTTTGCTTTTTACATATCTTGCTACTTTAGGAGGATCAACCCCCCCTTTAATCTTAAAATCAGCTAATGAGGACTTCAAGTATAAATTGTGAGACATACTGTGATTCGTAATATTCTTTGCAGCAGAGTGGCGTGGTAGCACATACCTTTAATTCCAGCACTGAGGCAGGAGGATTGCTGCAAATTTGAGCCCAGCCTGGGCTACAAAATGAGTTCAAGGCCAGCCTGAACTAAATAGAGAAACCCTGTCTCAAAAAAGACCAAAAAAAAAAATTCTTTGCCATTCTATACCAAAGACATAAGCCTTTACTGCTGGAGTACAACTTGTGTATCTGAGGGCGGAGCTTAGCTTTTTGTTCCCTCCCTCACGGGAACTGTCTGTACTTCCTCTGCAGGTCCAGCCCTTGGCCAGGGAAACTTACTAAAGATGGTAACAGCAGTAGCAGCTAACACTTTTTGAGGGCTTAATGCCGCCCGTGTACTGTGCGGTGTGTTTTACACTCACTGTTTCATGCGCTCCTCACAGACTTCCAGTCTCTCCAGTAAGGAAAGAGGGGCTTAGAAAAATGGAGTGCGAAGCACACGCTAGGCAGTTATTGCTTTTCAAGTGGTAAATGAGTGGTTTGTTGAGTGCCAAATGCACAGAAATCAGCAAAACCAAAATCTGAGCCTAGGTCTTATTGACCTTGAGCATGTGCCCTTGACCTGATGTCAGTGCTCCACAAGTGACCCTGGGCAGTGCTGCCAGTGAGGTGCCTTCAGGGTTCCAGTGTGAGCTGGGAGCGAGGGGTCCCCAAGCAGTCACATATTATTCCTAAACTTCCCACATACTGCTTTTGCAGTCTATCGGGATTCTGTGACCAGGTGTTTAGTTGGTGTAAGAAATTAGTTGACTCTTTGCATTAAATTTCCCTTTGTAAACTAGTTTAGAACCCCCAGGTTCTCTACGAGGTGACCCCTGATTCATTAAAATTGCAACTCATTCAATGTGGGCCAAACCCAGGTGATAGTAGTTGGCTTAAGAAAAGGTTGCAAGCCTGTGTTCAGGAGAGGAAGTTAAAGAAGAATGTAGTAACCTTATTATTGTCCTTGATTCATTTTTCTTGTGGGGGTACCAGGAATCGAACTCATGACCTTGTGCCTGCTAGGCAGGTGCTATGCCATTGAGCTATATCCCCAGCCCTGTTGTCCTTGATTCTTACAAGAATTTGAATGATAATTTTCACAAATAGGAAGTTTTGCATGTAATGGTAATAGAAGACAGTTAGAATTTATAGATTAAACAAATTGCTTTTTCATACAAGCTCAAACACTTTGCAAAAACCAGTCACCTTGGGCTGGGGATCTAGCTCAGTGGTACAAGTGCTTGCCTGACAAGTGCAAGGTCCTGAATTCACTTCCCTGTACCACCACAAAAAAAAAAAAGTCACCGTAAGTAAACTGATGTACATCTAAATCAAAGTACTTTTTGAGAGCTTCAAATCATTTAAAAAAACACTGACTCTTCAGTAACACATCGAAAATTCTGGGTTTTTTTTGGAGGGGGGGGCGTTCTTTTTTGAGACAGGATTTCACTGTGCAGTTCAGGCTGGCCTTTATAGCCCAGGCTGGCTTTAAACTTGCAGCAGCAATCCTCCTGTCTCAGCCTCTCAAGTGCTCGGATTACAAGCCTGCGCTGAGATGCCCAGGTTCTTTTTACTCTTAAATGTGTCTATGCTTCACCTTTCTAAAAACAGGAAGCTGATGGTAACTGCAAGTTCACATTTTCCCTATAGATTCAGGGATTGATTTGTTCTAATACAAAAGATACTCAGAGCTTTTCATAGGTCTCACCTGCACAGTCTTGCTATTTCACAAACTTCACAGGTCCTTCACGCTGGTCTTGAGGACTCTGGAGGAATTTTGCACGCATCTAATGGCTTACTGGGGCCCCACACCCTTCACTCTCCTCTTCCTGCTTCTCTTCTTTGTCCTCTTTCTCTTCCTTTTCTTCCACTCCCCACTCTTCTCTTTTCTCTTCCTCCTCCCCTTCTTCGTCCTCCTTTTCCATTACTGGGACCAAATCCAGGGGTGCTGTACCAGAGCTACACCCGCAGCCCCTTCTTACTTTTTGAGACGGGGTTTCACTAAATTGCCCAGGCTGCACTCCAGCTTGTAATCCTGCTGTCTCAGCTTCCTCAGTAACATCTTTTTTTAAAGAAAATTTTTACTTTGGGGTCATTTTAAGAGTATAGAATTTTAGAATTATAGAATTACTATATATGCACTTCACCTAGTTTTCCCTAATGGTAACATCTTCCAATATGATGGTATATTTTTTAATATTTAGAGACCAACAATCGCTGCTTTGGGAGGCTGGGAAGATCACTTGAGCCCCAGAGTTCAATATTAGCCTGGACTCCATAGTGAGATCCCTGTCTTTAAAACAAACAAATAAACAGCCATGGTGGCCTCCTGTAATCTCAGCACTCTGGGAGCTGGAGAAGGGTTCCAAGTTTAAGATTGGCCTAGACAATTTAGTGACTCAGCCAGACCCTGACTCAAAACAAATTTAAAAAGGGCTGCGGATGTAGCTTAGGGCAAAAGAGGATTCGATCTGCAGTACTGAAAAACAAAACAAAACAACAAAACCACTGGTACTTCACTAGTAAAATTACTGTCTTACATGTGTTGGTGAGTTTCAGATTATAATAAACTCCAATTTCTATTCATGGATTACCGGCTTTGCTTCTAATGTCTTATTTTCTTTTCCCAGATCTAGTCCAGGATTCCATGCTGGGTTTAATAATGATGTCTCCCCCTGGCCTGTGATAGTGGCTCACTCTTCTTGTTTTGTAAGACCTTGACAATTTTGAAACTGAGGAATTTGTAGAATATCCCTATGTGGAATTTGTCTGATATTTTTCTCATGGTTAGGTAGGGATTAATGGGTAGATCTTTTTAATTGCTTAAAGATAAAAACATTCCTAAGCGATAAAACTTTCCAAAGCCCTCTAACTCTGAAAAGGTCCAATAGTTAAAAAGAGGACAGATTCCATGGGGGCATGCGAGACCCTGATATGCCACAGAGGTGGAACACCTTGCCATAGCCAGGGTACACAAGGCTCACGGGAGATTTGGGTTCAGTAGGTCCGGGATGGACACGGGAAGTCTGCTTTTCCTTTGTTTGTATATTTTGAACCTCACAAGTGTATTGTGATTATATCCAAGTTTCAGAACCACTATATAAGGAAATACCAACCTGTAGATGTTCTGTAATAATAACAAGTAATTTTTTAACATTATACATTGGATTCTGTACTAAACTTAATTCAGGCATTAGACCATTTAGTCCTATTTATTTCACTTAATTATAGCAAATTCTCTCTTGTCTATAATCAATCTTTATTTCTTCTCATCTTTGCTGTTTTTAGCTTGTGTTCAGTTGTCTAGGTGCTGCACTTGGGGAACTAAGATTTTCTCTGATGTGCTTCCACTATTGCAATAGGCTGAATGTGCTTTTTAAAATTGGGATCTTGTCATATAAGTAGCCAGAGTCCTTAGCTTTCAGGCGACTCTTATTTTGTTACTCTTTCTCTTACATGTTGATGTTGCAGGATGTCTTCCTTGTGCAGTGCAAAAGTTCACAGGAGTGTGAGCCTGAGGTATCCCATCTGCAGCCACACCACATCTGTGTTTCCCTCATCGGCAGTGTTCGTTTGGATCACCTTTGCAACCTGTCTTACTTTTCATAAAAACAAGCAGTCTGCGAGGAGACGATTTAAGAATTATTTGAATATCATGCTCATTAAAATTTGCTCTGAGATTTAGCACCCATCAATAATTATTGCTTGAGCTAGTCATTACTGTACGAATCGATGTCTTTGCCAGCCAGCTTCAGCATACAGTTCTGTCTTAATTACTTTCCTTGTTGCTGAGACAAAATGCCTCACACCCGAAGTTAAAGGAGGAAAGGTTATTTTGGCTCACAGTTTGTGGAGGTTTCAGTCTATAGACAGTTGACTGCAAGGCAGGATGGCATCACAGAGGAGAAACGGTTCATGGCAGGCAGAAGGCAGCACAAGCAGCAAGTGACAGCAGCAGCTTTGTTTCCGCCTTTTATATCCTATCCATGCTACCCACCTATCCGTGCTAGCGCAGATAGTATACTCACGCACGATAGTGGGGCACCCGTAATCCTCACATCATACTGTGGATCAATCCCAGCATCATGTCCTTGACCCAGCATCGCACACCATAGATCCAGCCACCTCTAAAAAGCCCCTACCTATGACCACCTTAGGTTGAGGGTGTACATCTAGATGTAAGCCATAACACCTCCATATTCAACAGGCAACATTTTAATATAAGGGCCCTTGTTCCCTATTATTTACTAAAAGAGTATACTTATAAATTTTTATTTTTAAAGGCTCTTTCATTCATTACTGTCTTTAATTATTTAATGCTCAAACTGTCCCAACTTTGGCCTGTAAGAGTTTATTCTCAATTTGGTTTTAATTTTTGCCATATAAAAATATTCCTAAACTTTTACATGAAAATGCAATAAAAGTCTTGAGAAATTTGTTAAAATGCAGATTCAGACTATATATCAGGGTAGGTTGTAAGATTCTGTGTTTCTGGCAAGTTTCCTGGAGTTTGGATCCCCTTGGTTTGAGGACCGCACTTTGAATAACAAATCAGTGGAAATATATTTAAAAATAAACTTTATCCCCTTAAAGAGCAAAAAGGAAAAACTTACTGTTATGGTCATAGACTTGTCACATGATGTAGAACTGCTAATTAGTATAAATGTGCATTATGTAAACTTAGACCCCTTAAGTATAAAAGTGTAGCTGTCATGGCTTTGTACCTCAGGGATTTCTGTCTCGCATGTCACTTATCACTTGTTGAGTGTCAACAGGTCTGATGCTCTTAAGTTGTAAGGGCTTTGTGCTACTTTGCGGATTAACTCTCCTGCAATTTATGATACGTGTTACCGTTTTTATAAGAGAAAGGACATGAGTGCAGCCAGCAGCTGCACCCCCACCTCCTTCCGTGCAAGGCAGCCCTTTCTAACTGTAGCGCCTGGGCTGGCGTCTGGTCTATGCCATAACAGGCGTTCTTTAAATTTAAAGAGCGAATAAAACCATCTGTCTACTGTTTTGATTCTGAATTTTAAAAACAGAGTAGGACTTGTGTAGAGATGGTATATTTTGGGCAGGGAGTGTTTATTAGTATGATAATAGCTTGATGAGCCCCGTACATAGCTTAGACTTACTGCTTTTACCTGCTTCCTGTTGGAGATGGAACAATATGCAAGAATAACTGGTAGTTTTTAAGAAAAATTTCAGCGTAAAAATATTCCTAACTGATACATTTCTCAAGTCCCTCTGACTTTGAAAAGACCCAGTAGTCCGCAAGAGAACAGATTTCTCTGGAAGTGGGTAAGCACTTGGGGCGGCCAGGCTACGTGAATACCAGCAGAGCGGGACTCCCTGCCTTTCAGCACTCCGCATGCCCCCAAAAGTTGATGGGTTTATCTCCCAGAAAACTGGAGCTGCTGTTCCAGCTGCTTGTAGTAATAAGGTCTCCCCTCACCCTAGGCTATTGGCAAGGTAAGGGACCTCCAGATTAGAGACTATTTCCTTTTCTTAGTTTTGCTAAAAACTGTTCTTAGACTGAGCACTTAACTCCTGTGCTCCTCTCTCTCGATTTTTTTCATTAGGAAGGAACACCACCTCATTGAGCTAAACACTGAAACATACACTGAAACTCTTGTTCCTTGGGACAAAAGTTGTAACTGTAGTCAAAGCGATAGTCTTGTTCGTTACTTTCTTGTTTGCTGTGTGAAATTTGGCCAGTGGAGAGATCTGTGATGCCTGTTTGACTTTGAAGCTGTTCTATCCCATCCCGCCCCAGTAACAAGAGTTGGAGCTCTGGAACTTCACACTGAGCTATATCCCCAACCCTTTTTAAATTTGTATTTATTTTTATTATTTTGATTTTACTTTGTTTTGAGACAGGGTCTTGCTTTGTAGTTCAGGCTAGCCTTGAACTCACTATATAACCTAGGCTGGCCTTGAACTCACGCCGATCATCCTGCCTCAGCCTCCTGAGGGCTGGGATTACAGGCGTGTGCCTCTAGACCTTCCTTTCCTTTTTTATTTTGAGACAGAATCTCGCTAAATTACCATTTGCTCCCACTGGACTTGCGCTTTTGAATCCTCCTGCCTCAGGCCTCCGGAGTGGGAGGATTACAAGTATGTGTGATGGTGCTCAGCTCTCCATGGCAGCTTTCAAAGCATCTTTAATAATACATTTTAAATAGTTCCAGCTGTGAACTGCATCTTCATGCAAGATGACATTTTTAGTAATCGATGCTGTTGGTTTTGTTAGTCTGGGGTTTGTGTATACTTGAATGTTCATTACTCCCTGCTTGCGGCCCCGTGGTGTCTCCATTCCTTGTGTGGGTTGGGCCGTGTGCACAGCGCTTCTGCTTCCTATTCACCCGCTTCCCCGCCGCCTCCCCTTCCTCTTCCGTCTCCTGACCCCTGAACTGTCTTGTAGCTTAAGAAGACTGCCAGTTTCTTGACTGATGTTCAGTTGCCAGGGAACTTGTGAACTGAGACTCTGAAGAAACTCTGATAGACACAAGAGGTAGCAGTTAGTAGATCTTTTCTGTTCATCGTCATTGCTGAAGCGGCTGTACAGAAGCACAGAAATCTCAAGGAAATTAGTGTTTGTGGGTTTCTTTTTTTTTTTTTTTTATTTATGTTTTCCCTGAAAAATGATTATCCTGGAAATCTGTATCTTTTGTTGCTTTCAACAGCTGGTACAAAAGCTTCACATTAGGCCTTTTTTTTTTTTGATTAAGAACAGAGGACATGGTGAGAGTCTAGTCATAATAGATTATTTTTATTCTTAGCACCTGAAGCTGCCCAGAGGTATATTGTATAAAGTTAATGAGAGTGTTGTACATAGTCGTGAAAACTCATTAGGCTATCATGTCATTTTGGTCTTTTAAAAAAATTGAAAAGCAAACTTTTAGAAAGCTTAAACACAATCCCCAGAATGAAGAAAACCTTAGATGCCCTGTACATTGGAAGTTATAATCAGACAGAGGCTTGAATAGTTGTAACAGCTGTTTTCAGAGTTATTGCTGCTGGAAAGTTGGGGTCAGCCTGGAGTGCTTGGGATAGTGTGGTGGGCAGGGCTCTTGACTCCTCCCTGGGAAGATTGGCGGGGAGTCCGCGGGAGGGGACAGAGTCAGAAGGGAGGAGTTTGTAGCAAGCATGTTTATTCAGGCACGAGTACAGTACACTCTAATCAAGGCTGGATGTTACAGGTCAGATAGTAAACACCCTCTCAAGAAGGAGGCAGGGCACTGCCCAGAGATGGCCACTGCAGTGAGCTCCACGGTTGGTTTTTCTGTGTTTTTTTTCCTTATAATTTGGGCAATGGCTAGGGTGTGGTGATTAATGCAGCTTCTTTTGAATCGTCTGTGAGTCTCTGACCTCTTGCCGTGAGTTTGTGGGCCCGGTTGGAAGCAGCACAGCAACCTAAATCCCTCAGAGAAGTCAAAAGTCACAATACAAATACAAGTCAGTGGAGCCTAACTGGTCAACAGGGCCACCACAGCTTTACCTGGTGCTGACGCCTCGAGTTGGGACCTTGTGAGACTGGCAGGTGTGAGATGAGTGGGAGGAGGAACTTGCAAGGGAGCATGATATGCTCTTCTCAGGAAGTGTGGGGACTGCAAACTCAAGAAATCTAGACCATAACTGTTCTTAGAATTTTTTCTTAGGGTCCTATTGCCAGGTTCCCAGATATATAGGTCATTTCTGGCTGACTACATGTTCTGTCATTGTACTTTAACAGGAAGAAAAAAAAAAGGATCCCCAAAACTGAACTTTCTAACTGCCTGTTTTCTTGCAAACAGTTGATTTAGGTGTCAGATGAGGGTGTACCCGTTAAGGGGGCACTAAATAAATCCTGCTGTCTGGGGCTGTCATCTGAAACAGTTTCAGTTATTTCTGAGTAGAACCTGAAGTGGGACACTGAGAAGCTTCACCGGGTGATGGTGCAGCTAGGTTGGAGATGCATTAGTGATGGTTAGACTCATGGGGAAGATTTTTAAAATGCCGGTGTTGTACTCTGGTTTCTCTTCAGATCATATAAATCTTTTCCCTTTAAAATGCCACTGTTAACTCCACTGTTGGAAATGCCCATCTGACTTTTCTGTATGAGGACCAGATTTTTTTTCCTAAGCTTACCAGGTGATTTTATTGTGTAGCCACAATTGAGAACTACTGGAGAAGATGATGGAAATTCGTCATAGAATATTGCCATCAATTGACTACTGAATGAACTGAGTAGAAAATGTGTACTATGTTTTCATGTATGGGTATGTTATTTAAGTCTCATGAGCTCATAGTGCATGCTAGGAATTTTCGAATTTCTTGACATTAGTATATTTATAAAAACTATGCTTAGCTGGGTGTGCGCACTCCTGTAATCCCAGCACTTAGAAGGCTGAAACAGGAAGATCCTTGGAAGTTTGAGACCAGCCTGGGCTACGAAGTGAGCTTGAGGCCAGCCTGAACTGCAGAGCGAAACCTTGTCTTAATAAAAGACAAAAAAATCCTCTGCTTAGCAGATGTGAGGATGCCATACTGAATTATCTTGAAACATTGCTTTACATTCTCTGATTCTGAAATTAAAATTTAGAGTCACTGAAAATTAATTGCATCATTTTTTTTTCATTTTTCTTATAGAATTTACCATCTGCTGTAGTAACTCATGTTCTGAATCCTCAACCCGGAGAGAAGATTCTAGATATGTGTGCAGCACCTGGAGGTAAAACAACACATATTGCAGCACTGATGCATGACCAGGTGAGTCTGTCTTCCAAAGCAAAGTACTGTCAGCATATTGTGTATTTCAGTGGTCAAAGTGGAAGTAGATGTTACTTGAGAAACATGCTGATGTTGTAATACTGTTTATTTCATATTCAACCAAAGTGAGGGCTGTTGAGTTATGTCAGTCATCGTATCTTAAATTCAGTAGATAATTGATATTTATACCTGGGCGTGGTGGCATACACCTATAATCCCAGCACTCAGGAGGCTGAGGCAGGTGCATTACTGAGAATTCAAAGCCAGCCTGGGCTATAGAGTTCAAGGATAGACCAGAATATGGAGCAAGACCCTGTTTCAAAAAAAAAAAAAAAGAAGAGAAAAAGATAATTGCTGTTTGTAAGGACAATTGTGGGACTTTTTTTTTTTTTTTTTTTTGAGGTTGGGTCTTACTATGTAGTCCAGGCTGTTTTTGCACTCAATAGGTAGCCCAGGTAATATGTACACATATGTAGATAATATAAACATGTGTATAGAACATGTGTATCTCTTGAGAATCATATAAACTTTATGATCTGGCTTCACTTTAAAGCTGTTTCCAGAGCAAGAATTTAAGTCTGACTTTTGATAACCGTAGTTTCAATTTTACTTTGTTTTCCTGTGTGTGTAGATTTGCTAAGTTGTTCCTTTATTGTAGGTCGGATTTCTCTGTGTACAAAATCATTGCAGGGTTGAGGATGAGGCTCAGTGGTCGGTTGTGGCTTAGTGGGTGCTCGGCCCTGAGTTCAGTCCTAGGTGAGCAGGCAGTAAACTGAGTCTAGAGTCTAGGGGAGAGGTCACAGACAAGCTGATGGAGAAGAGAGGAGAGCGGAAGAGCTCTGAAGAGTGAGCATCATCGGTAGTGAGTGCCAGCATTCACAGGCTAGAGGAGCGAGAAAGAATGGCAGGCAGTGCAGGAGGAAAGCAGAAGGTTTGATTACCTGGAAGTCGGTGGGGAAGGGGTTGACAAAGGTGGTGAGGCCCCTTGTTAAATGGGGATGAACCGAGAAAGAGGAGGGCTGAAAACCCCCCCTGGAGTTAGCAGTATGTGAAAGGTCCTTGATGTGTTTAAATGCATGATCAATGAGGAGAAGAATCAAAGGGTGAGCGATGACAGCTCTTGTTAGGGGTAGGTAATATCCCAGAAAACAGAAATGGGCGGTATGGGGCTCGGGAGTGTTGTTTTAAGATGAGAAATAAGGTGCAATAGGGGTTTCTCAAAGAGGATGGGGGTCGTTATGGAGGAAGGAGTTTGGGAAGGGAGGAAAGGGAATTAAGATGTACCATGTACATGTACCAACTTCCCACAAGGCACATAAACATTACGTACTGCAGACATGTATAGAAAAGAACGAAGAGGCTCAAGAGATGCATGCAGTGCAGGTGAAGGTAAGGGAAATGCGAGATAAAGAAGGGTGAGGTGTGTATGTGCGTGTAGCAGTTTCCCTCGAAGGTTGTAAATGTTTTGTACTACAAACATACATAAATAAATCATAACAATGTATGCTAATGAGAGTAATACCTCAGAGAGAAATGTGGCAACGCCCAGGATGGGATAATTGCCCTTGCATAAGTAGCTCTAGATGTTAGCAGGCGTCAGTAATCCATGGAAGTAAGAGGGAAGGCTGAGTCCATGGCTGCAAATGTTGGGGAGGTGGTAGGCATGGCAACAGGCAATGTTCTTGGTTTTCTCAGTGAAATGGGAAGCAGGATCATTGGATGGGAATGGACACAGTTGGTCAGCGAGCAAGAATAGAGAAACACATCATAAGAACCCAGTTTTACGGAGAGCCTCATAAATATGTCCTTCAGGATATATAGCGAGACTCGTTGGGTGGTTACAAGCTTTTTGGCTGTGTGGGGACAGATACGAACTTGATAAACAACTTCTTTTTTCATGTGTATTTACAAGAGAGAGGAGTATGAGAGTTGATCTATACAAGGGCCTGCTCGTGATGTGTCACAGACTCTCAGATGGGTAAAGAGAGCAGCAAGGACACGAAAAGGCTGAGGGACTGGAACAGTTACTGCTTTTCTAAGTTAGTTCACATTTATACAGTGGCAGGAAGTCTTAGGAACCTAGGAAACCCAAAAGACATGGTTGTGGTACTGACATATAGATAAGAAAATATTTAGCGAGGGCAGACTTTGACATGCAAACCATACCTCCTTCAGACTTAAGAAAGACCCTTTTGCTCTTGCTGATTTACTTGATAGAAGACACTCTCACCCACAAAAGTGCCAAATTCATTTCTGATCTACATTTGATGATACTTAAGAATCTCAGGGGATTTGCAAGCAGTAGTTCACTGAACAAAGTAGAAATATCTATCATTAAGATGAAATTATAAGTTTCATTTTATTAGTATATTAATCATCCAACGACTCGATGAAAATTCTCATTACACCTTAGTACATAACTTGATTAGAATTTCTCACAGTGCTATCAGCAAAAAGGATAAAAATATGTATATATTTAAAGATTCATATTTTCCATAAATAAATGGAAGGCCCCACAGTACCTACCTCTGCATTGCACACCCATTCACTGTGTACACAGGTACTGTATAATTACCACACACACAGTTTGCAATAGCCGGATACAGCCTCGACAAGTAGCCTTGGGTTTTAGAAATCTCTCCAATAGGAAAAGGTACTTGTTTAAATTTTGAGGCATCAGTATTCTTGGTATTACATGGTAAGAAATATAGAAAAAATATCCTTTAAGAACTGAAATAGTAGCAAGAAAAACTCTTGATGGAAAAATGCCTCAAATGTCCATAGTGCATAAAATGAAGCACATGAAATACAAGGGTTCATTTTATGGAGTTGTTTAATACCAATCCTTTTACAATTCAAATGGAAGCTGAAATTAGATTGTAATATGCTTTGAGGAAGTGATAGTAATCCCCTTGTATATTTCTTCTACTTCCTTAAGCTCTCTAATAAGTTCCTTATTCTCTCTACTAAGAAGTCTTTCCAACCGGTGAGCTTTATAATGCAGTATAAAAAATAGTAGCACACATGTAAGCGATTGTTGGGCTCAAGACTCTGTGTGATTCAGCTGACGCCCGCTGGGCTTGCTGTACACCTGGTCAGCTGCAGCTTAGGTGGTTCTGGTAGTTTTGGGTTGAGTCATGCACTTGGGTTTGTATGGTTTTCGTTTTTCTAAAATGACTTCAGCTGAGACAGCTGTGACAATGCCCTGCCTTTCTGGTCTGTGTCTGGCCTGCTAGGACATGAGAGTGAGCCTGGGAGAGGGCAGTAGCTGGGCACTGGTGATGGCAGAGAGCAAAGCTGAGCACTGTGCTTGCATCACATTGACCAAGGTCTTGATGGCCCAACACGTGACAAGACTGAGCCCCGGTCCGTGTCTGTCACAGTGTGGGAGCATGATCAGCACATGTTCTTTACCATAAATTTATTTCACTTGTGTAGCCGAAAATTTGATGTACATGTCATAGGATGATGACACATGTACACGTGTATGGAACAGAAGCAAGAAAAAAATCAATCTACCATCTTATTTCATGATATTGTGTCACAGTATGTTTAAAATATCACACAAATGTCAAAAACATGTGCCTCAATTGTGGTCTCTTGTCTGTCTTGACTTTGACTTGACTGACATATTACCATGTATAGTAATTGTTTTTAACCTTTTTTGTTCTACTCCAGAATATTTTGCTGAGATATGCAGGTTTTTGGCTTCTGTTTTTCTGGCTTTAATTGCCAGAACTCACAGGAATTGTATGCGAATAGCTCAAACTATTAAAAGAGGGCTCATTGTACAAATGACATTCATTTGCCTATAAACCACTTTAGGTCGGATATCTCGTAGTGCTAGTTCATGTACTTCTGGGGGTGAGCAGTCACATCCAATAGGTGATTTTTAATGTTTGCTTTCAGTGGTGCTTTTTAAGGTGGAGTACGTTGCAGATACTTCTTGAAGTTTTGATTTCTTTTGATTAAAAGTAGCTAGCAGTGAGAAGATTAGTTACCTGAGAAGGATGCTGTTTTAAAGGAAAGACCTCAGTGTTTGGTGTAAGTCTGATAAATATTTGGTCAAGGAATACAGCTCTAAAAGTAGAGGTGGGAGGAAAGTGGGAAGACCATAGGTTTTCACAAGCTAGTTTTGTATTTGCGTGGCTGCTTTGGATTTATGCTTTGTTTTTAAAATTTTACTTTCTTTAGGGAGAAGTAATAGCACTGGATAAAGTGTCCAGCAAAGTAGAAAAAATAAAGCAGAATGCTTTATTGTTAGGATTGAATTCCATCAAAGCATTTTGTTTTGATGGAACAAAGGCACTTCAACTTGATACGATTGAGGACACGGAAGGTAAGTTAAATTTTTTTTATTGTTAATTGACAAATTAACGATTATTGTTAGGTGTATGTATTTATGGGTTACCATGCAGTGTCTCGATACTCAGTATATATAAACGTGGCATGATCAAAACAAGCAGATTAGCACATCTATTACTTCTTTGTGGTAAAGCATTTGAAATTTACTCTGAGCAGTCTTGAAATGTACATTCCTCTTAACTGTAGTTGCCATGTTGTGCAGTAGATCTCAAAAATTTATTTCTCTGGTCTAGCAGGGAATTTGTACCTTTTGGACAGCACCTCCCCATTCCTTGCCGGTTCTCCCCATCCGTTATGACTCCTGCTCTGCTCTGCTTCTGTTTGACTTTTCTAGTGAGATCATACAATATGTGTGTATTTATTTATGTATTTTGGTGCCTGGCCTATTGTACACAGCATAATGATCTCAAGATTCATCCGTATTGTCCCAAATGACAGAATATCCTCTTTAAAAGGCTGCATAGTGCACTCGTGTGTATGTATTGCATTTTCTGTGCCATTCATCTATGTGGGTAGATAACTGGGTTGACTTCATATCTTGGCTATTGTGAATACTGCTGGAATGAACGTGAGGATGCAGGTACTTCTTTGGCATATGGATTTTCATTTCTTTGCGTATATTCCCACTAGTGGAGTTGCTGGATTATGCGGTCATTTTATTATTAAGGAACCGTATCACTTTCCATGAGGGTGTTGCTGGTTTACATTCCCAGTCACACTCTTAGCTGTCACCGAGTTGCCTTTGCACTTAGGGTTAGGCGCCATCTTCCCCCACGTGCGGGGATGTCTGAGGGTGGCTTTGATGAGCGGCTCCCTGATGGTGATGAACATCTTCTGACGTACTGTACTTGTTGTCACCATCTTCTTTGGAGGAAATATTCCTGTCCTTTGCCCATGTTTTAATGCATTGTTTTCTTACTACTCAGTTAGCTGAGTTTGTTGTGTATTTTGAGCAGTGCACTCCTACTGGATGCACAGTTTGCAAATACTTCTTCCCATTGTGTGGGAATCTCAACTTTTCCTTTGATGTGCAGAAGCTTTTTACTTTGATGTAACCCCATTTGTCTATTTTTACTTTTGTTGCCTGTGCGTTCAGGGTCATACTGAAAAACAATTGTCTAGACTAGTGTTGTGGACTTTTTCCTGTGCTTTTTCCTTCTATTGTATTTTACATTTTCCAGGTCTTTAATCCATTTTGAGCTCATTTTTATATATGGTATGAGATAAAGATTGTTTCATTTCCCTCATGTGGATATTCCATTTTTCCAGCACCATTTACTGAAGAGACTGTCCTTTCCTTGTTGTGTATTCTTGGCACCTTTATTGAAAATCAATTACAGTGATACTGTGGTTAAATACATTAAATTGTTTCCAGGAGGACCAGTGAATACCAAAAATAACGAGTACCAAACAGATCCTTTTGGTTAGAAAGGATAGAAGTATTCAAATGCATTGAGCTCCAAATTTGATGAATTTCAAAGCAGTTGAGTACCAAGGTCTGACTGTGTCTATAATGCATGAATTTACTTTGACACTGTGCTGTTCGATGGGTAGATATGTCTGTGTTTCTATCAGTGTCATGGTGTGTTGATCCCTGTAGATTTGTGGTATGTTTTCAAATGAGGTAATGTGATGATTTATGTATGTGAACTGTGCTTCTATCCCTGGAATTAATGTCATTTGGTCATGTTGCTAGATTCAATTTTTTAATGTTTTGTTGAGGATTTTTGCCTCTATGTTTGTCAAGGATATTGAAGTAATTTCCTTCTAGTCTGGCTTTTGTATCAGGGAAATGCTGGTCTCATAAAATAAATTTGGAAGCATTCCCTCTTCTGTCTTGGAAGAGTTTGAGAATGAGTGATACTAAGTTTTTCTCTAAACGATTAGTAGCACCCAGTAGTGAAGGCATCAGGTCATGGGCTTTTCTTTTTGGATTCAGTCTTAGTTTATTTAGATCTGTTTCTTCATGACTCAGTTTTAGTGGTGGTTGTGTCTAGGACTCTGTTTCTTCTTGGTTACCCTGTTTGTTGGTGTATAATTGTTTATAGTAGTTTTTTTTTATACTCTTATATTTCTGCGCTATTAGTTTGAATTCTTTGTCTAGGAGTTTGTAAATCTGCATCTTTGAGGGTGAGTTCCTGGTGCTTTTTGTTTTTTTCCTTTATTGGTGCTATGTTTCTCCATTTGTTCTTAATCCTTGCGGCCATGGATTTATGTCTGCGTGTTTCAGGAAGCAGGGATTTAGAGTCTCTGCAGGCTGCCTGTGTGTAGGAATGCCTCCCAGCTCCTCTGTTGGGACACTGTCTGTGAGCTGTTTCACTGCTGGAGTTGTTGGACAGGGTGACCTGGTACCTTGGGTGAGCCTGTATAAAGATTGGGTCCACTGGGGTGGGCCTTTTCATCAGATGTGTGACAGTGGGTGGAGCCTACAACCCCACACAGTTGCCTGAAGGTGATGTAGCACTGGGTGACTGATCTTTCATCTGCAGGCTGTAGCCAGGTGCTGTGATAACCTTAATTCCTGAGTCCCCAGGGCTGATCTGTCAGTAGTTGAGCCTGTACCTTTAGTCAGGGTTGGGAAGTAGGGGGGGTGTTGGATTAGATCCCTAGGGTTGGCCTGAAGTTTGAGTTGGCATTGGTGCTTCTGGAGGATTGATGGGGAACTTGTAGCACACATTTCACAGCAGGCACACAGGCTCCGCATGCGAGCCAAGTTGTTTTTCTAAACTAAAACTTCAGTATTCAGGTGTAATTAGAGTGTTGAGGCTTTGCAATAAATACATGGTTTTGGGGTTGCAGCTTGGGTACTTGGTCTCTAACAGGTTCACCATTACTGTCCTAGAACCTCAGCCTATGGGGTCCCACCTAGCACTAGGGGTTAGTAGGTTAGGGCTGGATTTTGGATCTACTGGACTTTGAACAGGAGCAGCCATAGATTCTGGGTTTGTAGGGATGGATCAGTCTGATATCTGTGGTCACGAGTATTCATCGTATACCTGTAACCATGGTCACTGCCCTAGACTCTGGTGCTGTCGGGACTGACCTGGAGTCAGAATCCACAAAGTCTGGCCCAGAGCCTGGGTACGCAGGAACTCACCTGGTAGCTAGGTCCATAAGGATTGACTTGGGTTCTGGGGCCACAGGAGCCAGCCTGCAACCTGGATTCTCAGGATGCCGCTGATGAGGGCGGCACAGTAGTGGGGTTTGCTGTGAAGGGCTCACCTTTGAGGTCTCCTGGAGCATGCTGGGGGTGTGGGACTACATGGACTGGCCTGGAAGGTAGGGCTGTGAGGTCTTGCTTGATATTTGGTTTTATTAGGATGGGCTGTTACTAGGATTTGGGCTAAAATCTTATTGATGACCTTCTCTTTCGCCAAGCAGAGGATTTTTCACTGCATTCTCTGTTGCTTGGGGTTGAAGGAGAGGTGATAGGAATAATGTAAAACTGTCCTTCGTATCCTCTTCAGTGTGTCTTTTCTGCTAATCAGTGAGAAGTCTTAATAGAAATAGGGCTGGCAGACGATGTACCCATGTACAGATAAAAACACAAATGGCAGATAAAACAAAAACCAGATTTGATGAAGATTTGGGGAGGACAAGCACACTCCTGATGATTTAAGGGTCCTAAATTGATAACAATATTTCTAGAGGACTTTACGAGTGTCTTGGTTACTTTTCTCTCGTTGCTGAGACAAAATACCCAACACCCAAAATGAAGCAAGGAAAGGTTTATTTAGCTTATAGTTTGTGGAGGTTTCAGTCCATTCTTGGCTACTTCTGAAGCAGAGTGGCACATGGCAGAGGGCAAACTTTCATGGCTGCAGGGCACAGCAAAAACAACCAGCAAAAGGGAGGAATGACTACAAGCAGCCTCTTTCTTTCCCTTACCTTGTAAACAGCCTACCCCCACCCAGGGGGCGTGTAGCTCTCACACAGTCTCCATGCCCTCTTCCATAGGCTCAGGTTGTACCAAAGTAAGCACCCTGGCTTCCTGCTGAATTACTCAGCCAAACTTTTAGACTCCCCAAGTTGACACAGTGTGTCAACCATAACACAGTATATGTCCAAAAAATAATTTCTTTGAGTTTCTTCTAAGATAACAGGTAAGACAGCAAAGACGGTGAGAGAGGGAGATGAGGTATATTGATAATTGCTTGGGTTTCATAGCTTTGCAATCAGTAAGAAATAGAAGGTGTCATCAGGGTGAAGTTTGGAACAGTGCCATGGGTTCTGTAGGATCAAGTAGCTTTAAACAGAAGTGACTTGCTTGCAGGGATGACATGAAGGTATGTACAGACTATTTTGTCTCATGACTTCTCCAGACTAGGAATTGGATTAATTTGCAGTTGGAATAATTGCAGAAATCATTCCAATGAATGCACAGGGTGCCTGTGAAAGACTGAAATCAGGCTCCCCAGAGTGATGGTGAGAACAGCAAGGAGATGCAACAGAACAAGAACAGTGTAAATACTGTAGCTGAACAGACTGTCTTTCTGGAGCTGTCTGCAGTAGGAATTACCAAAGAGAAACAATTTTCTGGAATAACTAGAATTCTCAGTCTTAGCTCTGATGCCCTGTGGTTCCTAATGTAGGGAAAACAGGAACTCATTTGATTGGGTGCAGGTTTACACTGTATTAAAAAAAATAACCCCCCAAAATAATAACCCTAGTTTTATGTCTATGTGGTGGTACATGCCTGTGATCCCAGTACTTAGAAGGCTGAGGCAGGAGGATTGCTATGAGTTTGAACCCAGCCTGGGCTACAGAGTAAATTCAAGGCCAGCCTGAGCTATATATCGAAACCCTGTCTCATACAAAAAAACCACATTTTCAAACCTCATCAAATCTATATTAAGTATAAGTCAATATTAGCTTTACCACATACTTAGAGGGAAAGATTATTTTTTTATCCCAAATAATACTTTTATTTATTTTTGGTTTTGGTAGTACTAGGCATTGAACCCAGAGCCTTTACACTGAGGTACTAGGGGCTGGGGATATAGCTCAGTGGAATAAGCGCTTGCCTAGCAAGCGCAGGGTCCTGAGTTCGATCCCCAGTACCGCAAAAAAAAAAAAAAAAATACACTGAGGTACAGCCAGCATTGTTATTATTATGCATTTTGAGACAGGGTCTCACTAAATCACTATATTAAATTCCTGATCATTGCTTCTGTCTATAGAGTATTCTATTCTAGACCAATATGACAAATAGCAAATATTTTTATAATTCTCTGATAGGGGCCCCTCCATTCTCACCAGAATCTTTTGACCGAATTCTCCTTGATGCACCCTGCAGCGGAATGGGTCAGAGACCAAACATGGCTTATACTTGGACACTGAAGGAAGTGATGTCATATCAACCACTGCAGCGAAAACTCTTCTCTGTGGTATGTGATGATCTTTTGCTGTGAAGGACGCGGACCTTGGGTAGTTTGAAGTTTATGCCACTGGGAGCGGCCATGTTCATTCAGAGCAGCACTATTCACTGTAGCTAAAAAGTGGAAACAACCCAGGAGTCCATTAGCAGATAAATGGATAAAGATAAACACGTCCATATGTGGGAGATTATTCCGCCTTAAAAAGGGGTGAAATTCTGTCATAGGCTCCAACGTGGATGAACCTTGAAGCATTATACTAAGTGAAATAAGCCAGACATAAAAGGAAAAAATGTATGATTCCACTAGAATGGCAAATTCACAGAAAGTAGACTAGAGGTCACCTGGGTATGACGGATGGACAATGGGAGATTAGGGCGTTGGTGGGGGTGACAGAGTTTCCATTTGAGATGATGAAAAAGTTCTGGAGATGCATAGCAGTGATAGTTGTACAATGTACTTAATGCCTTTTGAATTATAAACTTAAAAATAGTTAAAATCTTATGTATATGTTATTGCACACAAAAGACTGAGAATGCCTCATTTTAAGTACAGAGAGCTTTCCTTTATGTCACCTCACCCTTTCTACTTTTTATTTGTTTACCTTTTAGTACTGGGGATTAAACCTAGGGCCTTCACACTGAGCTAGCTACCTCCCTAGCACTTTGTAATTTTGAGACAGGGTCTCATTAAGTCACTTAAGTTGTGCAGGTGGGGTTTGAATTTGCAGTTCTCCTTCCTCAGCCTCCCAGAGTGATGGCGTTATAGGTATGTGGAACATGCCCAGTAATTTACTCTTTCAAATACAGGCAGTGGTAATACTGAGTTATTTAATGAATTTCGAACAGTGTGGTCTGTTTAAAAAAAAAACATGAGTGGTTCACATAGTTACTAACTGATGTAAAGAATTGATATAAAATTAATTGTTCTTTGTTGGGTTCCTGAGTCATCTAAGCACATTAAATGTGGGAAGTCTGTTAGTTGCAAACACACTGATGAGAGTAGGAAATAACAGTATCCAGTGCAGATGTAAAAGAGCCATAGAAACTTTTCACACTTAACTGGTTTCCAGTGTGTGTCAGAAGAAACCCAGATAAAACACCTGATTTCTGTACGTCTTGCAAAAATGACTCTGGATTTCAGTAAGTATAGGCAGCCTTTGATCAAAGAGGAATTCATTATTCTCAGCCATTTAATTATAAATACATAGAGTAGATCAACAATGGGTCTACTGTAATTATTCTGTCTCGGGAGTTGTCCTTGGGTATGTTTCTGTGCCTTCCTCCTTTGCATTCACAAAAGTAGCCACTCCTTGGGGATTATTTAGCTACCTTTTCCGTAGCAAAGAATACACCCTTAGAGTTCAAGCAGCAAGCAGCAAACAGGAAGTTGTATTTACAGCTGCAGGCCAATTTGACTTGAGGGTAAAATTAAGATCCTACTTTAAGGAACTTGGTTTTTTGTTCTTTTTAGGATCATAGCAGAAAAGGACATTTTAAAAGCTGCTAGAGAGAGGTTTATGATTTCAACAAAAGGGAACATCTGACCTGTGAGAAAGAACTTGAGTATAGCAGGTGTGCTACCGGATGAATGGAGATTGATTGGGAATGTGGACTTTATCGTTAGACACATCTTCATTTGAGCCATGGCGTCTCACATAAGTGACTCAAGTTACACTGATTTCTAGATCAGAGAAGTGAGATGCCGACTAACCTAACAGGAATGTCACTGAAATGGTAACTTTACCTCTTGGCTGTTACGAGAGATATGCATGAAAAATATTTAACTGAGTAGCTGGCACGTAATAACAGAGTTGAAATTTTTGTAGAGCATGAAGAAAACACAAATATGTATACTGAAATCAGGGAATTTGAAAAGATGAACATTAGGTATTTGAAACAAATTCATTTTAGTTTAGCACCTTTCTGTTTCGTTTATTTGCTTGATAAATACCGAGTGCCCACTGTAAGCAAGACGTGGCGCTATGACAGACGTCGCTAGTACAGTAGTTAGAAAGCGGACAAACAGGCATGCCCTTATTTCCGGGTTTTCTCTCTGGGGCCGGCGGGGGAGAGTAAGCGAATGAGTAAGTTATTTAGACGCTCCAAGGTACTCCTGCCATGGGCTTTCGGGGAAAGCCAGAGCAAGGAAGGCGGGTAGCAGTCCCGGAGTGGAATGTTCGGAGGTTACACGGGGGCTCCGGAGGAGCTCTGCCTGAAGGCGACAGCTGGGCAGGGGTAGGCAGTATGACAGTGCCAGCTTCAAAGGTCCTGAGGGGTGGGATCATTCCTCACCGTGCTCCAAAGGCAGCAGGGCGCCAGGGGCTCTCAAGCAGAGTGAACAGGAACAAGAGGTGTTGTGGGGGAGGTCAGAAGGCCGGAAGCTCGTCTGCGCAGGGCCTGGAGCCTCTCTGGGCGTTGGCTGTGACTCGAGCTCGTCGTGGAAGGGCATCGGAAGCGCGTGGGGCGGAGAGGTAGCAAGCACAGAAGCTGCACGCTGGCTGTTGCGCTGAGAATGCGCGGCAGGAGGACGGGAAGGAAGTAAACTAAGCGGGAGCCTGTTTGAGTGCTCTAAGTCAGGAGGGTTGCGCCAGAAGAGCGGCAGCTGTGGGAAGTGGCCGGACTGTGGGTGTCTGGAGGGCAGAACCTGTAGCACTTGCTGGTGCCCGGTGAATGGCAGGGAGAGGACGACGCAGAGGCTGAGCTTTGGAGCCCAGCCATCTGGGGAGCACGGGAAGACTTCGCCGTAGGTGTGAGGGTGAGGGCAGCAGCTTATTTGGGACATGAAACGAGGCTGCTGAATACGAGGTGGAATTGAGAAAGACGGTCTGGCCTGGCAGTGCGAATTTGTTCATTCTTGAAATAACGTTGGTATCTGAATGTGTGGAACTGCTGTATTGGAGAATCTTGGTCCGTGTAGAGCTCTAAGGCAGGGAGATGCGGTAGTCTGGGACGCGAGTACTGTGCTCTAACTACCAGCCGTAGAGAACGTCACTTTATTTCCCTCCAATGCTTGTAAGGTGTCGTGTGTTATGCTGTGAAGTCCCTTCATGTACTGGGCCTTACGTACACGACTGACGTAGCTTTCTCTAGGCAGTCCGGCTGCTGAAGCCAGGAGGCCTGCTGGTCTACAGCACGTGCACCATCACCCTGGCAGAAAACGAAGAGCAGGTCGCCTGGGCCCTCAGCACCCTTCCCTGCCTTCAGCTTCAGCCGCAGGTAAGAGGAGTTTCGGTGTTTCTGTGCATAGCGTGACAAATCACAGAAATGGAAGTGCGGTGATACACACCGGGTGTTCCATGGCAAAATATGAGAAGCAAACCGTCTGAAACAAATACCGTAGCAAACAAGAATATTTATTTTAGCCTGCCAAGGAGGAGGGGGATTTGCGTATCTTGATGACAGACTTTTTCTCCCTTGTTGTATTTTGTCATTGTGCTAAAATGGCACAGAGCTTCGGTGATTTTTGTCACGTTTATTCCACAGACAGCTATTGCTCGTGGGACTTGGCACCTGGTTTTCAAAGTCTCTTATCCTCCTTTCGAGTCCCGTACTTTTCTCCTGTGGAAAAGTAGGGAGCATTTTTTCTCAGGTCAGATTGAAGCCCAAACAGACTTCCCTAACTGGAATGTTAAAAGACCAAAAAGGGCGGGAGGTCTCAGGCTTATTGCTTCTTTATCTTCTTTACAGTTTATTATATAAAAATCGAACATTTAAGACAGTTTCTTACACTTAGCACTAATCTAATGTTGTTACGACTTTTAAGGCTATTTCTGATTCAGTTTTAACCCACAATACTTCAAGTTTGTATCTATAATGCTTCATGTTCATTCAGACACTTGACTCTCTAAAGTACCTTCCAGTGAAGAATTCTAGTATGTAACTGGAATACAATCAATTTCTAGTTTTAGAAGTGATAGATGAAGACTTTAGAATTTACTTAGAATTGATACCTGAAAGAAATGTCTTTTCCTTGCCGCTTGGGTTAGCAAACTGTTTTCTTAAGTATATATCTGAAAACCTATCTTCATTAATACATAAACATGTGGCTGTGAAGGGTGACTTGATTTAGGATTATGAATCTTTTTTTTTGTTTGTTTAGTTTTGGTTTTGTTTGTTTTTAGGATTATGGATCTTTTGCAGGAGTGGTTTACAAGTATGAGTGAATCTGTGGATTCTGTATTACCTAAAGCTAACTGATGCAGCCTTAACGTATGCGTCCTTTTCTGGTATTTGTTCTCCAAGGGCACAGAGAACCAAATGAAAACAACTTTTATCATCCAGTTGGCATGGGTCAGAGAAAGGCATTTTCAGTGTCTAAAGAACTTTTTTCCGAAGTTTGATGAGTGCTAAGTGAAGCTGACTTTTATCTGTTGCTTAATGGGTAATAATGTTCTATTTATTGCATTCCCACTGTATGCCAGGCATGCTATCATCTCTCCTAAATTTGAGAACTGAGCATTTTATCTGTTTTATAGATTTTTAAAAATGAGTTTAGGTAAAGTTACTCGCTTAAGGTCACACAGCTCAAATTTGCCAGCACTGCAGTTTCAATCCGTGTGTCTCTAACTGTGCACTTCTGGCCTTTTGTCGTGTCAGCCAGTACTGAGAAGCAAGTAGCACGGAAAAGGTCTTCCTTTCACCAGGGGGCCACGAGGTACTGCTTTTCCGCCCTACTCCTCCCGAGCAGCATGTACATTCTGCAGAAGCAAAAGCACTTACTGAGCTTTCTGTTTTGGAAGATGGGATAGGTATGACCCAGTTTGTCTTGTTTTGTTTTTTGAGACAAGGTCTCATTGCTGTCTAGCCCAGGGTGGCCTTGAACTCACAACAGTCCAGAGTGCTGGGATTACAGGCATGTGCCACCACATGCAGCTTTCAGTTTATCTTTTAACTGTTAACTACAGGGCAGCATTCATCCATGGTCATTTCCTCCCCATAGGAGCCACAGATTGGAGGAGAAGGGATGCTGGGAGCTGGCTTACCACCTGAACAGCTGAGACAGCTGCAGCGGTTCGATCCGTCTGCTGCACCATTACAGGACACTGACCTCCACGCTCTCAGAGATGCCAGAGCAGAAGACATGGTCCAGCTGGCGAATAAGGATTGTATAGGGTTTTTTATTGCAAAATTTCTAAAATGGAAAAGCACATCAGAGAAGGATCCTCGGGAATGAAGATTCCGCAACTTTGTTCTCTGTTCTGTCCCTTCCATGCCCCTTAAACGACAGTGTCATTGGGCAAACTTGTGATGATGTGGTTGCTAAGGAAACAGGAGGCTGCCCATGGTGTCACCAGTGATCAGAGATAGAGGAATTGTGTGTAAGGGCAGGGGTTATGAAATTATGTTCAGGATAAAACAATTCAATAGCGTATAAAGAAAAGGAGCTACTTATGGATGCGTAACATTTTTACTTGAGATCTTGTTTTAATTTATAAAGAGTAATATTTTAATATTAAAAATTAGCTTTTAATAAGGGTACAAAAAGTTGTTTTCTGTTCTTAAGTCTCGAAGAACTCGGGCCTGGGAAGTGTAATATTTACCATGTGCCAGTAACTGAGGTAAGTTTTTTACTTGACTGTTTATTGTATGTTACCCCCCCAAATGAAGTGTGGACCTCTTCTAAATGATAGTCTTGAAACCCGAAAGTTGAATATTTTCCTTACTTGTAGATAAACGAAAGTGAAAATTGTCCACTTTTGGGTGCTTTTTATCCTCTGCAAGTTATTCGCAAATACTCAGTGAGAATGAGAAAACCAACCTCTGACAACTGAGAACTGTGCTGGTGCTCACAGGTGGCCTTGGTGTTAAGAGTCTCTCCGAGCACCAACCTCAGACATGACGACTGTGTCTGTGATAGTTAAAAAACCCACTTTTAATGAAATCTAAACTCAGACAAAATGAGCACCTCATCCAAGCCTCAAAAGGGGCCAAACATCCCTCCACGGTAGCCAGTGTGTCTGCTTTTAAAAACATTCATTGTAGCCTCAGGCTTGTTCTTCCATTCTACATGCTTTTTAGGTAAGATCTGTTAAAATATCCAGTACACTTGTAGATTAAAGGCTGTAAACATATCAAACTGTTTTGCTGGTTTTCATTCAAGCCCCCCAGGGTACTGGCCTGGCCTTGGGTGTATAAAGCAGACAACTGGCATCAGTTGCCTAATACTAGTTTGATTCTTTCTTTTCCTCATAGGTTTCCTTTAGGAAGATTGCAAGGTCTTGTGCGTGAGGTAAGATCTTTTGAGAGCCTTTCTTGTACACCAGTCTCTGAGTTCTGTTTACACCCCTAGTACCCCTATCTTCTGCTGTCACGCCACTTAAGATACGATCCTGAAAGTTCACCAGCCAGGCTCCCAGAGCCCCACCATTATGCTTTGAAAGCATGCTGGACATACAGAGCTTTGACTTGCCGGTTTTAATAGCGTGCGAGAAAAGTTACTGCAAGCTTCATAAGGTTCAGATGGTTCCTCTCCGTGCCTCACCCTGCCTGTAAGTGTCAATAACTGTCATTTGACTAAACAGAAAGTGTCTGTGCTTGGCACTTCTGTTTCCAGAGCTCAGCATATGTCCTCAGATTTTAAATGTATTACAAGAAACTACCAAATCTCTTTCCTCTCATGTGCTAGGCTTGGGTGAAAACAGTGGAAAAGCAGCCTGGCAGCATATTTGTATTATTGTCTATTTTTGGTTAATACCAGTAAACTTGAAGCTATGAGCAGTGGCTAGCAGAACAGGAAGATATTTGCATATTTAAAACAAAACAAAAAGAATTTTGTTAAAATTTTTTCTTTAACATACACAACTTTCAGTGGGTTTCATCCCCATTTTTGAAACCAAAGTGCGACAGCAGACACGGCTTCTCTTTGATCAAATGATACTTCCTGGACCGAGGCGGAGTGAAGGACGGAAGCAGTCACTGGAATCTTTTGCAGCTTAAGATAGTTTTCCTGTTGTAGCATCTACTGCCTGCTCAGAAACAGTGACAGAAAAGTAAATGAATTAGAAAATAAAACATATACCCGCAGAACACAGAAATGTAAGAAAAATGCATTAAAGGGGAAAATCAGGTAAATGTGGGGAATGAATGTGTCTCTTTACGTATTTAGTTTTAATATAGATACTTATATGAGAACAGAAGAGTATTTAAATTCAACAGTGAATACATTTTCAAAACCTTGTGTCACGTTTTAAATAGCAAAGTGAAATAAAAACAATTAGAAATATACTTCAGCAGAAATTAAAACTGACCCAGAATCATCTCAGTTGGCTGTTTGATCAGTATGCTGCTATTTTAGTAACAGTAGAGCACCCAAAACTAGTGCCCGTGCATCAGAGAACAAAGTAAAAAGTAAATGTATCATCAGGATGGACTTCATTTTAAAAATGAATAAAATTCCAAATATGAATAAAAAAGTATTGCTGATACAAGGTTACTGTGGCTCATATTTTTAAAAAGTGTTTCACTTACCTTGAGCTCTTTTTTTCCAAGTCAGAGAGAAAGAGATTACATCAGCTGGTTGGCGTAGCTTGTCAGGGAGACGCACCGCCAGTGGCAGATGCGGTGGAATACGTCACATTCTGAATTGAAGGGTCTTTCCAAGTTGGCAATTAATACTATTAAGAAACAATGCAGAAGCCGGCTCTTTACTTATTTTATATGCGTGACTTTAAACCAGGTTAGTGAAACGGTTCACTGTAGCTGACAGTGAATGTTTAACAGGAGTGCATAGCAGGCCATGTTCAGTGTGGCATTGCCCCCAAGAACAGTACGACTAAGACCCCCTACATTTAGCAGCACCTCTTTGTAACATGAATTTAAATGAGAAATAGACGAAGAGCGTAGGAAGAACTGGAGTATCACACACCATTACGTACATTCCTGTAGTTGAATACATTAAGCCTTTGCTCTGTGAAAAGACTATGTATCATTCCACAAGTCCTGGGGGCTATTTCTTCCTTTGTAGATTCACTATATACTGTGTACACATTTACCCACTGTATCGTCTTCGTATACCGGTATAAATGCTCTGTATCAAATCGTTCCGTGTAGTTATTGGAGGAGTATTCTGGTTTGTACTAACAACATGTTCTTTAGTAAAGGAAGGAACTAAGAATCAGGTACAAAATTAAAAGGATGGACTCTCTTATTAACACTGCTCTTTGAAAGGGATTAATGATAGCAGCAAGGATAAATAGTTTTATTTAGATAGGATGAAACAACGTGTAGAAAAAAAAGGGCTGTCTTGATCAACATGATGAAAGTTTACACAAAATATTTTATAAAAGCAATTTTAGTTGAAATATGCTTATGGTTTCCTGGTGGGGTGAAATCTGTCAAAAATTGATGATTATTTTATATTCTGTAAATAAACTCTTTAGACAGTACAGAGATAACTGGTTCTGAGGGAAATTTTATATATATTCGCTGCTAAAACACTATATAACTCACTTTTAAAACTTCATTTTCTTGGGTGTGGGGAAATCATTAAATGTGAAATAGTTTTACTTATAAAAGTCCAAGAATATTTGGCAAGAACCTGGGATAGTCAGGGAAAGCAATACAAAAAATAATAACTCTTATTTTGCTAAATACGCAGAGGAAAATTAGGCAGTTATGGAGAGGCATTTTCTGGGATCAAGCTCCAAGTGGTGGGTAATTGCACACCTAATACTGCCTTACCCATCCAGCCGTGATCAGACACTTAAGAGACACGGAGAAGGTTTTAGCTTCAGCCTCAGCATGATGATGTCATAAGCATCCTACAGCAGTGTCATTGAGGAATAGAGATAGTGTCTTCTAGGTTCCCCTTCACAGTAGATGTCTGAGGTAGGAAAACATTCTTAACATTTGATTCACTTCAGATCCCCCCATTTTGCCCTGATAACATCTGCCGAGCAGAAATGTCATAAGAAGCACTTCCGGGTCCTGGCAGGGAAACTGGTCAGGCTGGTGATTGGGAGGTGAACAAGAGGAATGATAGGCAAGGTTAGAAAATGAGGTGGGAGAAGTTATAAAAATTTATTTTCCTATGAAATAATTCCACAAGCTGTGTAAACGTCTCTTACTAAAACAAATACTTGAACACACAAAGATTGTACATTTCCAGTGAGACACTCACAGTACAAATTGCCTGGATGTTTACTCTCTAGGAGCACAGACCAGGAGGCAGCGGACTAACGCTTCCCTAGTTACCTTTGGCAGCAAGCTTGCTCGCATTCCCTGACTGCACAGTGGATTATCAGCGCAACAGACAGCACAGTGACATACAGAGCCAGGTGGGCAGAATTCTCCATTTCAGTCTCGCGTCTCATTAACCTGCAGCATTCCACTCATTCGCACATGCGCTTACGCACAGACACACACACGTGCATACAGCGGGTTCCAGTGCTGTGACTATAATAGACACTAGCTACTAAGAACGTGTTTGTCACAATCAGTGTGAACTCTATGGAGTAGAACAATCTCTGGAATTTGGTTATATTTACCATAATTTATGGTTAAAGTTATAAACTTACAAGGATGGTATAACATTCAGAAATCAAAACTTTTTCAAGTCAAGCAATCACACGTATTTACAGTATGTACAGACCTTCTAGTAGAGTGGAGATAGTGTCTAGACAACATTATTACAAATTTCCTGAATGTGGGCAGCTCTAGTCCCTGTAATTCATAAAGCAAATCTGCTGACTTGGCATTAAGACTCTAAAATATTGTGATCAAACATATATATATATATGTATATATATTATATATAATTATAATAGGTGTTTGCAGAAATAACATTTACAAACTGTCTATACAGTACACAGTACTAGTACATAGAAAATAGATTCTAACTTTATGATCCCCTTTGTGTAAGGCAAGACTGAATCTGTCCCCAAATTTAGTCAGCCAGAGGTACAAGCAAAAATAACAGTGGTCCATGAATGAATGAATATGCCCATCAGGTATCTCAGTATTAAAAATCTTGAGAAACAAAGAAATTCCACTTTTGATCTGTGCTGCTTCTGGATTGCTGGATACATCTATATTTCTTAAAACACTAACATTGTCTGGGTGGCAATAGGTTTTGTTCAAGTGGCAGCTACCCCAAACAGTTTCTGGAGAGTCTAGTTTGCAACCAGAGGACTGCAGCTGTACCAGGCCGATGTATATAGCACTTACCAAAAAAATAATGTATATTAATACTCTATTTCATGCCATTGCTATTCAAGCAACAGCGATACAAAATGTACAAGACAGGTCACATGTTTGCAGTGCAGACCCCAAAGCTTTTGTCTGAGGGTGCTGTTACACAAAACTCAAAGGGGAGGAAACACAGAAGGGCAAAGTCATTGGCGGATGTAAACGTCCCTATTCCACTCCCCAGCCTCGTTCCGTTTTTTGGATATTACTTCTCCATCCTTGTCACAGTAGCGATCCCTGGATTTATGACGACTCCGCTGTCTGTTGCACTCATTGTGGTCCTGCTCTCGATCTATGTCCCGCAAACGGTGCCGAGACTCTCGGTGTCTGTGGTCACCGCCCCCGTGGGTCTCGTCTCTATGGTTGTGATCACGATGGGGGGCATAGTGGTCCACGTGTTCATGGGAAGAATCTTCCTTTGGCTCCACGTAGGCAGAGTCTCGACTCTCCTGAGTCTCAGAGTCAAATGTCTCTTGCCTGGAGAGGCCTCGACTCGTGCCACCGCGATGGTTGTGGTGTGGGGCTGAGGAGGAGGAGCGGTGGTGGGATTTTTTGACAGGTTCCAGGCAAGGCTCTTCTTCCGGTTGGGAAGCTGACCGGGTAGGAGCCGAGCGATCAGTCCTCTGATCACCTTGAGAACCCTGGTAACCGAAGGAACACAGCCGGGCTTAACCAAGGTCAGAGAGCAGACACATTCAAGTATAGTCCTTTGAAAGGACCTGAGATGCTGACAGCTGGAGTCTACCCTAGCTCAGCTGCTTTATTCCTTCACTATCATCCAGGGGCATCAATAGGGTTCATATGGTATTATATTAGACGTACAACTTGTGAGTGCCTGAAACAGTACACATAGTAATTAACCTATTTTATTATGAAGAATAAATGAAGAGGAGATACTGTCCTTGTATGTATTCTCTTGTGGTTGAAATAGACAGGTCTGAGATTTTTCTGCGCATGGGCCATAGGCTTACCTACTTCTGCTTGGACGTGTGAGATTAACAAAAACCACAATTAAAGTGCTTAAATGACACTTGATGTGGAACATCACTGTTCCAGGACCTTCGCATATACTAACTCCTTAATACCTAGGAGATGAGGTAATCTTAAGAAAAAAGACAGGAGGTGAAACAGTCACAGCAGGTTGCAATTATTGCTAGGTTGTCCTTACTCTTCTTGAGGCAAACAAGCCAGGAAGTAATTTTGCCTAGAATTGTACATGTAGTCACAGGGGGAGCCAGGCCTTGAACGCAGGCATTCTGCTGTCTTAAGGACCACGCAGTTTGGGAATTTTCAAGTCTGTCATAGGTTTGATTCGTGGTGCTTTGTTAGAGGTACACACCACACAGTGAGCATCGTTAACCCAGTGACTGATGTGAGTCACACCTTGGAGACCATTAAGATATTGGAGCATGCAGCACCGTGGCTGGTGGGGCTTGGGACCCAGTGGTGTAACCTGTAGCAGCCTAGCTTCTCTGTGGAGACTTGGAAAGCAGCCCTTACCTGTGAATTAGAGGCTAGGGTGGGGCTCATGGGCAGAGCTGAAGTGGCTAACGTGCGGCTCAGGAGCGGGTTGGGGAGGTTGGTGCTGGGTGGATGGGTGGCCTTCCAGTAGGCCTCCAGATAGTCAGCCAGGTGCTCACAGGCATCCTCAAGCTGGTTCTCATCCAAGATCACATCAAACAACTCCTGCGGTGGGAAACGTTGCAGACAGCACACTGAATGCCAGGACCGAGTTCCTACCACCTTGCCCCTCGCCTCACCTCGTAAAACGGGGGGTGGGGTGGGGGTGGGCAGGGGGTCGTGAACTACACTCCTTTGTATTTGCCCTTGCTTACGTGTTCAGCTCTTTCTGTTAGCAGACTGTCTTAGGCAGCTTTTAAGTGTTACCACATGTCATCGCTTTGAGCACTAAATGCTTAAGCAGAAAGTGAACAGGTGTCAAAAAAGTTAAGTGAGGGCTTGGCAGTGCAAAAAACGTTATCAGCGCTAAAAAAAAAAAAAAAGGCCTTGCGACTATGGGAGGAAAGAGACGGGAAAAAGAATACAAATCTGTACAGTGTAGAAAGAAGCCTGTTCTCGACACAGTTCAAAAGTTAATGAGGCACAATTGGGACATGAAATTTGGCAGAAACTTCTGACAATCTGACATGGTCCAAACTTCACAGTAGTTCATTAGGAAACAATGCCTCGCTTCTCAAGATTTTTAAAAGTTTATGATAGATTTTTAACATACTTCGAAACAATCAGATTGATAAGAGTCACAACTTTTATAGTCTGTGATATGGCTGTGTGTGAAAAAAAGTTATTAAGTATGGGTTAAAATTAAAAATGTGCTCAGAAGTAAGAATCTGAGTAACTTACTATTCAGAATTCTGTTTTTACATGGGCTCAAGTCAGTTTCTTAGATTGTTATTAAGGATAGGCAACTTGCTCCTTGACATTAGAAGTGAATAATAAATCACCTTCAAGGAGATCCATCTTATAAATCAAATTTGTGAAACCCCACTCTTCTGTTAGGTGTGAGGGTGCGGACAGCATAGGGTACACGTCATGTTTTGTGAGCCCACTCGTGTGCTCAAAACAGGGCCACAGAAGCAGGCAGGACGATCTGCTTGTTTGGAACGAATGTCACTTTAAGTGATGAGGATTCTCTCCCCTGATAGGTATTTAAATCCTAGTTTTGTTCATTTTTCAAAGTAAAATGCCAGGTCTAATCTCCTCAACTGGATTTTACCCTATAGGGAGATAACTTACTGGAGGACACTGAGCCAGTTTATCAGCTGCTACCATCTGGACATTGAGGTGTTTAGCTTGCGATTTTCCTCGAGATTTTATTAACCTTTGTAAAACCTGCAAAAGATGGGAGTTTTTAACAGAGGAATGTCTGTACTCAGGTAAACTATAAGGAAGATTCTTGACTGCTGTATCTGGGGGTCTATTTATATATAGCACAAATGGTTTATAGTAGGTTGAGCTGTACAATACAAAGTGTAAGTTTATCTACAAAATTAGCATGCTAACAAATCTGAGTTTCAAGCTTTAAGCAATTCCACACAGCGTCTCCTACCACTTCTCAAACTTGCCCGATGCCCTGTTTAGGTCTAAAAATATAACCTCAAAGAGCTTTTGTTGTACAAAATGTCTAATATTTACCATACTAGTATTTAAAAAGTAATCCATTTAAAAATTAATCTATTACAATACTTTGTATAAACATACTAGAGCTTTTTATTAATCTAATACTTGATTTAATAGACAATAACTTCTACCTTCAGTCTGCTATAGAGTACTGTTTTGGGTGACATACAATCCAGCCTGCTACAGATGTGTAATTGGAAAAGGATGAGTATTTTAGTTGCACCTTTTAAGATGTTGATACTCTTCTTTGATAATGTACTAAGTCACAAGTGCTACTTCCTTAAAGGCGAGTTGCCATGTGAATCTGGAGCTATACCAGTGTGCTTTTCTTCCACTGGTCTATTTTAACTTAAAGTGAATCTTTTATCATGCATGATTCATAATATCACCTGGAAAGTCATGGTTTACTGAGTTCTTCAGATCTTGCAAATGTTGACATATTTTACAGTATATAATATTAAAACATGGTATCATTGGCAATAAATTTTTGTTTTTGAAGTGACCAGCTCGTTTTGTTCAAAAAGATACCTGCCAGATACTCAAGTCATTGGTATTTAGTTTCAAGACTGTTTTTGCTATGTAGCAGTATGCCGGCAGCATAAAGGTATACCTTACTCTATGCTTTCTTTTTATTACTCAGAATATTATAAAGGCTTATATTTAAGAGTCAAAATTTTTAACAATTCATCAGTTTTACTCCTTCACTGGGACTGTTCCACTGGTCTGTTTTAAATTTGAATGGATCTTTTACTATGCATGATTCATCATACTATTCACTGGTCATTTGAAAAGTAATGGTTTATTGAGTCCTTCAGATCTTCCAAAGTGAATCTAACTCTCCTTTTAAAATGTGCTTTTAACTACACAGACATGATGTTGATAAATATCACAACTACTAGTGCCTGTTAGTACCACTGTCTTGATTCATGTGTAGCTCCTTGCACAACATTGCTTTTGCATCTTACATGCACATGTCAACATGGTTAAAAAAGCAGTAATATCTTAGCATTATCAGAAACTAATATTTACCTCTTGGACCCTCTCAAAGTATCCCAGAACCCTCCAGGGATCCAGGGACTGCACTGTAAGAATTGCCATGCTAAGCCATGAAACTAACTGTGCCCCGTTCATTTTAGTCTTAAAAATTCCTGACTAATATCTATTTCTTCAAACTCTATACATCCATCATAAGGCATAGCTTGATATAATTGGGAAGCAGAACATAAAACATATTTTAGTAGCATCTGACTACAGAGAGCAAACAGTAACAACCTTACTTACCTTAGGAGAAGAGATCTTCACATAGACTATAATAGGGGCCAGAGAAGTTTTACTGAGTTGAGCCGGATGATTAATAGTATCTGCATCAAGGACTACCAATTGCAGTGTTCTCGCAAGTTCAAAAATCCTTTCAATTTCACTCTGAACTTCCGCTGTAAAAAGGTAAGCAGTGTTCATTTACTTAGATTAAGATAAAGTAGTGTGGTATGCTATTGTTTGAACAGGACGGTCAGTCATTATGTTAATATTTCAGTCAATACAATTGCTGGAAGGTATGCTTTAGAAAGCGTGAGTTCACTCTTTTAGAAATTAAGGAATTGATTTCTCATAGCCAGCTCTAAATTTTCTTTCTATTGTACTCTGTGGAGAATTACATTCTTTTTTTTGTTTCTGCTATTTTTCATATTATAAAACTTTGACTCTAGGGAATTATTTCACATGTGTTTGTAGTGGTTCTCACCATTTTCTCCTAGCAACCATGACCAGCTTTCTCTTTGCTGCCTGCGCTTGTCTATACTTGTATTCATTATTCTGTCGAGTTATCATCAAGCTGAAGGTACAGTGTAAAACAGGAGAGACATGAAGGCTGCCTATTAAAAACTTATCTAAAAACACTTCTCATATTTTCTACCACTAAAGGAATAATGCTATAATACGTGTTTTAAAGGGCAGATAGGTATTAGAAACAACAGTGTAGAACTCCAAGCTATAAAATTTATAAAAAGCCTATTACTGAACATCTAAAAATCTACTTGCACTCCAGGACAGTTATATTCAGTTAATCTACTGCTCTGTGATCCTGTCAAAAGATTCTAACATGGTACCATTTGAGTGTTCTCTATGGTTGTGTTAGCTACCTGTGACTGGAATGCACATCCAATGAAGCAGGTATGAATGAACAAATCAATTTTTAAAACTTGATTAATCTAAGTATCCAGAAGCCATTTTACTCGGCACATAGTAGATCTACAGAGAGTAATGTATAGTGTTCAGTTCCCACTCCACTCTTAGAGGGTCAATTCCAAGAGCCTTTTGGTCAGCAAATTGGAACCTGTGAATAGCTTTCATTCTTCTTATGCACTGATATTCATGCCAGAAGATTCCTAAAGATAATTTTAACTAGGATATTATTCTATAAAAGGCACGTCACTAACTGTTCATCTCACAGTCTGCTCAGACTACAGAGTCCTTTTATTTACCTGGATGAATTTAAGAAATCAGGGACCTAAGTATTTGAGATCATGGCTTTAAAATATCATTTGGCTCCATGTCACCCATGATAGTCTTGCTAAAAGGAAAGATAAAATTTGATCTGTATTTACCAGGTTATGCGATTTACTGTTCCCTTTGTTATTAAGAACTATGCCAATGCAATGCAGTTAGCAATGCAGTTGGACCTTACAGAAAAAGTGACCCAGTTCTTCAAGCAAAAAAGGAAAAAAATCTTAGATTTAAGAGACCTTTGAGGTATATATTGACCTCATTTGAACCCTGAGTCAAACATTAATTTCTGTATTTATAGAGTATTAGCTAGTAAGCTTAGTTAAATATGTGTGATTGCCTTTCAGCTAATCTGGGGCTGGCGGGGGCCTATCAATGAAAGAAGACCAACTATGAATAAGTAGTTTCTATAGTCCTGTCGAAAGTGTTCTGACACTGTAACCTAGATCATTCTGGTAAAATGCTGCTTCCTCAGAGAGGCCTTCCCTTTATAAAATTATCCCCTGTTTAGCTTACTCTACACCTTGGCCCTCTACTTCTTCAGGACTCTTCACTTTTCAGCCAACTATCTGTCACTGTAAGTTGTTATCCGTATCTTTCCTCTGAGACAAAAGCTTTCCTCACGATGATTTCATGACTGATGTAATGCAAGTACTCATGTCACATCAGTGAGGATAAATTACTACAACTGCAACGTCAAGCCTGACAGCATAAGAATTTTGAACTTCAAACCATTACCGAAAATCCTCCTACACCATGAGGTCTTTGAGACTGGCTGGCACTAGCTACGGATGATAGTCTGCTTTTTCTGCACTGTGGCACATGGAATCACCATCTAGTTAGTAGGTCTTGTCATCCTCTTTAGCGTAGGAATGTGTGAATAGGCTGAAACTCGTCAGCTCTATACAGACTTACCTAAGCTCGACCTTGTGTTGGACCTTTCTATTATTGCGTGCTTACTGGGATTGTTTAATACTGAGCGTTTGGCAAGGGAGATGTCAGCGGTGACCCTTGTGATGGATATCCTGTTACAGGAAGAAAAGGAAAAGGAGACCCTGTGGTTGTTAATCTGGTAACACAGGATGAAAGCACATGCCCAAATACAAGTATGTACACACACATCTTTTCAAACCATCTGTTAGGACACCTGACAATAGAACTTTGTTTGTATCACACCAGCCTTACTCAGCATTCATTAGCTGCATACCAGATGCCAGTTGTGTCCTGAGCACTTTATTTTATCCATCTGATTAAGTCATCCCCAAATAGATGAGAGAGAGCGTAACCTGCTTTTACTGATGAAGAAAATGAGCCGCAGGTAGATTTATCCAAGCACTATATTTACTAAATGGTGGAACTAAGATTCGAACCTGACACTATATATATATATACATACATGAATCCTTAGCCACCGTGCCTGCCGTAATTCAGTGTTACGACGTTATAACAGGCATGAAGAGAAATAAAAGGTAAATGCAGCCGTCCCTCAAGACATGAGGACCAGGGAAGACAGATCAGTAAGTGATTAAAGATTCTGCTGACTTGGGAAAAGAACGTTCGGGGCATTGCGAGAGACAGTGGAGGGGATCTTTCCAGGTAGGGTATACGTGAGAGCGGTGGGATGTGGGAGCTAGAAATAATAAATGATGGATGCGGGAGGATCCTGACTGGAGCCTGAGGCAGCTGTGCGAGTTGGCAGTAGGAGAAGCTGTGGAATCCAGTGGAAGGCTCGTGATACCTCCAAAGAGGGTGGAGAAGGTACCGAAAACGAGGGGTCTGATTTTAAAGCCCATGTCAGAAAGACCCTTCCAGAACATCAAGTAGCCAGGTGATGATGCTTTTTGTGTCTGATACAGACTGTAGATTTATGATCTAAAGGCAGAAAAATAGAAGGCCCCTGACCAGGGCACACAGGGCAGTGGGGACGGTGAACCAGATGGAAGGTAAAACAGTCTGACTGTTGGAACTGCCGGTCTTCTTCCCCACGGAGAATTTTGGTAGCCAGGCTTAGATATTTATATCCTCTAGGGGTCAGAAAGGAAGATTCTGGGGAAATGGGCTGCCAATTGGTAAAGACCCAGATAATGTACATTGGAGGTTACACATTAACTGTCCAGCAGGACTGACAGGGAAGCACAAAATCAGCTGCAGTTAGGTACTGTCAGTTCTTCACTCGATGTCCCATTCTCATAGGAGCGGAGCAGTCTTCAAGGGTAAAGTGAAGGACATCTCCAAAAGAGTAAAGAACCACCAAAAAAACAAAGAAATAGAGAAAAAAGCTAAGAAAATTAAAGAACCAAGAGGTTCAAATCCAGAGAACAGGAGGGATAATTGAGAATAACCAAAAGAGAAAATTCCACAATTAAGGGTTTGAGTTTTCAAATTGAAAGCATCTTAGCATGATTTAAAATCTATTATAAATTTCATAATTCTGGGGACCTACGGGAAAAAACTAAAAGCTTCCAGAGGAAAACGGCTTCCCTTATACAAAGGGCCTGGAATTTATAAGCTCTGTATTTTCAGCAAAACAGGAGCCACCTGTGTGTTCTCAGTTCTCAGATACCCTATAGTCTACTTTTATTTTTTTTGTGGTACCAGAGATCGAACTCAAGACCTTGCACTTGCTAGGCAGGCACTTACTCCACCGAGTCCCTCCTCTTGGTTTAAACATTGAAGTTTCTGTGGGTTCCTGTCATGCCTCTGCTACTTCACGGGCTGCCTGATTCTCTACTGTGCTACCCCTTGCTTATTTCATTTTAAGCTACCAGTCAGGAGACTGTAAGTTTCCTGCAGCCTGAACCCTTTTTGTTTTTGCTTCTCACAGTGCCTGGCACTTGGAGAACACTCAGGACCTGCTTGGACAAGCAGATGGGGGAGGATTCAGCGCAAGCTCCCTGGCATGGCATACCTGATATGGCCCCATCTTTGTATCAGACATTCTATTTTACTGCTAGACGTTTTGACATATGGTTTACACATGAGCTCTTCACAGGCAGAGACAGCAGCTTCAGAATCTCTGCATTTCTCTAGCAGGGAGTATACAGCTAGAGGGGAGAGGTTGGAGGTTAAATTTGAGAAGCTCAGTAGACATCTTAGAGATGATATTAAATGTGCAGTTGGATCTGTGTGTGTCTAGAATTTAAGCAGAGACCAGCAAAGGAATGGTATTTATTTAAAGTCTCACACCAAAGAAGTGAATGTAGAAGGAAGGGAGAAAAAGTCAAAGGGCAAAAACTAGGAAAGCATGGTTCCAGAAACCAAGCAAATAGAAGTATTTTGTCATCTATTGCTCATGGACACAGAACAGAAAGACTGAGAAATCAGCCCTGGGTTTAGCCATGTAAAGGTTGTTGGTGAGGATGACTAGATCCAACTGAGTAGTACGGGTGAAAGTGTAACTGGAGGAGAGATCGGAAGTGCCCAGAAACAAGTACAGTATACACAGCTTAGTCTCACTGTAAAGAAAGAAAAACGTGAGCGCTGCAGGGGAATGGAAAGTCAGAGGTGAGGGAAAGTAGCTACATCTTTGTATGCAGGTGGAATTTCCATTAGAATCAGAATTACTGATAGAGAAGGCTAGCCACGCCCAGATAAGGTGTAAGGAGAGGAGACAGGGTGGGGTCTAGGGCCCACGTTGCTGGGGGTGGGGGAGTTGGCCATCCCCAGAACACAATGGAGGCAAAAGAACAGCCTGGTGCAGGCCAGCAAGAGGAGATGGTCTGGAGGTCTTTCAGAAGAGTGGGGAAGTGAGTGAAGAGGGGTCTATAGTTACGATGTTAGACAGGAATAAGAAACCAGTGGGTCAAGGATTGAGGGCTGGCAGGTTGATGGCCACGCTCACCTGATGCATACAGGTGCAGAACCAGAGGGCTGAGGATGCGCAAAGCAAATATGATAAATATTTACTGCACCAGACCGAACAGATGAAACTGTTATTACATAATGAAGCCACAGGGTGATTCCCTCTTGAGAGCAATCACATGCCTGTCCCCAACCAGAGTTCTGTTGTTTCCAAGGAAAGAAAAATCCATGAATCCAGCATTCCGAAATACTCACCGCCCTTCAAATCTGTGTTTTAAAAAATCAAACAATGCTTTTTGCATCATATCTGTGACCTGGAATTGAGCAAGCAATAAATCACGTTAAAAATTATTGATTATGATAAAGTATTACTATGTGTAATCAGATTTTATGTCTCTTAAGGACACTTAGAAAACTAAGCTTTGCGTTTGGAAAAAGTACCATATAAAGTTACCATATTTTTCTGTTTCTGAGATCCAATGAAATGACAGTTAAAAAGGCAAAAGTCTCCAAACTTTTGTTGCAGTGTCAAAAAATTACATTGCAATTGACTTGAGTCACTCTTCACTTGGTATGGTTTGCAGGACCAAGTAAACTGTCACAAGCAGAAATCTCTAATGCACAAAGCACTCAGCAGTGTGTACCACAGCTTGAAATCCAACATACTTGGCTACAAGGGTTAAGAGCGGAAGATGGAGTCATGGTCGCAAAGGGGGAGCAGCTACTCACCTCGTAGCCCTTCAGGGAGGGGCCCACTAGGACCACAGGTCGCATGGAAGGTACCACATCATAGGGAGGCGTGTGCTCTGTCTGCAGAGAGAGGAGACACTTAGGTGCCTCACAGGCAAGGAGAACTTAAAATGTTTCATGTATAATGCGGTACTCTTTTTGAATGCCGTTGTAATATGAGACCCAGCAAACCCAATCAATGATTGGTGGATTTATTTTCCTCAAGTTTTCAACTTACTCAATGGTTTGTAGTTTTCTTGCTCTTCTCAAGAAACTATGGTCCGAGTTAATTCCGAAAGCAGGACAGACTGCTTTTGAACAAAAACTAGTTTATAGAATAAATAAACATGCCTCATGCAGAGTGGGTGCTTTAGGCTTGACTGGAGATTAATACTGCTTTTCAAGAGCATGTGGGTTTTCTGAAGAGTTGAGATGATCAGCCCTGGCGTGGTTAGTTATGGAAGAAAGATTCCATTACCTTTGCATCTTAGATGTTTGTCTTACCTGCATAAAACCTAGTTTCAAAGCACTGGGACTCTTACAACCAAATATTTGAAAATTATATTTTATTGTGAGAGTTTAAATTGGCTTGCATGCTTATTCCAGTCAACAGTGCTCACGTTCACTGTTCATAACTTTAGAGATTAGTGCTTTTAGATTTCTGGTTTTTGTACACTGGCATTTAAAAACTTAGAATACAAGGTTGATGTTACAGGAAAGCTGCTTCATGTGTAATAGTCAGTTGACCTTCAGTGGCCTTAGAAGGTTCATTGTAGAATTGCATAACTATTACACTCTCAAAAATAGTTTAGGTAGTGTTTCTATTGCATAACTATTCATCACTTTCTCCAGTAATTTATTTCTGTTTTGGAGAGCGGGGAAAGGAGCTGAACGTTGTTACTATTTATAAAACCCATCAACACTTTTTAGCTTAAATTTTTCCCCAAAAATTAGGTGATACATAATTTGTTTGATTATACTAAAACTATTTTGACATTAGAAAAAATATATATTTTTTGAGATAGGGTCTCACTGTGTAGTACAGGCTGGCCTTGAAGGCTTTATGTATAGCCCAGCCTGGCTTCTAACTCACGGTGATCCTCCTGCCTCAGCCTCCAGAGTGCTGGGATTACTTGGGCCACCATGCCCAGCCTCAGAAAATACAAAGTGGGCCAAGAAATAATCTTTTTTAGATGCAGAAGAGTGACAGGCGTGGCTTTAGACACTGAGATAAGCAGATCATTTGCTTATTTGTATGCTCTCTATAACTGCATTAAGGAATATCTGAAACATATTTTAAAAATCACATGCAGCAAAGAAAAATACTTTTTAAACTACTTTAAAACTTTGATAAATTGATGTTTTGAATCAGTCTGTCATGAAAAACATTTTATTAATGCTTAAAACTGCCTATTCCTAACTTCCTGGCTTCATGAGCATTTGTTTATAGGAGGAATTAAAAAAGCAGTTCAAATTGAAAAGCTTCCGCCTGCAATTTCACCAGCAGTTGTGAACGATGTGATCAGAGAGGAGAAAAATAACACCGTAATTGTGCTGTCACATTTCACTGCTTAAAAATTAACTTAGTGCTCAAAATTAATTTTATTCAACACAGTAAAGGGAGAATACATTTCTGCACGAAAAATCAGAGGAACAAACATAATACAGGGACAGCACAAATGCCACACAAGCATCACTCTAAAAGCAACCTAAGACACAGAAAACAGTCTTATCATTGAAACTTAGGTGATTTTATTTTTGAGTTCTGCATTGACGTTTACCACAGAATCAATAACAAAAACAAATACCAGTGCCAAAGGCATCATAAGCATATTTAATTCAATTATTACATTATACACCACCTGAGATCATTTTGGAACTATTTAGAAGCCAAGCCCTTATAACGATGCAATATAAGAATACCTTTTCCACCATTATAATGAGGAATATAAATTGTATGCATTTTAGTAACAGCTATCGAGAAATTTTATTTCAAGGCTTTGAGTCTTACATGCCCCATTATTTGATAGGTCTTCTAGTTCCTTTTACCTGCAGCTGCCAACTAGTGAAGGGTTACTCATGCTGGTAACCAGTCAGTTTCTTTAATAGGGTAGCTACAGAAATTACCTTATTTGATGGAATATTGATCATAACATTATTTTCTATCTACCCTTTCCTTATAACTCTTTTGTTTGAGGTTATCTAGTGGGAAAATTGTAGTAGACTTTGCTAAATGTTTGAAATGTAAGGGTAAGCAAGCTTCAGAACAGTCCTTGATGAACATGGTTTTAGTGGCTGCCTCTGCTCTATAAAGTCCAGAGTGACTTAGTGGTGCTGGTTTTCTAAACGATGGATACACTGCAAGTCACTTAGCTGCAAACCTTAGTTAATGTAAAGAGAAGATGGGGCCAGACAGATAGGTGCACTGCTGTGGATGAATATTAACTTGGGGCTTTCTCTGTTAACACAAAAATGCATGTTTTGTAAGTTTTCCTAGACTTCTGAGGACTTCCCTTCTTAAAGTAACTGTTACTTCTTTGAAGAACAAAAAAAGTCAGAAATGTTAAACTAGAATTCAGTAGCTGACACCTTATTAGTGTTCTTAGAGTTCTACAGAGAAAAATACTTGTTTGCAGGGGAGAAGCGCTTAGGATACTGAAAGTGTGGGATAGAGAGTAGACTTAACCCTACGTATGTGTCAGAACATACCTATCCCTGTGCTAGACTTGGTGACATTAGCAAGTCTGAGTCTAACAGACAGCATTGAGCCGGGGATGTAGCTCAGGGGCACAGGCACCTGCCTGGCAAGTGCAAGGCCCTGAGTTCGATTCCCAGTACCAAAAAAATAACTAAAAAGAACAAAAGCATCATAGCTGTAGAAAGTCATACATAAAAGAAGGAAAAAAAATTGGGGAGGGTATTTCTTTAGAAAATAATGCTTTGAAGCTATAAAACCCTTTAGAAAGGAAACAGACTATCGAGTGTAAGCAGAGCCCGGGAATGCCTTGCAGTCTCCAGTGGGGGGACCAGCAGCATCAGTGTGTAGCATCTGGGCTGGCCAGTAGCAAAGCCTGTACTGGGGCCATCAGCCCCGCTGTCCCACAGGTGAGATGCTGCAATTGGGCTGGCGGAGAAAGCACGAGCACTGGGAGAATGTTTATATACGACAGTGGGAAAGACTCACAGTAAACCACCAAAACAAGCCTGCAGTTTTCCATTGGTCTTGCTCATCTGCAGATTTTGCACCTAGTGGATCAGAAGTTTAAATACTGACTAAAAATTGAATAGTTTTTTTTTTTTTTTTAGTACAAGCTATGTATCTGGATATCATAAATCAGAATCTAATAACTTTTAATATGCTTGATTATAAGTTAAATTTGTGGAAGAAAAGACAGAATAAGCATGCACAATTGAGGTGCATTATGTGGAATTGTCTGTTGGAATCCTTGGATGTTTAGACAACTTCCCTTCGTGGTAGATATTATTCCATCAAAAAGGCTAAGTACTGTAATAACATTTTAATAGGTCACTCAGTGAATTTAGTTCGTTCGAAATGCATGGACTCAGCTGTTGATAGGTTCTTTTCTTAGGATGGAAATGACTGCATTTCATACAACTAGGAATTAACGCTAATGATGCCAGTGGCAGGATAAACACAGCTTATGTCAATGTAAACTTACCGATTTCTGCTTCTGCTTAGCTACAGCAGCATGGAAGAGAAACAAAGAATAACAGAGCATGCGTGTTATTGGCTTGTCAAAGGACGCAGACAGTCAACAGGACTAGAGATGTGACGCAGTGCAGTTGAGCGGGTGGACAACAGGAGCTGGGAAGTTCGTGTTACCTTCTTAAAGAAGGGCATTCTTTTCTCTTTGGAGTGGGGTGATGTTACACTGTTTGCACTGGGTTTAGGGGAGCGGTGGTTTGCTGGAATATCATTTTCTTCTGCATCTAAGCCAGTAGCATCTATGTCTATAGCTATATACAGACAAACAATTCAAAAATCATCAGGTGGATAGGAGAGGCAAAAACAGGTTATAAAGAAAATAAAAAGAAAGCAAATACACTAACCACTGTAAAAGACCCATCATGAATGTTTACCGTAGTACACAAGAGAGCAAAAATCTAAAGATACAACATGTTAAGAATGCAATATAATCAAAATCTAACAGAACTGAAAGATGCCCACATGGTGTTTGCTTGAGCAAAGTCAGTTTCGTGTAAATTTCTTATCATTAAAGGAACGTTTTTCATTTGTAGTTTCGGGTATGTTGATAGTTTCCATATCAACTGTATAAAAAGTACCATACATTCCATTTGGCTTCACTTAGTATAACCCCTAAGCCCAGCTTTTACACAGAAGGCATTGGAAACTTTTAACCCAACATGCCTCAGATTCCTCACCTTTCTTGATTCTGTATGAAAATGAGGGCAATAGGAAAAATTCACTAAAATTACAAGACATTTGAGGGAAAGCGGGTACAGAAAATCCTTGGGTCCGGGTAACGCAAAGGAACCATACCCCAGGCAAATGACTCAGGGAGAGTCCCAGACGGACAGAACTGAAATGGTTTCTGGATGATACGTGCATCCTGAGAGACCTGACTGCATACTCACTGGAAAACAGGGTCTAAGGAAATCAGTCTACAAAGTTACAGAAGAGGACTTCTGATGATTTATGGAACCACTGGCTGTCATAAGAGGCAGAGGAGGAGGGCATAAAAACCAAAGAGTTATGCTACCGTTTCTGCATCTGTAAAATGAAGATTTCAGGTTTGTTCTATGACATGCTTTCCCTTTTGAAATCTTCCAACCTGAACACAGAGCTCTTAAAAAGCAGTACCTGAAGCTGGGCGTGGCGGTGCGTGCCTGTAATCCCAGTGCTTGGGGAAAATGAGGAGAAGGGGCTTGTGCACCCAGCCCCGAGGAACTTAGTGACTTAAAGAGATCCTGTGTCAAAATAAAAAAGGGCTGGGGATATAGCTCAGTGTGAAGGCCCTGGGTTCAGTCTCTAATACTAGAAAAAGAAAGGTCAATGACAAAAACCTGCATCATTTCATTTTGAAGTTTATAAAACATTTCCACATGCAATTACCACAGAATTTCATTCACTGTAAAATCCGAGACAGAAATACTTTCAAGGTAAACTTCAACCCTTTTATTTTTAAGAGTTAAAGGGTGAACTTGTAGAGTGTGAAGGAGTTGTTCTTGGCAAAAATTCAGCAGCACCAGGACTCAGAACCTAGTTCTCCTGCCTGGGCGGGTCTGCTTGTCCCTCTACCTTCTAACCTTCCAGGTGAGAGCCTTTCTCAACATGGGTGCTCTCGTTCAGTTCTTTTGCATCCCCAAGAGGGCCCAGATTTAGGGTGCTGTCATAGAGTTGGGCCTGCTGGAAAATTACTTTAAGACTTCGCCAGGGAGAAGAGAAAATTTACTCACCCTAGAGAAGCTTATGTACATGTTAGCGCTGCACCATGCACCACAGTACAACTGCACTTAAGGAACACATGAGCACTTGCCATAACAGCTTGGTGCTGCAGGACAGCGCCCATTCCCTGCGATACCCACGTGGAATTGGTGCCCTCAATAGCCTCTTCTAACCTTTCCAAAGGATGAGGAAATCATCTGACAGGTATCACCTTAGTTTTTCACTTTTGCAGTTACAGATCTTAGATGATTCACTCTTTTGTATACTACGCTCTCTTCTTTAATTGTTCTTTTTCCTTTGATTAGGTTGAATCCTGTGATGGAATGAATACCTGCCATTGTTTGCACAACATTGCAAGTATCAGCCTTGGCTTGCATAATAGATGAGGTATCATGTCCCGCCAAGTTAAGGGGATAATTGGCTGAATTAACTCCAGGTGTCTGGGTAGGCTTACCTACCAACTGCTCAGCTGTGCATACGGATGATCACTGGGTGGTGGGCAGAGTAAGCGTCATTAAATAAGCCCAGGGGATTAAGCCTACCCTGGCTTTAATACAACATTATACCCAACTCTTCACTCATGTAGGAAAGCTGCCTTACGGGGCTTACCACGTTAGCCTGGGAAGAGTTGGGGCACAAAGTCTGGAGGAATGGTTTTCTCTAAAAGGAGGCTTGTCATTTGTACCTCACTGGACATAAAGCAGGGAATCTGGATCATTATTTCATTGTTCTTGAAACAGGTCTTAAGCATCATTAAATGTTTCCCTCCTGAAGATACATTCCCTGGACCCCTCAGGCGTGGCAGAGCAGGGATATAATCCTAGCATTCTGGGGGATGCAACAGGAGGATCACAAATTTGAGTCCACCCTGGGCAACTTAACAAGTACTTTTACAAAAGGGCTTGGGGTGGAGCATGGAGCAAAGGCTGTGAGTTCAACACTCAGCATCGCAAGAAGGGGTGGGGCATAGTAACCAGCAAAGGTCTTTCTGAAACAGGCTCCCCAGGTGTACAGGATCCTGGAGTGGTAAAGTCTGTAAATTTTCAGCTCTTTTTTCAGACTTCTGTACAATTTATTTGATTCGTGTGGCTCTCCTTTGACTAAAAGATGATTACCAGTTTTAATTTCATACCTATGCTCTCATAGCTTAGCAAAAATTAGTATTTACTTGGGAGAAAGTACTCTTATATATTTGAAAATAGTTTTTCCATTCTTCCTTACTAGCATCCATCTGTCTGTCTTTTAGAGAGCCTTGGAAATATTTTTTGAAATCTAAACTTTAGTTTAATCTGAGATCTTGGGTCCAGTTCCACCGAGTTTGGGGGTGATGTGTACACCTGTGCCTGTTCTGCAGCGGGTTACTCCCTCATTACCCAGATGTAATGCAGAAATATTTCCTTGCCCAAATCCTTGAGAACACCCAAATTACAGCTAGCACCTCTGGGAAACAAAGAAGATGAAAATTACAATTGCTGACCAGTCTGTACTCCTTGGAAATGAATTGGGAGGGCTTTGCTCCAGATTTTCTGGTTTTCCTTTATATCAGCTGAGTTATTCATATGAAAGTTATCAGAGGCCTGATGTGCATATTACACATTCTGCAGGTGATTATATCTCCAGCCCATTCAGTCACAAGTGTTTTCGACTCTTGGTATTCAGAGAACTTATTCTAAGTTCTGTGTCTGTATACAACTTTTATATTAACTCTTCATGGAACTTTATTTTTGCCAAAGATAAAAGTAGAACTACAAATTGAAGTGTTATTTTTATATATGCACTAATTTATTCTCCAAAATGTGTGCAGCTTTTTTCATTATATTGGTAAACCAATTGGAAAGCTACAGCACATTTAGAGTAAGTAGAAGAATCTCAGTGTACACAAAGGGGGTCTCTCTCACAGTGTGATGTAGCAGATTTGTACAGCCCCCAGGAGGCCAGGAGACAGGCTCTCGAATATAAGGGAAATGTGTAAAGTTTATAACAGGAATCCCTGCAGCTTCACGCATTTGAGAAGAACGGGATCTGGCACCATTCCCCCGTCCATTCAGGGACTACCTGCTCGAAGATGCTCTAAAGAAGATGCGAGCCTCACATAATTACTACAGGGCTTTGATTTTCATTTCCAGAGCACTATTTGATTAACTCTGAGCAGCTTACAACTGCTCCAAGTCACAAGATTACAGTTGGAGATCCGTATGCATCCTAAACCAATTTCTTACTGTGCTCTGGTTCTGTCCACTTAAAAAGCTCTGCAGTTTTTGCCACGTTTAGTACAGTCTTGCTAATCTTCGATTTCTAAAAGATGTCAACATTTAAGAGCAATGTGTGAGTACTAGTAATATAAGAACCCTATTCTTAAAACACAGTAGTAACCGTAGGGCTAGTTCCTAATTTCCCCACAGACACATAATTCTCTTTTCTATCTCTTCTCATTTCTAGCTTCCTCATAATCACATCCCAAATCATTTTACTCTATTTCTGTGGCAGCCAGTCCTTACGCCCTTACTCTGACTCCCAAGTACATCTCTTGGCAAACTAAGACATAATCACAGACTCGCATGTTGAGATAGTTTCCTATTACACAAAACTCCAAGTTCTATGCAAAACGCTAGCATTGCCAGAGTTAGCAAAGAAAATACTATTCAGTGTGAATTTCAGATAAACAACTTTTAGTGTATGTTTATACATGTTTAGTGTATTTTCCCTACAATATGTACTTAACGATTTGTTTTCTGAAAATTCCAATTTACTGGGTGCCTTTTACCTAGCAGACATGAGTAAACACTTTGCTTTTTGGGAGTAGTTACTCTTCCCACAGTGCTTTCTGGTTTGTTTTGTTTTTTACAAATTTTCTCTACATTGTCTGTCTTCCATAGAGCCTGTCTGTGGTATCTCCTCGCAGCCCAGTCAGTCTGTCTTCCCTTGATTTGCCATTCCTCACCTTCCTAAAACTCACATCCCACTTCTCTTTGTATTTCACAGCACAGCCTGTACCTCCCATTGCAGTGTAGCACTTGGTGGACAGTCGCCCATTCACTGCCGAGAACAGTGTGTGCGGGCCCATGAAAGGGATCGGGAATTAAACAATAAATTGTATTTACCACTTTGGTCATTCACAGCAAATTAGAGTAAAAATATTGGCATACTTCCTTTATTATTTTGTCTTGAAAGCTAGAAAAATGTTTTTCCATGTTGTTTCTAATTCTAGGTGGGCACTTTTATTTCTAATAAAATCTTCTGTTTCTGATTTTAACTTTTATTGGGTTTACAGAGCCCTTCAATGGGTGTGAGTTCGCAGGACTAAGTAAAACCGGGGAAAGCATGAAATGCAGCGGTACTGCTCAGCACATAACACCTACTTACCAGATGACGGAGGTGTGGATTTTCTGGAAGTAGGTACTATGTCACCCAAACTGGACGATGAATTTCCTCCTGATTTACTGGAGTAAAGCAAAAAGCAGATTAAATCTGATTCTTATTTCTGGCCCAAGAACATGTGTATTGCTCAGTAAACATGAGAACTCATTATGTTTTTATTCAACTGTAAATTTGTCTTTCTTAGAAGGAAGCAACCAGTAATGTTGTGATGGAGATTCCTGGTGTACTTGAAACACTTATGTGGTGGTCTCTGTTCTCAAATGCGAGCTTTAAGGTTTCAAAGAGATTGAGAGAAGGGAAAAGAACTTGGAGAACTTCTGCAGGCGTAAGTTCTCTGGCCAGGTACAGAAGGCTAAAGAGAGATTCCTTTTGCTTTTTTTCTCTCAAGGCCCTTTGAGACATTGTACACAGAACCTTGAGGCTAACGCCCAAACTTAATGCTTCTGGCTTCTTTGTTTTAGCCTGATCATTTTTAGTAAACTAAGATTGAAAGTATTTAAACTGTCATGGCAACCTGTAAAACAAAAACATAGTGCTAGGCAGGGGGAGGGGAGAAGGAAGGGAGGGGAATGGGAAAAAGAATCAAGTTATATTTGTACAGGTACAGATTCCCTATAGTGAATGTGGTCGTTGTGCATACCTAAATTGTACCAATAAACTTAAAAAAAGAAAAAACACAGCAGTACCAAAACTTGCTAACATTTAAGGCATACAAGAAACACAACAACAATACATTATGATTTAACCACCAGCCAGAATCCATCTCCAGTGCGACTAACATGGAAGACCAAACTTGGTTAATCTGGAAATGATCTGAAGAACATACAGTTCAGAACTACAATTCACATGCTGAAGTTTGCTAGCAATTTTTTTTTTTTGTGCTTAGTAACTTTGGAGTTAGTACGAGAACAACTTCCGGTTTTTACCAGTATATGACAGGGCTACATAAAGTATTAGTAAATGTCCCCTTCACATCTGATGGTAAGGAATATCTTCAAAGAATGTCACTTAATTCAGGCCAGATGACTGCACTGCCTGTTTATTATCGTGGGAGAACCAGGGTCTACGTGAAAGAATCTCTCTCAGTGTCTATGAGAGGGAACTATTTACACTTAGATAAATATTAGCGTGAAAATGGGAGCTCTAGGGTCTGTAACAGGCTGAATTTTATTGCTACAATTCTAGCATTTTAATACATAAAAAAATGTGAAAACAAACAACAGGAAGGCTCTTTTTTGGGTTCTTAAAAAATACATTCATAATAAAAAGTGAAATTAATTTGTACAGTTATATAAGGACACATTGGAACAAAAACATTTTCTTTCAGAAGTATGTTTTTTTCTTTTTATAAAGTATAAGTCTAATTTCAGTTCAAGCATGGGTCTGTATTTATATTCTTTTTGAATTTTCTAGTACCTGTGTTGTGTAAAATTGTGAAGAAATTTGCTAGCAGTTAAAATGTTTAGGATACAGATTTGTCCTTGAATTTGCTTTCTATAAAGGTGCCAAATCCTTAAATGTTCCCGTTATATTGCCTCTGATTTCTCTCAGATTTTATAGTGGATCTATCAGAAGTTCAAAGAACTGTCAGACTGATTATGTCCTCAAAAAAAATTTTTTTTTAATGTTAGGAGGCAGATGCAAAAACCTGTGAAAACAGCTAGTAGTATTTTTCATGCTTGGATAAAAAGATGAAACAAAATAAAATCAGGAAAATCAAAAAGTATGAGTAACCCAGTTTCCTAAAGTAAGTTATGAGGTTTTTTTTGGGTTTTTTTTTTTTTGTCTTTTTGAGACAGGATTTCACTATGCAGTTCAGGCTGGCCTTCAACTCACTTTGTAGCCCAGGTTGGCCTCAAACTCACAGCAATCTTCCTGCCTCAGTCTCCCAGGTGCTGGGATTGCAGGCATGCACCACCACTCCCAGGAAGTTATGAAATCTTACAAGCTTGACAATTATAAAATGCTAGTTAGTGAGGAATTCCAAACCATAACACATGTTCTATTTCATTCATTTGTTGACACTTGAAAAAAAAATCCCTGCTAACATAAAAATATCATTGAGGAGGAAACTACTATGAACAAATAAGATACAAGCTGGAGAACGAACAAACCGAGCTATTCACATTAAAGAAAATCATGCTTGGATTTCATGGTGCCGTGGAGGGAGAAGCATGCCGCATCCTTGAACTTGTCTGTGTAGGGTTCACTTGAAAATTCACTACAGGTGTGAGTAGCTGGCCTAGTGAGTCTTTCAGTGAAAGGTAAATAACCTCAGGCCTCCTACAAGGATTATTCAGCCCCAGCCCATTACATAACTCATCTAATGACTGCAAAGGAAATTCTAACTTATTTCATACTTCGGGTAAGTCTTTATGTGCTTAACAGTAGATAGAACTTAAAATTAAGTCTCTCAGGTAAAAATGAAACGAACAGATGACAAGACTTTCTGTTTGCCAATGATGTGTAAAGCTGTCATCTCTAAAATGTCCCCGCACCACACCAGGCAGCTACAGACAACTGGGATTAGTCACCAGGGCTGCTCGGTGCCAGAGTCCTTTCAGCAGATGATTAGGACTGTAGGATTTCTTTTCCACTGGAGCTGCAATGTACTATTCCATGACCTTAGCTATTTTCATTAATGATCGTAATTAATCTGATTCCTCCCCAAAGGGATGGAAATCGGATATTGGGATGGAGTTTTAAAAATGTAGGTGATGTGAGATTGGCAATAAATCCTATCACCAGTCTACTTTCAAATGCATGATAAGGGTTGTGGAACAGCACAGGCAGCAGTTAAAGAATGAATGCTGGTGTAATCTGAACTTTTACATGAACTCTTGACATTTTGCTCATACCTGGAGTAGAATTTCCCTTGCTTGGCTCTCTGTTCATGCTGCAGCCTCATGTTTTCGAGTTTCACTGGGCTTGGAATGAATCCGATTTCACAGCCTTCTTTAACCAGTCGCCCTATCCACCAGTCATTATTAAATTTCTAAATAGAAAACGAAAGGTATTTAAAGTCAGTGCACAGAAATTCAAATCACTGAAACATTTTTCTTTCAAATTAACCATCTGCGCTGGAGAACAGTGTGGTAACTGTACCAAGCTCTGCCTCATATACTACAATTCAAAAAGCTCGGGCTCGTGGGTTGAATCACGTAAGAATGAGATGTTTGGGGGGGGGGCTCAGCCATCCATGGAAAGCGTTCTGCTTCCTTCTTTGTCCTAATTCTGCCTTTAGGACTAGGCTGAATTCTATCCCCAGGAGGAGAACAAGATAATGTTAGAACTGAAGTGCTAGCAGAGGTCTCTCCCCGCTATGTAATCAGATTAATTTAATTAAAAGTACTAAGAGGGAGATAAATCCTGAAGTCTACCTGAAAATATTTCATGTCCCAACAAAACTTGGCCTCTGTGAATTTTATAGTTATACAATGTGATGTTCACTAATGATTTTTATTTATGTTGATGTCGACAATTTCTCTCTTGCTGGTATAATATTTATCTGGAATCTATATGACTTGATTTCATTTTCTTCCATTGAATAAGTCTCTTGAACATGACAAAGAACACTCTTGGTTTTCTTTCCATGGTAGAAAGAGAGCCTCCTCTAAGGATCAGCCGTTAAGAGCCCTTGGGTTAGTCTTAGCTTCTTGTTATAAAGCGATGTGTGAGGCACACAGTCGCTGCTGACAGTTTTTCTCTCTTTGCCATCTAGCCAGCATTTAAACTCTTCCTAAAAGTCACTGTAGTGTCATAGTGGGCTCTCATAATTGACCTCGTCACTTCCTTTATTACAGCCTTTCCTGCACTGCTCCGTGAAATGTACACATGGCCCCCTGTGCTGTATCACCCCTGCCAAGGTGCTGCAGTTAGAAATTCCTCCAGGACCAAGAACGAACTCATGCAAACATACAGAGAACACCATGTCAAGGGAATTTCTGTCACTCAACACAGGGCTGCACACAGCAGACATTTGGCACACTGTGACTGCAAACATAAGTGAGGGTGAGTTTTTCCAACTTAGACATTGTGTCATTGTTAACTGAAAGGTGGAAAATTAGGACATGAGGAAAAAGGAATTTTTCTGGTATCTATTTCTTGCCTCATTGATTCTATTACTACCCTTCTCTCTTTCATTGGAGAAATTCAGCCTTCGTTTTATGGTACCAGGAATCGAACTCAGGACCTTGCACTTGCCAGGCAGGCACTGTGCCGCTGAGCTATAACCCCAGCCCTGAAATTCAGCATTTGAGGAGGGAAAAGGGCACCAGTAGCAAGTGTCACACACTGTCAGCAGAGAAAAGAGTCATGGATTCTGCATCTTCCTGAAACCCTTCCCAGATGGGCAAAACTTCAGACATCAGGAAAACCGCACACAGTCAAGGTTAAATATGAAAAAAGAATAAAAAAGTACAGGTTAAGCATAAAAAAGGATCGTCTGCTCTAATAGTTCCCAATTTCTGGGCCACAGAGCCCAAGGGAACCCCGAAGTTATTGCCAGAAGCCCATGACCCCTTTTTCCTTTAAAAATGTGTATTTGTATCAGAAAAGGTTGAGAGCCACTGACGTAGTGTGTTACACAACCGCAGCTAATCCACGATGCTGTTTCACAGAAGTGAGAAATAAGAAGTGGTGTCTCAAGGTGAAAAACCATAGGGAAACTCAGTTCTTTTCCTTACTTCCTTAACATGCAGAAAATCCTTTGCCTCGAAGGAGATGGCCATGCCTGGCACCGGCACATCGTCTTCATGGGCTGCACTGTAGCTGACATTTGTCCGAACTGCAAACGCGACGGGTTTTGTCTAAAGGGAAAAAAAAAGGGAGAAAAAGAAGTGACAGAAACAGCGTCCTCCCCCTCCCTGCTCCAGTACGAAGATAGGCTGAGAAGCGGCTGTAGTCAGTTTTTCTCCACATGGGTTCTTTATCACAGAGCAGCTTGTTAGTATTCACAGTGCACCAAACCGCCCTCTGCTACATGGCACCCATTTCAGAGCTAGAGAAAAGCCGTTGTTCTCTCTGAAAGCGCTACAAGTACTCAAGGCGAAGATGAACTATTGAATTATGTGTTTACAGCAGAACAGCTTGTAGCTACTAGAGATCAGGAAACACAAACATGAATACCCAAGGTTTTTTGTTTTTGGGGGGTTTTTGTGTTTTGTTTTGTTTTGCTTTAGATAGGAAAGACACAAACTGCCTCTGTACCTCACTGAGACTTCTAATTTTAATTAGTCATTAATGATGTAATTCTCAAAGGCACATAGTATTGGATGAAGGAAAAATGAAGGACTATATCCTACAAGTTTAGTAACCATTGTTCATAGCTGCAGGGGATTCGGAAAGCAATGACTTTTTATTTTATTATTTTTCCTTCTTGATTCATTAAGCTACGAGTTTCCTTCATTATTTGATTCTTTTGAGATTTCACATAAAAGCATCTGTCCTCTGTGGGCCATTCTGTATTTATCCAAAAGATGAAAAAATCAGCGAGCTCAGAAATGGTGCAGAGGAATACTGGGCCTAACTGGCGTTTGTGTCGTACAGTGGGGGCAGATGGATTTCCTGTGAATCGTTTCTCCACCATCCATGAACACCTCACCTGTCGGAGGACTCGGTGGGGGTCAGAAGAGAGAAGAACCATTCTTATTTTCAAATCACTTGGAGCTAGTTTGTTCCCCTTGCTGCTGTCTGGGTAGAGACTGAGCTAAGAAGCCTGAAGTTACTCAGGCCCATCCACAGTGTGCGATTGGTAAGGGAAGACTGAGTTCTGCATGAAGGCCTGGTGGACATGAAGTGCATGTTACTATTTGAATACCATACCTTGGTATTCATCACAATTTTAATGATGGAAAGGGCGCTGCGCCTTATGTGGAAGTTGTAACTGTTCACACAGATGCACACAAATATTACATGTATAGCAACTACATAGGTTATATAATGTATAACATATACACACACAGCTCATAGTTTCAACATTGGAGATCTTGATGGTATTTCCATGTTTTCTTTGGAATTTTCTTAAAAATACAACTTTTTTCCCCAGAATTACAATCAAAATATATTTACTTTTATCCACTTTTTAAAGTATTACTTTTCATGTGATATATTTTGCTAAAATACTTAATATGACATATAAGTAAATGCTTCCCCATCTTTCTTTCTTTTTAAATACAGGGGCTTGCTATGTTTTTCAGGCTGGCCTTGAACTCAACTATATATTTGCCTGCCTCAGCCTCCCCAGTGCTGGATTATGGGGGTATATCACCACACCCAGTTTGTTTCTCATCTCTGCAGGACCAGTGCAACTCAATTCTTTGTGCTGTCGCTCTTCAGATCAGTCACCACAGTTTAATACCTCCCACTGGATTCATGGGAAATTGTGTCACAGCCAAGATATTTCACTCCAATACATTCTTCCATATGCTGTAGAATGTGAGAAAATGGTAAAGGTTTCCAGTATTCATTTTGTGTACAGTGTCCTCTCTTTAATTTTGATTTTTCTTGATAATATAACAAAGCCTCAGATATTGAGGCTTTAAGAAAAGCTAACTTGAAGTTCCAAAAGAACATTTCTTAAAGGATCATTAAATTTTTATCCCATGAAACCACTATTTGACCAGTGTATCCTGCTGTAAGTTGATGTCTTTGATTCTGGCCCCATCTCAGTATGATCAAAAGCCAATGCAGGACATTTTTATTCTCACCATGCAGAAGTCCTGATCTTGTTCTCACCAGGAAATGCGTTTTTATTCTAGAAGCCTAGTAGAATTTTATGGTTCTCCAGCATTGTGGCCCTGGGACATGGTCCTGTTTTATTCTCATGGGTACCATCATAAAAACTTGGGAGTCTGACTTTTGTGACATGAAGGAATCCCACCCCTTTGTCCCTTCCAGAGCTGGCCACTGCACCACTGTACTTAAATCTCCTATCCAAGTACTAACCAGGCCCCACCCTGCTTAGCTTCTGAGAGCAGACGAGATCGGCCACGTTCACGGTGGTATGGCCGTAAACAATGTACTTAAATCTAAACTTGAATATAGTATGCTGTCCCCAAGTCTACTTTCATTCAACCCCTTCAATGCCCTAAGGGCTTTATTCTCAGGCCAGTGCCATAACTTGAGCCTGCTTTTGCTGAGTGCTTCTACCTAGATTTCTGGCCAGCTAGTTTTGTAGCTGTGGAAGGCCACGCATATGCAGTAGAAGGAGAGCTTTCTCCCAGATTTTTGTTGCTCCCTGTCCTGTGCCAAGGTAAACAGGAAACAATTCCTTCCTAGGTACCTTCTTTCCATCACACGGGCACATGCCGAACAGCTCTAGTGGGACTGCAGAATCATTGTGCCATCTGAGCCCTTTGTTACAGAGAATTAAAAGTTTGCTACCTGTCAGCCATGGAGTCAACCTGAGGGGTTATCAGGATAAGTCAGTAAATACAAGTGTATAGGAGAGCGGCATCTCATTATCCGGGCAATAAAGTTAAAAGTGCTTGAAAAACACTAAGCCTGTGTCTTGTTCCCCCCAGTATCTTCAGTCTGTTTTCATTAATATGTCTGAGAAGAGAATGAGTCCATGATACAGATGTTAAAATATTTTTAGTCTTCTTCCAGGTTCTTTTTCACCTTGAATGTGTCTTATTCAAGCTGTGCCTTTGGAAATGTCTGCCAAGTGACAAGCAGTGTGCTGCTGTTATGCATAGATTGTTGCGTTTCGTTTACTCCCCATAGCAACTACTTTCCCTGATAAGGAAGCTGAGGCTTAAAAACGTTTTCCCAGGCTGGAAGCAAGGGAGAGAGAGAGAGTTTAAATGCAGCTGTCTCACTCCAAAACTGGGGGTCTTTCAGCATGACTGATGTTTTTCCCCTTGGCTTTACTAGGGAGCAAACCAAGACCCTCATGTACGCCAGACAAATGCTGTACATTCTCAGCCTTTACTTAGAGAGTCTTGCTAAGTTGCCCAGGCTGGCTTCCATTTTGCCATCCTCATGCCTCAGCCTCCTGCATAGCTAGGATTACAGACAGAAAACAGACAGACAGACATATCACTACTAGCTAGACTGTCTTTCATTTAGAGAGATACATCAGTGCCAATTTTAGAGCATCCCTACCCTTGCATGGTATTTTGAAGACCCAAAGTTATATTTTACAAAATGCCAAAAAATACAATAGGGTTGGGTTAAAAAGAAATGAGGTTCAAATCTGCCTTGCTGTCTCACACTAAAAGAATGTCACCATGGGAACTATAGGTATTCATTATAAAGATCATGATAAGGATCACATACATTCATATAAAGATCACGTACAATTTGAGGTCCATTAAATCAACAGCAGCGTCAAAGCATGATCTTTATTTGGCTATACATTTTCTTTCTTTGGATCACATTTTTGCAAGCTGTAGGGCTTTATTTTAAACAGTGAGAATGGAGATATTAAAATATACATGGTTTCATGGCTTCTAAAAGTGCTGCAGGAGTCCCTGTCACAGGGAGTTCTTGGGAAAGGGCATAGCTTCCTAAGTTCTGAAAGTCAGCGTCAGGTTCTGCAAACTTCCTGAGAGTGAAATGTTTCATAGATTAACTGTAAGGATTTTTAACTAGCTCTGGTGGTATTATAGCTTTGTTTTGGAAGGTGGTTATTTTTGCAAAATTCATTCTCCAAATACCTCTCCCCAAACAGCCGTGGACCCATCAGCTTAACACCCCCTGCAGTCAACACCCAGAGTTCTTTGACTTCCATCAGCATGGCTCCACTGCAACTGCTTCCAATGTCTTGTCTTTTTTTTTAAACTCAGTTTAGAGCTGTTAGTGTAGACTTCAGATAGATGACTGTCCTTACAACTACAGTTAGTCAGTCACCTTGAAACTGCTGAAGGAGCCGGGCGTGGTGGCGCATGCCTGTAATCCCAGCACTTGGGAGGCTGAGGCAGGAGGATCTTTGTGAGTTCAAGACCAGCCTGGGCTACAAAGTGAGCTCAAGGCCAGCCTCAACTGCATAGTGAGACCCTGTCACAAAAAGACAAAAAAAAAAAAAAAAAAAGAAACTGCTGAAGGTCCATACTGCCTGGTTTCATCTCTTTCTTCCTCACCAGTGCTAATTCCAGCATTAGTACCCCCTGGCCTAAAGCTGCAAAGGGATGTTCCTGGAGTATCTGTTCACATCCTTCAAACTTTCTGCCTTCTACCTGCATCTGCTGATTCCGGCCTTCTAATCCCTACCCTGCCATCCTCAATCACATTGCCATATGCGCTCTGCCTAGAGACACATGCCTAGACCCAATCCTCGCAGGTATGCATGTGACAGCCAGTCTGGAACACTGGGAGGACATGTGTGGACAGCTCTGTGGCCACAGGACTTGTGTTTTCTCACATCCAAGGGAAGCTCAGTTCACTAGTCAGAGCTCTGGTCTGTGAAGCCTCCAGAGGTTTATTTAAAGATTACAGTGCAAGCAGTTTTTATTTCCTCATAACCTTCCAGTGTCACCATAGCTAAGTTTGTTAAAACACAATTATTATAAGTAGAAGATAATTAGCTTTGAAAGTGTCTTTGGTCATGAAGTAGAATAAACGGATTATAAATTCATGGTACTATTTCTAGCTTTCCTCCTAAATGGTGATTGCATGAGTTGATTGTGAAACTGATCATTTGAACAGAGGCAACACAATGTTTATAATACAAAGTTCATAACAAATATGTTAGTGGCAGAATATCTCCTATTATAAAGCAAAATGCAAGCTGGGTGTGGTGGCACTCACCTGTCATCGCAGCACTGTGAGAGGCCAAAGCAGGATTATAAATTCAAGCCCAACAGAAGAAATTTCGTGACTTGGCAAGAGCCTCCCTCTAAATTAAAAAAAAAAAAAAAAAAAGAAAGAAAAGGAAAGAAAAGAAAAGGACCAGGGCACTGAATACTTTGGGTCTGGGCAGTGTGAAGGATGGTAAACCCATGAGGTGATACCAGGATGGCACAGATGACCAGGAGGTAGAAATTAGAAACCCTAATGAACATGTAAAATTTGAGATTGTATGAACCTTTTGGGTAGAGGTTAGCAGAGTGCTCAAACTCCGAAAGTGTGGGCAAGAGAACTGGGTGAGACGTACAAGGTTATTAAGTATTAGACACACTGATGGTGTTGAAAGTCACAAGTTGGATGAGGTTGCCAAGGAAATAAGCGCTCAGGGGGCCCTTTAACTACCAAAAGGGGCTTGGGAGTATTAACAGTAAAGAGAAGGCCTAAGTAGACCAGCAGTGGTGAACCTCCGGCACAAGTGCTGCAGCGGGCTGTTTGCATCACTTAAAGCTTTACTTATTTCTATTGTTTTGTTTTGATATTTGTATGTTCAAGTTCATGGCAGCGTTATTCACAATAGTTAATGGGTAGGAACACCTTACCAGGCACGCATACCTGTGATCCCTATGACTGAGTACGCTGAAGCAAGAGGATCACGCATTTAAGGCTAGCCAGAGCAATTGAGGAAGATCTCATGTTAAAACAACAAAATCATCGAGAGCTTTAAAAGCTTTGTCATCGCCAACATGGGCTACAGTTTTTGTGAAGAAAAGAAAGTTTTCCAAGAGAAGGAAGCAGTTGTGTCCAATATTGCTACTAGGTCAAGAACAGGAAGGACAACCAATGCCATGTGGGCCTGTGACCCAGGAGTGACTGTTGACAATATCCGGTTCAAGAGCGTGCTGAAAATCCCAGCCTGAGCGGAGCGAAGAATACAGAGGGAGGCATTGGACACAACGGATGTAGACAGTTCAAGGAATTTTGCTGCAAGGGGAAGAAAGAAAGTGGAAATGGCATGAGAAGTGGTACAGGTTTTTTTTTTTCCTTGAAAGTAGGAGAAATAACAGCTTGTTGGTGGGAAATGATCCAGCAGAGAAGAAAGATATGTGAGAGGACAGAACTGCAGGAACAGTGTCCCTTTTTGGGACAGGACATGGTGGAATCCAGGGCACAGGTAGAAGACACAGCCTTAGAGGCAAAGAGGTCAACTCTGGGTAAGACAGAGGCAGAATGTGAAACGCGGTGTGTCAGAGAGGGGAGGAATAGCATCTTCTGCCTCAGGTGCTTAGTGGAAAGCAAAAGTAGGGCAGGGGTAGTAGAGGCTTGAGAAGGCAGGAGATGGTATAGTCATCCACGAATGGGAACGGTTAAATGGGTAGGCAAGGATGACCGGCTTGCCTGGCAGCGTGAAAAGTCCCTGTAAGAGGTAAGGTCGTTGGTTTATAGAGCTAATCACGCCATGCTCGAATACAACACACATCATCAAACAGGTAAAGGAGCTAAAAGCATAATCTTTCACCATGGTATCAAGGCTTTAAAACCACATTCTCCTATCTTGCCTTGAATATATATTCCCCTCTATTTCCCTGAATTGATCTCTCAAATAGGTTATAAACCCTTCTCAAGTGAGTGGTTTATAATCCTATTTTTTATCACAGCCTGCAAGTATTTCCCACAGTGCTAGGCATGCATTAGTAACTGATTCCTCTCTGTGAGAGGAATCCAGGGTCTGGCACTCACCCAGTGACTGTTCTAAGGCTCTGTTATGAATAGCTGACTTGCTATGGAAACCAGGTTGGCCTGATTAGCATTTCATTTTATTAATGTGCATATACGTAAATGCAAGTTTTCATATATTTAAAGTAGCTACATTAAGAATTAAGCAAAAGGGTAAATGTTTAAAATGAAAATTTAAATCTTTGCACTGTAGAAGCCACTGAGTTTATGCAACAGGAAGTGAGCTAAAGTCTAATAGGCACCAAAAAATATAGAATATTTGTTATATATTTCAACAGATGCATTTTATCTTTTTGCATTGATAGTCTTTTGCAAAAGTATTTTATGAAGTGAATAATAATTCACAAAATCACAGAATATCCTTAAGGAGCTTGTTTGAAACAAAAACAAGTCATATTTATGAATGCAAAAATCAAAGTATTGCTTACAATCGGACTCAATATTCAAGGTGAAGTGAACGAGGGAAGTAACGACAGACAGATACCAAAATGCACCACAGTTCTTTGCTCCTGCTCAGCAGAACCGCTTCGGATCTGCGGTTGTCAGCTAAGGTATGCAAAGGATTAACTACTGGTTGTTTTAAACTGAATGTTTGTGCCCCTCCACATCCATATGTTACACTGTAATCCCCGATGTGGGAGGCGATTAGGTCATGAGAGTGGGGTTTCCATAAATAGGATTAGTGCCCTTAATGAGCAAGGCCGTGGGAGGCTGCTTCCCCTGCCACCCAGCAAGAAGACAGCTGTCCGGGGACCCGGAAGTGGCCCTCACCAGACAACGAGTCTTTGACCTTTGACCCGGAAGTGGCCCTCACCAGGCACTGAGCCTTTGACCTTGGACCCAGAAGTGGCCCTCACCAGACACCGAGTCTTTGACCTTGGAGTCTTCAGCCTCCAGAAGTGTGAGCCATTTCTGTTTATAAGCCACTCAGTCCATGGCCTTGTCTTACAGAGACACTAATGGACTAATGCACCAGTCTCAAGGAAAAACAAACATCTATGGAGAAAGTTATCCAGTGGCAAATTCCCTACAAAGCAGAGACGCAATTCCAGTGAAGTCCTTCAATAGAGCACTGTCCTTCAATAAATGCATATGGCCTTCTTGCCTTGTCTCTTCTAGAGTGAGGTCTTTCTCTAGGCCCCTGAAAAGAAACCAATACTGGGAGAAGGGGCTCCAACTTATTTATTTTGAGTTGTTAAATGTCTGTTTCTTCTTTGAGGGAAATGTGAAGTTATTCTCAGGTAAGGCAGCATCTTATGAAGAAAATTAACTTCACATTTAATTTTACTAATTTTCTTTTTTTTTTTTTTTGCAGACTTGTTTTATTGACTGGGATTTAGGGCATGGGATGGGAAAGGTCACCTTAGGGCACACCCTGCACTACTAATTTTCTTGCCAAGCATGACAGCAGTATTTTGCAAGGTATTAGGAAGCAAATGGTATAAGTCACGTACACTAATTGTACTTTAATTTTACTTTACACTTGTGAAAGAAAACCAAACCTTTTTCTTCTTCAGTTACCTCCATGAGATCAACATGATGGCTTATATTTCTAGTGAAAAACAAATCTTTCACCTATATTGTGTTTATATCACATTCCTTAGCAAAAGTCATTTCTGTATGCCAAATCCCTATATGCTGTTCCAGAGGGGGGGGGGAACTGCACAATTGTGCATAAAATCTGCTCCTCCTCTCAACACACATGTTCTTAGCCTCTGTTTTATTTAAAATCCATCATTGCACAGTTGAAACGACAGGACAGCACAGGTACAGGGTTTCCGTCTTTGAGCCCTGGGGGCCCTTGTGGAGGAGTCTCTGCCTATCCCGAATGATAACCTTTAGATAGTTGAAGAGTATCGCCTGGAGGGTAGCTGGGTAGCTCTCCTCTACTGAGTGGCCGCTCCCGCTGTGTAGATATGGCCTTCAGCTCTTCAGCAACTTCATATTTGGTGTCTCTGCTTACCCATCAGTATCTCACCCTCTTAGCTGGCCCCTTTCTTATCTGGGTTTCCCTAACACTTTCTAGTTTTTGTAAAGTGTAAAACCCTAAAAAAATCAAAACATAGAGTGATGGAAGGCTAGCACCTATTTTTTTCTTTTTTTTTTTTTTAAAGACAAACAAGATTTAATATTGTAAAGGTGTTACTGTTATCCAAGTGGTAGAATTTAATAAATCTCTATTGAAGTCCCAGGAAAATTTTTATGGAAGTACAAAAAAATTACCTAGATTTTCATGTGAAATCTCAAGAGAATCCAAAATAGCACCTTAAAAGGTCTTTCAAAGGAAGTAGAGATTTTGAGAACTTCTAGTTAGGGAATTTTTAAAAAAATTTATTTTAAAGAAAAAATAAACCCAAAATTTCAAAACAATATAATAGGAGGGTAACAATGGTTAATACATTCCATATTGATATCTTTAAATTAGTTACTCAGATATGAGATATCAGCATTTAACTGTCCAATATTAGCACAAACCTATCTTTTCAATTAACTGCGAGAAATTCGTAGTATAACTATCTTATCTTTTACATATATATTTTTTTCCTTTTCCCTTCCTTCTTTTTTTTGCATTCCCCTAAACCACTTTCTCTTTACTTTTGAAGTTTCTTCCCTTTTTACAATGTCTGTTCTACATTTTGGATCATATTTACTCTTTCAGCTTCTCCAACTAGGGAGACAATATGATGTTTACACATTTGTACCTGGTTTATTTCACTTAAGAGTATGGTCTCAAGTTGCATCCATTTACCTATAAAAGTCTCAAGTTTAACCCTCTTTATGGCTGTGTAATACTACAGTATATAAAAAGACCATATCTCTTTTTTATACATACCATGGTAAATGGGCATTTGGGTTGTTTCCAAGATCTAGCTATTACAAATTGTGGGTGCACATATATTGGGTGGTATGACGTTTTTAATTCTTCTGTGAAGATAGCCTGAAAGGGAAGAGCTGGGTCAAATGGGACCTCTAATCCTAGGTTTTTAAGGAATCTCCACACTGATTTCCACAGTGGTTGTCCCAGCCTACACTCCCACCAGCAGTGAAGAAGGGTTCCTTTTTCCCCACAGCCCCTCCAGCATTTGTTCTTAGTTGATTTCTTGATGACCGCCATTCCTGCCGGGGTGAGGTGGAATCTCAGTGTTCCTTTAATTTGCATCTCTCAAATGACTGGTGATGTTGAACATTTTTTCATCTATTTATTTGCTGTTTGTATTTCTTCACCTGAAAAGCATGTATTCATCCCAGATGTCCATTTTTGGATTAGGTCTTTGAATTTGAGAGGTCTGATTTTTTTTAGTTCTTTTATACATTCTTGATAGCAACCCTTTGTCTGAGGAGCAGCTGGCAAACATTTTTTCCCACATTGTCAGGTTGTCTCTTCACTCTGTTGGTGGTTTCTTTTGCTGTGCAAAAGCCTTTCAATAAGGTGAGATACCAGTTGTTCATTCTTTAATAGTTTTTGTGTGATCAAGGTTTTATTCAGAAAGTCTTTGCCTATACCGTCTTCAAGAGTTTTACCTATTCGGTCTTCTAGCAGATTTAATGTTTCTGTCTTTAATATTTAGATCTTTGATCCATTTCAAATTTAGTGTAGTGCATAGTGGAAGTTATGGGTCTAATTTTAATCTTCAACACGTGCAGAGCCAGTTTTTCCAGCACCATTTATTAAAGAGGCTGTCTTTCTTTCAGTGTATATGTTTGGCACCTTTGTCAGAGATAGGGGGCTGAATATGTCTGGAGCTGTTTCTGCATCTTCTGATCTGTTCCATTTATCTTCAGGTTTTGTTTTTTTGCTGCTTTTATCACAGTAGCCTTACAGTATAATTTCAGGTGAGGGGTTGTGTTGCCCCTCTGGCTTGCCTTTGTTGCCCAGAATTGCCATTGCTGGTCTAGGTCTCTTCTGATTCCAGATGAACTTTAGAATTGTTTTCTCTAATTCTGTGAGATATGCTGTTGGAATATTGATTGGAATTGCATAAAATCTGTATAACAGTTTTGGAAGTATGGCCAATTTCACTATATTAGTTCCTCCTACATACAAGCAAGGAATATTTTTCCATTTTGTAATACGTGCTTCAATCTCCTTTTTCAGAGTACTGTAGTTTTCCATGTAGAGGTCTTTTACATTCTCCATTAGATTGATTCCTAGGTATTTCATTTTTTTGGATGCTATTGTGAAAGGTCTTATTTTCCTAATTTCTCTCTCAGTGAGTTTGTTATTCGTGTATAGGAAGGCTATTGATTTTTGAGTGTTGACTTGGTACCCAGCTACACTAGTGAATTTGCTTACTAAATCTAGCAGTTTGTTAGTACAGTTTTTGGGGTCTTCTATGGAGTGTATCATGTCATCTCCAAATGGTGATAATTTCACTTCTTCCTTTTCCATTGTTATTCCTTTTATTTCTTTCTCTTGTCTAATTGTCCTTGCTAAAGTTTCTAGGACTGTGTTAAATAAGAGTAGAGACAGTGGACATCCCTGCCTTGTTCCTTATTTTAGAGTAAAGGCTTTCAGTTTTTGTGCTTTTAGTATGATGTTTGCTGTTGGTTTGTCATAGATGGCTTTTATCAGATTGAGATAAAGACCATCTATTCTGATTTTCTGTAGGGTTGTTATGAATAGGTACTGGACTTTGTCAAAAGCTTTTACTGCATCTATTGAGATGATCACATGATTTTTGTCCTTGGTTTTATTAATATGGTGCATTACATTTATTGATTTATGTATGTTGAACCATCCCTGTATCCTTGGTATGAATCCCACTTGGTCATGGTGTATAATCTTCTTGATGATTTGCTGCCTTCTCTTTGCCAGTATCTTATTAAGGATTTTTGCATCCATGTTCATTAGGGAGATTGGCCTATAGTTCTCCTTCTTGGTTGGGTCTTTCTTCTGGTTTGGTATGAGGGTAATGCTTGCTTCTAGGAATGAATTTGGGAGTGTTGCTTCCCTTTCCATTTCATTAGAATCTGAGCAGTATTGGTGTTACATCTTCTCTAAACTTCTTGTAGTTTGGGAATTTTGATACTACAGAACCGGTAGTATTGGAGTCCGCATAAAGAGCGACACATGGACTACATGTCTGTAGATACCAATGCTGCCATTCTCTGTAGGGCCTCATCCACAAAGTGCAGCCCAGCAAACACTGAATACTTTCACTTTGGCAGCATGGTCCCATGCGGATTTGTAGTCCATCACAAGGATGCGAACAGAAGAATTAAAAGGAATTAAGAGTGGTATTCTCTTCAAAATACTGCTTGCCATTTAAACTGTTATAAAATGTCTATTCCGACCTTATTTAGAAAATTATACACTGCAAAGACTTTCCAAAGACGCATTCTAAACAAATGCAAGGAAAGGCTTTGCAAAGTACATGCTGACAAACACAGGCAGACACATTATATTTTGTGTTAATTCAGTAATCTTTGCTTTCATTGCTGCTCGAGCAGCTGCGATCCTAGCTAAGGAAGTTCAGAGTTCCAGTGATGAAACGTAGTGCATGCTGGGGTGTGTTTCTATTACCAGTTGTTTCACATTGTTTTGGATTTTACTTTTTAACCCCTCCCCCCCAAATGAGCAGAGTATCCCAGCAATTGAAACAAAATATTTTGGAGGGGATCTATTAGAGCAGAGGGTGGTGGGTGAAAAGTTCCAAACAAGACCCTGTCTAACCACTTACTCTCTCGAAACTCTTTAAAACCTTTGTGGATTTTGTGGCCACTCTTATTTCACTGTTGCAGTGCTTTCGCCGCAAAGCTCTGTGTTGTTCTCTGCTTGAGAATGCAGAACAAGGTCCAAAGGGGGGAACGCATGAATGCAGAAATCAGCTTAACAGATAAATGTCTTGCTAATGCCAGACGCTCATCAATCACTGCCTTGCACCTTCACATTCACAGCTATTTAAACACCTACGCATGAACTCTGATAATAACTTGTAATGACTTTAAATGTCCAAGATGGCCAAAGATCTGCCCAAGCATCTTCAAGCAAGTTAGCGAATTTCCAGTTCCCTTACGGCCTTCTGTGAGTCAAGGTTTGAGAAACAGGAACTGGCTATTGGGTGCAAATCTAAGAAGTATCAGCTTCAACTTACTCAGAGCACAATAGTGGCAGTTAGGTATGGTTTAGCTTGCTAAACAGGCTTATTTATTCAGAGATTGTTAGATTGAATAAATAATAGTTGCTGTGAGTACTTACTATATAGCTACCACTCTGCTTAATTAAACATATCCAGTTAATTCCCCCATAACAATCCTGTAACGTTCAGCATTACTTCCAATTACTAAAAAGAAACAACACAAGTTGAGGGGGTCTGAGTTGCCCAGTTAGGTGTCTAATAAATGAGAGTCCAGGAAACAAACCTATTTCTTTTTTATTATAAAAGCACAAACTATGTCATAGCCATTGTATTGTCATCAGGAGACATCACAGCCTCCTCTGTATCACTTTGATTTTCATTTATTGCTACTTAGTTTCTAATTTTTCCAAAATTCCTATTATATGCCATCATACTACATGGAAATACTATAAAGTTTACTTATTTCATAACTTCTAATGAAGTTTCACTAAGAACTCTTAAGATAATTTAAATGTGTTATTCTTTGGTTATAGTCTTTACATCGCAAGTTTTTGTATTTCCCAGTTAAAATTCTACTAAAATATACCCAACTGATTCTTTTCCCTTAAAAAATTAACTACGAGAGTAGAAAACTTATAAAACACTGCACAGCAAAGAAAGAACATGCCATTAATGATGTAGTTGAGCATCTAGCTCAGTTTAGGGATTAGATATATACTCTTTAAAAAAAATATTAGACACCCAATGTTGTGACCATTATTTCATTTAGAAACCTGTTACTTTTCCAAGTCCTTTTTAATGACTGTACATACCTGTATCTATTAAACAGATAACACAGTTTATTGAACATGAAATAACTTCTCAGTTCCCGCAGAAAGCAAAAGCCGAGGCAAAGACTTTACATAGGCAGGCCACCCACTGCCCAGAAGGAGGAAGAAGAGAAGAAAGCAAGGAGGGATATGAGGCAGTGGGAGGGACCGTTACCAACCCAGATGCCACTGCGTGTGAGGGATGCCTGACCCTTCTGGGTGCTCCTGCGAGGAGCCATAGAACCAGGCACCAAGGTCCTCAGTGGGAGGATGTTATTCGCTACCCTCCATCACCCCCTGGTCAAACGTTTGTACCCTGGAAGTGACTCTTGTTCCAAGCATGAGGAGGCTGTTATACCACACAGGGAGGACGCATTGATCCCAGCTATGCAGGGGAATCGCCGCACAGACGGTGGTAAAGAGGCAGAAGAGGCCAAAGAGATCTCAAGGGATGCCTGATAAGTGTCTATACTAATAGACCTTGTTTTGCCATTAAAAGAATCTACATTTTATCCTTATTTCAGCAGACAAATTCTTAGCTCAAAAGGTGTTCACATCTGATATGTATTACCCAATTTCTCTCTAGAAAAATTTGGTAATTCTTATGCTAAGCAGCAGAGGATAAACTCACCTCTGTTTTATTTGTCATAACCATAGCTCCTATACTTTTAAGAGCCTTAAGCTCTAGTAAGGATGAAAGCATAAATGTTATAGATTCTAGCCTGATATGGTGGCACAGGGCCATAGTTCAATCTGGGAAGCTGAGGCAAGAGGGTTGCACATTCAAGCCCACCTGGGCAATTTAGTAATTTGGCAAGAACCTGTCTTGAAGTAAAACAAAAAAGCGCCAGGGCTCAGCTTGGTCCAGAGGGCCTGAGTTCAATCCACAGTACCATACACAAATACACACAAGTGCAAATATAGTGCATGCATGCAGATGCACAAACACATGCACACAACGTTGTGGATTCCGTTTTCTGCAACTAAGTTACCCTTGATAGATTCAGGTCAGTAACTGAATTAATTTCCTTTTCTAATCATCAAGTGTTTATTAAGTGTTTTGTATGCAAAGTACATTCTTAAAGAAAAACATCAAAAGACATGGGCTTTGCTTTGTGATGCTGAAATCCAGTAAGAGAGAAAAATATTGACCTAACAACTACATTATTCTTTGTAGTTGTACTAAGTTTTACAGAGGAGATCCACTGTATATGATGGTACTTGCCATAGTTAGCACGTAACTATAGGGACTTGCTTTATTCTGGAGGGTCAAGGAGAACTAGCTTTTTAATAACCAGGTTGGCAACCAAAAGGTAAAACAATTCCACACCTATATTTTTAAATGAATTTAATAAATGTATGATCTTCAAATAACTTGAGTGCTTTGTTTTAAAAAATACAAACATATCCAAGTGAGTGTCGGCCCTTTCACAAACAAGTGTGTGTGTGCACATATATATATTTTTTCCAGGGTTACTTCCATTATTTGAAAGTTACTTTAACACATTTTTGAAAGCATTAAAAGCATAACATTCTGAATGTCCTTAATATTAGTAACTATTTTCCTCTGAGAATAAGTTAGCTTTCGAAAATAACCCCAAATTGGGCTGGAGCTGTAACTCAGTGGCACAAGAGCCTTCCTGGCAAGCACAAGGTCCTGAGTTTGATTCCCACTACCCCCCAAAAAATAAATACATAAAATAACCCAGAATCATTTGGAGCCAAGTTTAATGGATAAAGTGTAGGATCAACCTGGGAGGTAAACTTTTTAAATGAAAAACATCCCTTGATTCTAAAAGAAATGAGCTGTCTTCCCTGTCTTCTTCATGTACTGTCTTGGGAAACAGACCTAACAATTTATTAACATGTTTGAGGAGAATATCAGTCCCTTCTAGGGGTCACAGGAGTTCTTCTAATGTTTTTATGGTCCCATAAGTTGTCCTGCTGGAATTTTTCTTCAGAGCTCCAGGTATGCCTCAGTAATTTCTCAGCACAGGCCTGTCAAGATATGGGATTATGGAATCTATGGCTTTTGTGTTTATTCTTGGCATAAAAAATATCAGTGACTTTCCAGAGATCTATCCGCATGCATACACATTTAGACACACATATATACAAATGCACATACACATACACTATATAGACATATTGTGTACATAGATGTGTTTGTGTGTATTGTATAGCTCCAAATAAGGATCATTCTGAAGAATAACACATAAAATATACATGGATGTATGCTACAAAGTCAATATGTATGTATCACATAAAATTAAATTTTCTACTTTTAACAAGAAATGCTGAATACACATAAGCCACAAAGCAGAGGTGTCTACGATTTTCTCACTATAACACATAATAGAAGAATTTGGGGAAATAGTAACAAAAAATATCTACAATTTCACTTTGTATATTTTGGTAATCTTACTTAAACTTGGGTTTCCTGTAATCATTTATACTGATAAATCAAAGTGATTTGTAGCATTCTCAAGGAGGAAAAGATCTTGAAGAACCTTTATTTCTAAATGGCTCTGCTTAACGAATGGGCCTACTATGACCTCCAGAATAACTACTATGACCCGGGAAGGTATATATTTTTATAAAGAAAATAGTCAATTTCTTTCTTCATTTTATTCACTTTATTTTTAATTGACTGAACAATTTCATGGATTTATGGGATGAAGTGTGATGTTTTGATATCTGCGCATATGTAATGATTAGAACAAGGTTATTATATCCATTATTTCAAACACTGCTTCTGTGGCTAGAACATTCAAAATCCTTCCTTCTAGCTATTTCGAAATATACAGTACATTATTGTTCATTCCTACTGTACAATACAACAATAACTACTCTGGAAGGAATTTCCAGGGTTTTTTTTCCAGTACTGATGATTGAACCAAGGAGTGCTATACCACGGAGCAACAGCCCAATCCTTTTTATTAGTATGAAACTAAGTCTTGCTAAGTTGCCCAAGCTGGAAGAGCTGGGCTTACAGAGAAGCATCAACACGCCAAAAAAAATTTTTTTTTTGAGATGAGGGTCTTACTATGTTGCCCAGTGCTTTGACTCTATAAAGAGGGAAAAGGTCCTGGAGATTGGCTGTATCTGTGTATGTCACCTTTTCATTTCTGGGTGTTAGTTACGGTTTAGTTCTAAAGTGTTCCTAGAAAGGTTTATGTGTTTGGAAGGTGACTGGGCTGTGGGGGTGCTATACTCATGGGGGCCTGGTTGGAGGTGGGTCACTGGGGGGTGTGACCTGGGGGTACGCTAGTCCCAACCCCGCCCTTCTCTTTTTGCTTCCTGGCTACCATGGATGAGCAGCTACCCTCTGCCATGCCCTACTAACCATGCCATTTCTGACTTGGAGTCAGCTAACCATGGACTGAAATCATGGCCAAAATAATCCCTTCTTCCTCTAAACTGTGGCTATCAGGCATTTTCTCCTCACAATAGAAAATGACTAATATGCGGGGCCAAAACACTTGACATTCATATCTTAAAAAGGAAAGGGTTTACTTGGGCTTATGGCTTCAGAGGATTAAGTCCATGGACAGCTGGTTCCAAGGCAGAAACATCATGACAGAGAAAAGCTGCTCAATCTGTGGCACCTAGGAGTCAGGAAGCAGAGAAACAGCCCAATAGGAAGAGGCTAGGGACCTGATACTATCTCCTCAAGGTCACATCCTCATGGCACCCATTTACACCCAGAAGTGTGCTTCACTATCCTTCTAGGTGTCTCTCAAGCCAATTAACAATGAGGATTAACCATCACATTGATTTGATCACCAGTGGCCAATGATTTATCCAGTCATGGCAGTAATATTACCTCCTTAAAAATCCCAAAAGGTAAAGGTCAGAGATCTTCCAAGTGGTGAACACATGGAGGTAGTGCCCCCAAGAGGGAGAAGAAGGAAGCCTCACACTTCCATCTGGTGTTCTGGGCTTGCTTCCCTTTATAATAAACTAGTGACCTAGTCAGTAAACTGTGTTTTGTGGGCCATCCTACAAATTACCAGACCTGAGGAAGGAGTTGTGGGAAGCTCTGATTGATAGCTAAGTCAGGCAGCCCTTGGGGGTAACCTGGAGACCCACCAGACAGGACTGTTGTCTGAAGCAAAAGGGGAAGTCTCAAAAGACTGTCCCATTCACCTGGAGTCTGCACTAGCTCTAAGTAGGTAGTTTTAGAGTTGAATTAAATGGTGGGACATGGATCTTGTTGCTTACAGAAAACTAGTGAATGGCTCAGTATGCAGAAAAATAACCAAAGCCTGGTGTCAGAAGTACTGAGAGTATTAGGGGAGTAAGAGGTAACAAGAGTTTGCTTCTTAGCACTGAGCCCATGAAGCGAATCCTCAGTTTGAGCTTTCACAAGGCAAGGTTGATACTTGTTCCAGTTTAGATCACAAGTGTGCCCCCCAAATCACACGTCCTCAGAAGTGGGGCTTTGAGAAGGGATTGACCAGGTGGGCTCTCACCTCTTCGGTGCTTTAATCTATTGATGAGATTATAATTTAATGGCCTTACTGGGAAGTGCTGGAAATAGGAGATGGGGGCTACTGGAAGGGAGCAGACACAGGAGGCATGATATCTGGTCCCTACCTGTTCTTCCCAGGCTTTTCCCTCTCTCTGCTTCCCAGCTGCCACAAGGTGAGCAGCTGTCCCTGTAGTGCCCTTCTGCCGAGGTGATTCTGCCTCCCCACCTCCCTAGAAGCAGTGGAGCCAAGTGACTATGGACCGAGACCTCTGAAACCAGGAACCAAGAGAAATCTTTCTTTCTTTAAGTTGTTTATGTCAGGCATTTTGTCAAAGCAAGAAAAATCTGACTAACCACAATACTTCATTGTATTTCATAGCTACGAGATGATGTACCTGGCCTTCTGTCCTATAGCTGTGAGCTGCTGTAAGGTGCATAAGGAGTTGGCCACAGTTCCAGTGAAACAGCTCCTCACCCATGTAGAGAATAACTCACACTGATTAATGGCATTTTATGAGTCCACATAAGCATTAGACTTGCTGCCAAAAGATGACCAGGGAACCAGAGTCTGCAGTCCTTGAGTCCCCTGTCCTCTCAGCCCTGCACTTCCTTGTATGGTGGATAAGGACCCCCCAGGGTGCCTTTCCATTCTAACTTGTTGTCATCCTGCAAGCTGCATTCACGCTCATATTTGCAATGATCCCCTACCCCACCATGAGAGCTCCTTCCTACCTAAAAGCATAATTATATCTTTGCAAAAGGCCTCTTTTCTATGTGAGCAATTTCAGTGAAATATCTTAAAACACTGTGTTTCATCTTGACTGTTAGAGCCACAAGAGCTCTTTGCCCGAGAATCCAACCCTGTCATTTTAAAACTGAAAAATCTGAAGCCTAGCAATTTTGTGTCTTGTTCAAGGTCACAGGGAGCAGTGTGGCGGGGGAGCTGCACCTGGGGCTCCCGGCTCCCTCTCCAGCTACACCCTGACTCTGGTTCTGAGACACATGAAAAGCCCAATAGAAACCTCTGCAAATTATTTTTAAATTTAGATGGTAGCTCTTAATTGCTATTTTACAGCCAGATTTTTAAGAAGCCAGAACAACTGTAAAGTCAATCTCCTTCCCCACTTTAGCTATTTAAAGCAAGTTACATTAGTTCTCTGTGTGACTGATAGGAGAAGGCACACATTTCTGGCATCACTTACCAATGCACCAGTGCGCCAGCTGAGTATTGACTGTTGGCTTGAGACACTAATAAGTCCAGAGTCTGTTCCTAGGAAAACGCGTTGTGTGCGTCATTAAGGCTATTTTCAGCCTTGCTGTCTTGAATCGAATGTAAACTAGTGCTGGTGATTCTGAATTTAAATGGGATCTCAGGGAAAGATGGAGGAAGCATAATGTATCATTTTCAGGATTTGAATTGTAGCAATATGTTTTAAAAGGCAGTAATAAAATATAGAGTTGTGCGAGACTTTCTATAAGTCTTTTAGATAATAAACCAAATTTTACCTTTATACTTATCAATCTGTATTAAGGTAAACAGAAGTAATGCTGCTGGAAATATGCATCTATTTCCATTTTATGTGTATCGTACTGTACAATACTGCTATGGTTTGGTGGGTGTCTGTCCAAAAGCCTGTGGTGTTACTGAAAGGAGGCGATAGGATCCTGAAGAGGCAGGAAGGAAGAGTCAGTGGGAGCAGATCCTTCGTTTGCACTTCCCAGGAGCCATCCTCTGCAATGTGCTTCCACTATGTTAAACTACCTTGTCATAGGCCCAAGAGCAATGAGCCAGCCTACCCTGGACTGAAATCTGAAATGGTGAGCCAAAGTAAACCTTTTTTCCTTTTTAAGTTGATTCTCTCCTGTATTTTGTCACAGTGATGGAAAGCTAACACATAAATGGTAGTTGCTTTTATCAAGTGGAAATTCCCTGTGTTACTTTTTCTTAAAAAGAAGGCTGGCCCTCAACTGGAAAATACTGTACTGAATTCCTAGTGGGCACAACCAAGGCATAACAAACTTTCACTGATCACCACTAAAGCACTACCGATGATCTTCACCCATGTCTTTAAGAACCACTCTTACCACACAACAGCTGTTCAAAGTCTGATGAACCATTTTAACTTCTCTTGGAAGAAACAGAATGTGTTCTACAGGAGTGATTCTCCATTTCTATTTTGTATCAAATTCAACCGCTGGGATGAGACCTGTTAAAAATGCAAAGGGCAAGTCTCTTCCAAACCTAATAAACTGAAATTACTCCAGAAAAGTGGGCTCAGATAACTGCATTTTAATTAAGCCTATACAGAATATTCACAAACACACAACACCTGAGACCCATGACTTTTGGAAATTCACCTGAAAGGCAATATGTTTTTCGAAGACTGAGCTTGCCAATAGCAAACCAAGAAGTTTCTGAGGGAGATGTAGTGGTGTTTGATACAATTTTAATCTAGACCTAAATTGAAACCCAGGATATTAAAGCTCTTTTGTCAGGCCTCCAAATGCCAACTTTTGAGATTAATATTGGCTAAGGTAGGGTGGCTTAATACCATGGGACCAGCTTAGGCAGGTAAAGCAGAAAGATGACTTGCATGTCAAAGGAACTCAGACTCCTTGTTCAACAGTGGTTCAGCTCATCAACCATAGGGTTCAAGGAAAACAGAAAAGAAAGTCAAGTCAGGACAGTATGACCCGCAGAAAGAAAAGGAGGAAAATGAACCTTAGCAGTGAAAAGAGCTCAACAAGCAGATACGTAGAAATAAGTTTGTGAAGGCACTGTGTCAAGAGATGAAAAAGTGACACAGAGAGATACTAGGGTTAAGTATTTGTGGGGTGGGACATACGTGTTCCTTTGTGGATAGGCACTCTTAAAAACAGCTAAGCAAAACAAATGTGCAGTGTTGTCATGATGTTGGGTGGGCATGAGATTTATATAGAGACTTAGAATTCATAAAATATCTTTACGATATATCGTTGCTTATGACATGCACTTCTCCATCTGGTCATTTCTTCTTTACCACAGGTATAAAATGAAACATTTTAGGGCCCTTCAGTATCAGAAAGTCAAATGCATTTGGCAGAGACTTTAAGTATTATTACTCCTACTCTGCAAATTGAAAATCAGATGGCAGACCCTAAACCAGATGGTTGCATGTGACAGAGATTCTAACCCTTAATTCCACCTCCAATACCCTGTAATTTCTGCTGCAGTTTTAGGCTTTGTCCAAAGAGTGTTGCAGAGGAAGTGGAAAAATCTAAAGGCTCAAACCATGGACAGTTTAAGAAAGACTGTGGCAGCGGGCTAATGGCTTTGTACCAAAAAAGTGATAAGAAAATAATACCAACAAGAAAGAATTTTTAATGTGTCAGAAAAAATCTTTTAATAAAATGTGGCAGCAAAATGGTAGCTGCTGTTATCATGTGCAAATAATTCATTAATGTTAAGGATTTCCAGGACTGCTCATTTGATACACTTTGCGATTCTCTGTAACTCCTCGGCCGTCTTCTGAAACATTAACGTTCCTGTTGGAAACCAGGAGAATGGATGCTGGCATGTTTGGCTCAAGCAGTCCTGGCCTTCTCACCTTGTGGGTCTGCCTCTGTGACCAGATTGAGTCCCTGTAAGGAAAGAAGGGGTTTCCTTCCTCTTGTGATTCTGCTGCCACCTCTTCCTCTTACACCTAGCATTTCGGAAGAAACCTCAGTGGACATTTGAGTACCTTCCTGGAAGGGGCCAGGCACTGAAGACACCAAGCTGAGCGCTTGTGAAAAACCAGTTAAAGGGGGTAAGCAGATATACTGTGATAGAATCTGGTGAACTATGTAATTCTAGGGCCAAGGAGATCCCAGAGAGGAAGAAAAGCCAGAGATTATAAGCTCTACTAGGGCCTATAGCCTTTGTCACACACAAGAAGTTTATGGTTCATGGATGAATAATATACACACACATGACACAAACATATGCAGAAATTCAAATTTTTAAAACATGAAACAAAAGCACTTTTTAATGTAATGATTCAGAAGAGGTATATTCACATCATCACTTAGCTTCCTAGGTGTAAAGTTACTACTTAGCCCCAAAGGGTGCTGTCTTTTTACTAAAAAATGTTAAGCTCAGTGTGAAGGCCTTGCATGTCATTTTGGGCGGAGAGAGAGACAGAGAGCTCCAGAGTTGTGAAGTTCCACTTAGGTGAGAGCAACTGCCTATATCCATAATGGATTATCAGTGAGCAACTACGAAGGAATCTGATCACCAAAATATAACATTAAGACAGAACTTTGGTCATAAAACCCAACCTGATTGGAAGTATGGGTAAAACAGACCTAAGCAGGTTCTGCTTTTAGTGCCTACATGTCGTAATTCTCCTTGGATGGCTTGGAAGGTTTTTGTGTGCCATGTGGGGATTCTTGGCTTTGTGTGCCACTGCTGGAATGTCAGATGAGTAACCCCCCTTGGGGCAGGGGAGGTGTGACCCTGTGTGTTTGTCAAGTGCTGTCACTTTCCTGCTGGGTCTAGATACTGTGTGATTACTAACTGCCAAAATGCTCAGCCACAAACCTTTAAAAAGAGCATGCACCCAAGTGCTTATCTTTGTGAGCAGCAAGACTGCACAGGACACGAAGCACTGGAAATCCTCTGCCTGTGTCCTGGGAGGGGAATAAACGGGTGGGCGATGCAGCGCTGTGAGGAGAAGAATGCATGTGTAGGTCTGGTAGAAAAAAGAGAAGGGAGGTAGGTAAAAGCCAGTCAAGCCTGGGCTGACAAGAGGTACTGATACCTATTTTCCCATCAAAATGTTTATCCTTGAGGATTTCATCCAGCTCCATGGCTCCAGGCATAACCTACAACCAATGATTGCTATGTCTATAGATTCAGCCCCGAAGTCTCGGTTCCAGTTGTCCCTGTCCAGCTGCCTCCACTTCTGTCTGATGACCCTACTACTCAACAGGTTCAACCATGAACTTATCTATGCACAACCTGGCCCTCATCTTTCCCATTCTGTTCAGCATCACCTGGAATCCTTCCTCTTACTTATTTCCCATTACCCGCCCCCCCCAGTCACTGTCATCTGCATGCTCTGCCTACTAAATATGTTTTAAACACTTCTCCCTTCCTCTCCCTGTGTTGCTGCCCTTTGCTTAAATACAGATGCTATAGATTCTCTTCAGTTTTACTTCTTTTACCAGTTGAGAGGAGTAAGAATAAAAGTGGAGTCTAGACCTGAGATGGTGGAGGCTGCGATAGTTGCGGTGGTAACGCTGGGTACATTGTAGAGATGAACAATCGCATTGATTGATTTGGGGTCAATGAGGAGAAGCGGGAGAGGGGAACATGTGGAAGGCGTGGTAGAGGTGGGAAATCCAGCGCTCTACCTTGGACAACTTCATTTGGAAAGCCGTGTAAATATATAAATGCAGAGGCTGTAGAGGAAGTTGGACACAAGATTAAACTCAGGGTGTAAGCGAGAAAAAGGGCCTTGCAAGGTGTGAAGGCTGAAGGATCCTAGCTTTTTGGAGTGGAGTACAGAAAGCCTGTCTTTTTACCACTGCCACTATCCCGCTCCCAAAAAGGAAAAAAGAAAAAGTCAGGCCGATGAGGATCAGAGAACATGATGTCACAGAACTCAAGAGCACAGCCCAGTTCCTGTTGGAGGGAGTGTCGCTGGTGCTTTTCAATGTTGCAGACAGGTTGAGTCAGATAACGCAAAGCAGGGCCCTTATTGGGACAGAGGTGGTTAGTGACCTTGCCTGAAGGCCTCTGGAGCTGATACAGTAGAACCTGGACACGAGGAGGTGAGGAAAGGAGAGGTTTAAGTACGGACCGGACCGCTCAGCTGTGAGAAGCCCGGCCGGGGGGGGAGGGGAGGCAGGAGGCTATAGGTAGAGGATCTGGGACACAGGGCTTCTAGGGTTTTAGGATGGGCAACTCCACAGTACGTTATGTTGCTGGAATAATTCTGCAGAGAGGAACGGATGCTGCAGGATAGGAAAAGCAGGACAGTGTGAAACTCAGAAGAGGATGATCCTGACAGAAGTGGGGGGTAAGATGACAGCACAATCTGCTCCACCAACTTTTGTTTGGTGGAGAATAAGGTGAAACCGATAAATTATATAAATGAAAAATATAATGAAATATTCCAACTTACTTTTCATCTTTTAAAAGTGGAAAAGTTTACTAAAATACTAAAGTTGAAAGAAGTTTGAAGAGAAGAAGTTATAAAAATCGTCTCAGATCATATAAAAGTAAATGTGATTTTGCTTGCTTAACACCTCCTATGTGCTCTACTATGGGCAAGAGGAGTGCTACTTTTAGCTATGTCCATAATTTTTTATAGTGAATATTCTCTCCTGGGATTCTTGGAAATTTTGCAAAGATATGGACAAAGACTGTAAAATCAAGATTACTTGGGATCTCATGCTGAGAAGTTTCTGGAAATAACCAAGATGGAGTAGGAATTCCCCGTAACTGGCTGGTTTTTCCTGGGGAGGATGTAAAGGTCTCTTCTTAGAATAGGAGAATGTCCAGGGTAGAAAAAATGAAATCTTGCATAGCTTTCCAGAGCTCCAGGAAGATTTTAGTGTGCGTGAGCAGCTATGTCTTATCATATATTGGGTAAACTCCCCCTGGAGTGACAGAGGACACACTGGAAGTGACTGGCATTTCCCACTCATAGTGTCTACCGAATTAATGACTTGGTTAGTGGTGTAATGGCCACCAGTGAGAAAGGTTTCCTCGGGTCCCTTAAAGTATGTACATCTGAAAAGACAAAATGAATCTTAATAGACTAGGGGAAGAAATGCAAAGTTGGGACTTGAAGAGACCTGAAAAAGGAAAATGCTATCAAACAAGAAAGTAAAAGCCTGGAAAGGGATCAGTCCGGAGTAACACATCTATTGTAGCAGAGTCACTCTAGTCAAAGTTCAGAACAAGGCACACAACAATCCCTAGTGTCTTGGGGAGAAGGCGTAATGAAATTGTGGTAGCTGAAGGAGGGGCAGTGTATCAAGAACTACAGCAACAAGGGAAGCCCTTTCTTAGGAGAGAGTTTCACACTTTATGATCTGCTCAAGAGGAAGTTATTCCCGTAACAATCACTGGACTTGGCCTCCACATCTGTGTACATCAGCACTCCTGTGGGGAAAAGTGATTAATTTTGGAATATTCCTACAGATATAAAAGAAAAATATTAGTCCTACTTAAACATCAGAGTTGTGCGTACAAATCCTGTAAGGTGATGAATGAAGAGATTCTTTCCTCAGAAGCGATCCTTACCTAACTATAGGGAGCTCATGACTGAGAAAACTGAAGCATGGAAATGAAAGCCCTGTGGGTGGGGCCAGAAGATGATCCCTGGTTCTTTCCAACTGGCTTTATGTTAATCTTTTTTTAAAACATAAATTAAAACAACACTACTGACTTTTTAAAGTGCCTTATTACAGATTTCTGTCATTTAGCTTATCATTTGAAGATATGTGTGCAAATATACTTATGATTTTCTTAAAAGAAGCCTCAAGGCCAGGTGCAGTGGCACACATCTGTAATCCCAGCATTCAGGAGGCTGAAGCAGGAAGGTCTCAAATACAAGGCCATCCTGGACTAATTAGAATGACTCCATCACAAAAACAAACAAACATGCAAAAAAAATAAATAAAGCTATATAACAAAAACAAAGAAACTCAGTACGATGTGCTGTGTATGGCAGTATAAACAGGAGAAAAGAGTCTCACTGTGCTTGGTGAATTTGACTCACACTTTGGTCATGGCGTGGAGTACCACCCAGGGAGGGAACATTTACCCCTGACTGGTGGCACCATTCAAGTTCTCTGAAGTCTACAGGGTTTGGTTTTCCACAGCACTCAGGAGACCCAAGGCCTGGGGGCCACCCCATAAGTCTCTAAGAGGACACCCTTTGCTGGAAAATAAAAATCCCATTGGATAATCACAGCTGCCTCCAGCATCCGAAATGATACCAGGGGACAATGACGCCTTTGCAGAGGAAACCCAGCCACAGCATAGGGAGGGGTGGGTGACAACTGGTTCAGTGCTTTTAGTGCCACCAGAGTGCAAGGTTTTAAGTTTACAGGCTGAATGTGAGGCAGTGATTAGACATTTTCTTACAAAAAACCCAAAACTACAATTTTCTTTAAAATAACATAATTCATGAGAGAATCCTCTTCATTGTTGACTTACTATTAGGAATGAAAAACCTTAAAAACTTCGAAAGAATTCACCTTCTTTCATTCTAATAGTCAGGGGCCTTTAAGTTAGACATTAAAGATAATTAAAAGTTTGTTTTAAAAATTATCTTACTGGTGGCATTTTATGTGTATGAAATTTTTATCTTATATAAGAATATTTCTTATAATTTTACATATTAATTCTATGTTTGGGCATGGAGGATATCTTTGAGAAAGTTCCCAAAGGACACTTACTGTTCATCTGGGTAACTGTATATACTGAGTTCCTATCATATGCAGTAACCAAAAAAGATATAATCCCATCTTCCTGAACCCTTAGAATCAACACAAGTAGAAATTTACTCTATGCAAATTAGCAGTGAAATGTGAAAATGAATTAGGAAAACATGTTCACATGCTTTCTAGACCTACATACTACTTGATTTGTAAAATTTGTTTTCCAGCTAGAAGCTTAGTATTTTTACACTGCATAAACTACTGCACAGAATGATAAGAATTCAGCTGCAATCAAGTGTCTTAGTAGATTTAATTACTTATTTTCAAGCATTTTAAATATATAATTTAAAATGAATATTTGTAAAAGCCAATAAGGCAACAGATTGGTTAAAGAATTCCCTGTGTCATCAAAATATTTCACAAATAATTTGCTACCTTTAGGAAATATTTATAGTCTAAAATTGGTAATTACCACTGGGCATGGTGGTGCACATCTGTCATCCTGGTACACAAGAGGCTGAGGCAGGAAGATCACTGTGAGTTCAAAGCCAGCTAGGCCTACTTAGTGAGTTTAAGGCTGGCCTGCACTACATATCAAGACCCTGTCTCAAAAGAAAAGAAAAAAATACCAACCTGAATATTCTTTTACTCTAAAAAAGAAAATTGCTATGCTTCCTCACAAATCTGCCACAGAGAGCTGGTACATATTTAAAATGAATAAGTACTATTACCGGGCAGCATTTCGAAGTTGTGTAGGAGGAACGCAATTGATCACATATAGTCTAAGGTAATAGCATAAGTTCCCTGAATATAATAATTGGGCTTTATTTCAAAAGTTTTTAGCGATGTGTCTGTATATCTACGTTCACAGAAGCATTACTCATCACACTCCCAAGGTAGATGCTTTTACACAGTGTCCATAAATAGATAAACAAAGTTATATATATATATATATATATATATATATATATATATATATATATCCAAGGGAACACTACTCAGCCTTCTAAGAAAATCCCGATAAATGCTGCAATATGAGTGAACTTTGAGAATATGCTGTCAAACCAGCCAGTCATGGAAGAATAAATATTATGACTACCTTCATGAGATACGTACTGTAGCCAAAGTCAAGCCAGCACAATGTAGGTTAGTAGTTTCTAGGAAGCGAGAAATGGGGAGTATTTGGTGAATAAGGAGATTCATTCTGAGACTATAATAATGGTTAAAATGCTCAGTTTTACATATATTTTACTATGCTAAAAGAATTATGAAAAACCAGCAACATATAAAATGAAAAAACAAGTTCTTGGACATAGCTCATCAGAACTATGATTTATGAACATGTAAGCAAGAGGAAAATTTTTCTAAGAGGCAACTCTGTTTATAAAGGCATCCAAATGATTAGTCTTCAAATATTCTTTATTGGTTAGTTGAGTAAACAAAGGAAAAAAGTTGCTTCATATCCATTTCTTAGTGCAGCCATGGTTACATGGACCTAACATATCAAAATACACCACAGCGAGTCGTCGCCAAAGGGAAGAACACTCCATGGTTGGCACACTGATTAGGTAAAAAGACAAGTCTCAGATAAAAGCACAAGATTAATTTCTAGCCCTATTATAGGAAGAGCTAAATAGAGTAAGAAATACACATCCAAGCACTGAGAGAACTACAGGAGGTGGTCACCTTCATTTGAAGTTAGTATGAATGGGATACATTATGTATTTAGGGCAGGTTCTGTATGTAGAATATGCCTTCCCGTCATAAGACACTATGGCGAGAGAAGACACCAGAGAGATTTGTAGGCAGGTAACGGGAGAAGGTAGGAGACAGCAGAAGGCAACATGCATTGAAGAGGAAATGATTGCAGCTGACAGTGTGCAGTGTTTGGAACGCACAGTGAAACAGAAGCCGGAAGAGTCTTGGAGATTAGCCAGTAAATAAGCAGTTAGAAATCTCTCAGCAGCGTGGACTGACAGGTAGTTTCTTAAGGAAGAAACCTTAGGAAAGTGATGATTTACGTTCATCTGTCATGAAAGTGAAGATGACATTCACTAGATGAAGAAGAATAATTAGCAACAAGGAGGTTGATTATGTGAGAGATGGGATGACAGTTAAGTATGCATATGCCCCCAAAGCCAGGAAATCTCTCATTGCTGGGTAACAGCACAAACTACCCTTGGTATAAATAGGAACAGCAGTTTAAATGGAACTAAATGTCACCCTCTGGAGCATCCTTCATGGGCCATCAAGCTAGACCATGGCTCATTGCCTTGAACATCAGTGAGGCTCCATTCTGCTCGACTAATGAAAAAAAAAAAGGATCTGCTAAAAGTATGGGATTAGAAGCCCTCGACTGTTTTTGAATTATGGGCTTCTGGTTATCATAAGACGCACTATCCATCTGCAGCTACAAAAGAACCACCAGCGTTAAACCATGTAACAAATCTTACTGCCTTAATCTTCTTAAAATTCCAGAAAGACAAGCAAGTGGAAAGTGCTGAGTGACATACAATTAGCCCATGGGCTAAGTTCCATCATTTAAAATGCTTCACAGCATTCCCCACACCAATACACTGATTACTCCCCAAGGAAGAGCGCCTGGAATTCCCCTGGGTGGGTGCATTTATCCCAAACAGACTTACCCTCTGGCCACAGCAACAGCAGGACCTGCACCAGATTATTCATTCTGTCCCTGAAAATGTGCTCGCTCTTTCACAAATTTCTAAGCGGAGCCCTCACATAACTCCACTGCTTCCAGACAACTTACCAGCTTTCCTTTACCTAATAATTTAATGGCCATTTCTAAATCTAAATCTCAAGCAGCACTTACAAAATTACTGCCCCAATACATCACCAAGGACTCCTAGAAGCAATGAGCCTCCCCATGTTCCTTTCTGCAGTGTGCAGTGATTATGGAGCCTTTGTGTGTCACGTCTTTCCCTAAAAGTACAAGCTCCTCTGGTGCATTTTCTAATGGTATTTGGAGGCCAGTGCCCCATGACATATCGGTGGATATTTTTATGGGAACTCTCACTATGACCTTGGTGGTGACTTTTCATTCCAGTGAGCACAAATATCACACTTATAAAGAATAGGAACTAAGATCCCCTGTCTTCCCAGAAATAAATGATGTTCTTTGCTTTGTTTTGAAAAAGAGTCCACTGCCCTTAGCATTTACAAAGGAAGTACATCAACCGTGTTCCCTTCAAAACCCAGTCTTCTGATTCATGTTAAATGTTTGCTTAAATGTATTCCCAACAGGTGCAACATTACTTCCAAGAGGGCAAAATTTGTTCTTACGGGGTGAAATACAATCTTACCTTTTAATACACAAAGCATAGATACATACACAGTTCATAGTAGTATAAATATATCTGTGGTACAAAATTTCATTTCTCAAAATTTATTGAGAAAACTGTTAATGTGTAATTGATCAATCTTCCATGCCTATATCTGGTTCTCTGTGCAACCATTTTGAAGATGACATTGTGTAATATAACCATTGTTAATATCCTTTCACCCTGTTCTGAAATTCTGTATCATTTTTATTGTTTTCTATGCTGTTTTGTTTATGTATTTGTTTTTGTTATTTTGTTTCTTTCTTTTTAAAATGAAAAACAAAATTTATATGTATATACAAGGATAGCTGGGATAGGTGTACTGCTGATGTCTGTGGTTTATTGAAAGGAGCAGCCATTGCTTACAATTTTTTTTTTTTTTTGACCAGTTTTGCACATTTGTTACTCTCTTTGATTGTTCGATCAGTCTTACATTCTTACATCCAGTGGGCTGAGCAACTCCATTGAAGATAACAGTATGTAATGTAGGAACCACTGTTAGTTCCTATCATTTTGTTTTGAGGTCATGTGTTGTTTCTATGTTGTTTTGTTTTTGTCTTCACTGTTGCTGTTTTGTTAGCTTTTTTCTCTTTAAAATAAAAAAAAATTGAGAAAATGTCTAGAAAGTGCTTTTTTTTAAATTTTATTTTAAAGACAAAAGAGTGGAGACACATGAACCAGAACAAGCCACAAACAAAATCGAAAATACAAAACCATACAGAACGTAGTAGGGAATTAGCATTGGATGGATGCTGTACTACATAATGTCACCTTCACATTTGTTATCACACAAACATTAAAGGAAATACCAAACTATAGAGAAGGCAGTAGGGAATTTGCACTGGATGCTGTATAATATAAAGTTATCTTCACTTCTGTTAATACAAAAACGACTGAGGAAATACAAATTATAGAGAACATAGAAGGGAATTAGCTCTGGATGCTGTCCTACATAATGTTACCTTCACCTTTGTTACTCAGTTACTCAGATGATGGCCCATTTCATCATTCAGTTTTCTCCTCCCTCATCTCCGTTGCCCTACCACTCAATCAGTCATCTTCCCTGTGATAATAACTGTACTCCTGGGTTTATCTATATCCCTGGGCTCTCGCCTTGGGAAGAGATATAGCTACCTCAAACCATACTATAGCATACATGGGTGTATACAAACTGCCATGGTCGGAGGTGGAAAAGCACCTATGCTCACAGCGGACCGCCCCGCTCCGCCCCGTCCCTGTGCTATGGGTGGGGCGGGTCCAGTCTGTGGGGCACCCTCAGCGGGGCCCACAGCGGAGCAGCCACCGGGCCCTCAGTGGAGCCCCCGCAGGGCCCACAGCGGAGCCACCATGGGGCGCACAGCGGAGCAGCCGTGGGGCACACGCTCCCATCGGGGTGCCCTCAGTGAGCTGTTCAGCTCTGTCCCGTTGCCTCTCTTATGAGAAAAGACCAAGGATGACAACGGTCACTTTCGACAGGGGAAAACCATGCTCATTCAAGGTCACAGTTCTAAAGCCATTTAGTGTCTTTATATGGACCAATGAACAAATTCTGTCACAATCCAGTTCAGGGCACAACAGATTTGATGGGACAGGAGTGCTCCCTCCATGCCTACAACATGTGTGTACTGAGCTTGAGGGCTGATCCGGGCGTGTGTGAGCCCTTGTGTCTACCTGGGAGTGCTAGATCTGCTATAGTGATCCCAGACACCTTAGATTTCCACTGGGTATTTATAAGATAAACAACCCAGATGGCTGCCTTTTTCTTGGTGGAGGGAAGAGTTTTTCCAGTAAGTTGCTGCTTTTCTCACACCAGCGGGGTAAGAAGTCTGTGCCCTGAGAAGCACTCGGCAGGAACCATGAGGAAATACTCCACACATGTCAAACCCCACCTGCCCTTCACATCCCAGTTCTGCACTACTTCCCCCAAACGGGGTGCAGGTTTTGAATGATCTCTTTGGCTTGAATGGGTTTTATCACACTTAAAATTTGGACACAGATTCTCACTAACGCACTAAGTGAATGTAATGATTTAAATAAAAATTTTCCCCCAGTACTGGAAATTAAACTCAGGGCTTTTACATGGAGCTATATCCCCAACCCCTTTTTAACTTGAGACAGGGCTTTGCTGAGTTGACCGGGCTGGGCTCAAACCTGTGAACCTTCTGCCTCGGCCTCCTAGAGTGCTAAGAGTATAGGCACGTGTCACTGCGCTCAGATCAGCAGTAATAGATATAAAAAGACCATGGCAACAGATGAGGGAAAGCAAACGTAGCAGGCTGGGATTTTTAAAGCAGTCATCCCTTAAGATTGTTGGAACTGTGTATTAGTGGTACAATTTTGAGATTTATAAATTTTGAGAATTCCAGAGACCCTAGGGAGACAGAGAAAATTACAAACAAGACAGAGAAGCGGTACCATCGGGCCTGGTCAGCGCAGTGCACCTTATGTCACTCACCCAGTGTCTCCCAGGTTGGCAACAGTGGGCTCCTTTGTGGTGCATTGTGAGCCACGTGCCTTCATCCTGCCTCTCATTCCCAATCTGGCACTGAAGTTGAGCGTGTGGAACTGCTAAGGTTTCTGTTCTCTAGTGCAATGGGCCTATGTTCTCAGTTGTGTCTTGGTAACAGCCTCTCTGGAAACAACCCCACAGCATGCACTGCGGTGGTCCCAGAGGGTCCCAAAGCAGGCCCTGGGGCTGATGTTGTTCCCATCAGGCCTCGCTTCCTAGTGAAGGCACCTGGCAAAAGGGCAATGGAAAATCCCATGTACTGAACGATCTCAGAGAGGTTCTGCTAAGTGGCCACAGAGACTCCCAGGACTCAGTTCAGCACTCCCTCTGCATTCAGCACTTGCATGAACTTGGCAAGGCACTTTCCCTCTCAGCACTTCACTTCTTTCACCGTGAAATGGGGACAGAAGCATACATCTCACAGTGAGGACGCAAGCAGTGAGTTCATACAAAGCACTGTGCGAGTGCTTCGGGTTCTATCAGACCCTCTTGGACTCCGCTTCACCTGAAATGGGTGTTTAGCCTCACTGTGGCAAGGTTGTGCTGACTTTCTCCTGGAGAGGCACACACTGTGTGACCCTTAAGGAGCGGGTGTGATTTTAGCTGCCTCTAGCACCATTCTGAGACTCTAGGACACCTACCGTCCCGGCCATTCTCAGCAGCCCCTTCTGCCCCTCCCCCTGCCTTCCCGACAAGCACAGCATCAGGTTCAGTGTCCGCCTCTGCCGTGTTCCTTCGTCATCATCATGACTTCAGTATCTACAGCGACAGCTTCCTGGACTCTGGTGCACAATCCTCGAATTCCACTCGCCACCTCTAATCCGTCGCTACTTCAAAATGTTGTACATCTTCACCCACAGTCTCTTCTTTCATTTCTAGTTTTCTGACAACAATGGGTCTTTTCTGTCTTCCGGGGCTCCTCTTCCACTTGCAGCCTAGATCTATGTTCTCTCCCTTCTCTAGAACAGAGATTCTCAAGTTCTGGTGCCCAGATCAACAGCGGCAGCCCCGAGGAACGTGTGAGAGATGCCTGTGGCTGGGTTCTCCAGCTCTGTGGAGTAGAGCAGTTAGGGGGGTGGTGAGGCAGAATGCTCTGGATTTTCATCAGCCTCTGGGGACTCTGATACAGCTCAACTTGTAAGAACTATCGCGCTTGGGAAGTTAGTAGTAAAGAAAGCTCTTTCCCCCCATTGCCCTTTCTCTTCTGCTTCTTTTCTCTATCATGATCAGCTCTCCCACATCCTACAAAAGGAAGACAGGCAGGCAGGCAAGAAGACAGGTGGGCAGGAAGGCAGAAAAGCAGGAAGGGAGGGAAGGAGGGAGGGAGGGAGGGACTGACGGACAGACAGAGATCCACGTATTTGTCTAGCCCTGTTGACCTTTTTCCTTGCTGAGATCTTAATTCTAGTCCGGTGGTTACCTCCTTACCTCAAGTCCCTGGTACTTCTTACCAAGTATTGCAGCCAACTGCACTTCCATTCTATCAGATCTTGAATCCAGCATAGTTAGTTTGAGCTCAGATTTACTTGCCTAAAGTACAGCTCATACCATTTGATTCACTGGCTCAAAACCTTCACTCAATGAAAGAACAAACATCACCACCCAGAAAGTGACATTCGGGGTCCTTGCTAACATAGATCGACCCCTGTTTGCCATCTCCTTTCTTTCCTGCCATTCTGTGCCCTGTGCTTCATTTAAAAAGGACTTTGGGCCCCTAAATTTTCTCACACCCATGCTATAGCTTTTGTTGTTTCTTTCCTTCATCATGCAAAGTTCTCTTCCATTATCAAAACTTCTCATAGTCTTACCTCTCCACAGCTCATTTACATCCCCAGCACTTTTCCTAAGCTTCTTGATGCTCCAATCATGAATGGTCGTTGCTCCCTTTGAAGCCTAGAGCACGGTGTTCATCGTGCCTGTTCCACCTGGCCTTCTGTCTCCCACGTGAGGCAAGGGAAGGACACAGACTGTCCCTCACCCACATTTATCTCCCTAGGTGGACCTGCTGCTGTGTCTGGCTCAGATAACTCTCTAGAAAAAACCTGGGTAATGAACATGAATCCCATTATGTTGACCTGTGCATAGAAAAGGAGACCCATGCTCTTTAATTCAGAAGCAATGACCCTAGAAAGCCAGTACATGTGTCATGGAGAGGAAAATTCTTCTTGTTCTTCCTTAAAGTGTAAGCTTCTTTTAATATTGAGTGCTGGAAGTCTGTTAAATTGATACTCATCTAGTAGCTATAAACACCGTGGTTCAAGATAAACTAGCAGACATAGTAATTTGTATCGGCTTCCAGGGTGCCAGCTGCTCCACAATTTCTTTTCTTGCTCTAGAGAGGAATCAGAGGGGTTCAAATTTCTAATAAACCTTTAATATTGAACAACAACAACAAAAGGAAAATATGCAAGTGATGCTTCATGGAATTAGACATTACTGGTAAAGAAAGACAGGGACATATTCAATTTGTTATGTAACAAATGAACAACAAACAATTTGAGTAAAAACACAACAAAAAACCTTTAAATTACAACAATTTTTCATTTTTCCAGAAAGCAGCGGGAAACACCATGCAGACTTATTAAAACTGTTTTGACAAAGGCCCAAAAACATCTGGCTTTTTTTTTCTTTGCCTGATTTTCATTTATATCATTATTTCCTCTTTGGTCCTTCAATTTACAATTTTCAGTGCCGTGAACCTTCATAAATGCTTCACTTAGTGTGTAATTTTGTCCATCTTCTATGCGAATATAAGGGGACAGAAAGCTAACATGTATGGAATTGCCCCAGCAAGCTTTGGGAAATGGTTATTATTTTGCAAATTACCTCCATCTACTGTGCAGGCAGGTGGATAAAGTAATATATTTAGAACTATGCATGCCAATCAAATCCTACTTTTGGGAGAGAGGAAAGAAGTTCACTAACTTGTTCAGTCTCAATTTGCTGATATGTAGGTAGGTACGAAGACAGTCAAGAGATATTTCTGAGGCATTGTATACATCCTTTGCCCTCATTAGTGTCAACCCCTTTTCACTGATACCTGCAGCTTACAGGTCCCAGTTGTAGCCTTAAGTTAGTAAAAAGTGCCCCGCTTCAAACTGGGATGCTAAAAGTACCCTGCAACTGTTACCAATATGAAATGAGGTAATAGCTACAAAGGGCTTAGAACCATGCTTGGCAGTGGTAAGCTTCCTTTACAACCATTTCCTAAAACCGACAGAAAAGGCTGCAGGACACACAGTAAGGCTGCAGGACCCAAGGCTACATTAGTCAGCAGAATTTGCATTTTAACTCTTCAGTGTCTAGTGTTCCATCTGAGCTCACACTCACATTACAATGCGTAGCACTGGCACTGGCTGGGGGTAGGTTCTCAGGAGAGACACTCTGTTCACTTTCTAGGGCTGCTATGACAAAGTACCACACACTGTGTGGATTAAACAACAGAAGTCTGTGGCCTCACAGTTGTGGAGGCTAGAAGCCCAAGATCAGGGTGCTGGGCATTTGGTTAGATTTTGCAAGAGTCTCTTTCTCGTTCAGACCTGGCTCACCTCTCTCCTCCATCCTCACACAGTGGCAGGGATGCCGGAGCTCTGCAGGGCCTCTTTTGTAGGAGTACTAATCCCACCCAGGAGGGTGAGACCCTCATGCCCTGTGATGTCCCAATGTCCCAATCTCCATTTCTATCAGCATCTTGGTGGTTAGGGTTTCGACAGAAGAATTTCAGGGGACACAAACATTCGGAGTGTGGTAGAGGGATCATCAAGGGCAGCGGGAATGATGAGGAGTGGTCAGGGTCTGGTCTCACGGAGTGTGTCCATAAGCTGATTCATCTAAGTGGTTCCTTGCACCCAGAGAGGAAACAGAGCACTCTCCTAACGTTGCCTAGATGGGCCTCGGAGGACAAGCAGGATACAGAGGATCCTCATCCTTGGGAGAACAGTATCTTCCCAGATTAGTTAATGACCTTTGAGATGAACTGGCACATCAGGTCTAAGCTGTTAGGCGTTGGGACAAAACAGCAAGCAAGCAAGCAAGAGCGGAAGCCCAGCGGAGAGGCGCACCGTGCTAGGGCGTCTCCTGGGAGCCCCGCCTGGCCCTGCTCTGAGCCCCTGCGTTTGTCGCGAGCCTCAGTGGTCACCAGGTTGACCCGCCAAGGAGATCCTGGGCCTCCAGGTAGAACAATGACTGCCCCCCATTGATGGTGCCTCTCCCTTGGAAATAGCATCTTCCTTCTGTCAGAACCCTAGGGAGTTTGCTAACTGGCCATTTACCGCTCACTTCGCTGATTCACTCCAAAGTAGCACCTGTTGTGACTCAGGCAGTGTTAAGGCAGAAACATTACCAAAACCTATTCAATACCCTTAAGTGTTTCCCAATCAGGGAAAGCGCATCCAAAGGGAAAATAAAATTGGATAGAAAAAGAATAATTTGTTGAGCCCTAAGTGGCAGGAACCGTGTCTACTCCAATGTGTAAGTTTCTATTGTACATTTTGGCTGGAGTAACACTATCATCTTTATTTTATACACAGGAAAACTGATCAAATTACTCAAAGCTGAGACACCAGAAAGAGCCAGATCCCAGCCAGGGCCAGAGAGGACAGAAAGCCTGTGCTACTTCGTCTTGTCCTCCTATGTCCGTCTCACCGAGAGGCCTAGCTTTCCGACCATAAAAAGTCCTTGAAACTACGAGACCAGCTTGACAGAGAAGAGCTTAGACAACAGAAGCAGAAATAGTAATCAGTGTGGTGAAATCACACTGGGAACCCTGTAAAGAAAGACAACTTTCAGTTATGAGTTATACCTCAATTATTCTGGAGGGAAAAGAGAATGATAAACACTTCTGCAGAAATAAAAGAGAAAGGGAAAAGGAAGGACGGAGGACAGCGAAGCAGAGCAGAGGCACGAGGGGCCGCCAGTGTTGGTGAACAGCAAAGCCCGTCAGGCAAGTCTTACCCCCTCCGGATGGTGATGAACCTGAGTCATGCACGAGGGAACTGCAGTGTGTCTAGACGACTGTCTGACTCATACTCCCGCTTCCACACTTGCTCTTAACCCCCAATCCTTTCCCCACAGACAGCCAGTGAGTTTCTTCCTTGAGTGCTTGAAGACATCGCATTTCAACTAAATGTTGTGGTTCTCTTGATCACCTCTCATCCAAAGCCCTGACATTCACAGGGTAGTCCAAAGGCTTCCCCAGGGTTACAAGTTCCCGTGTGCTCTTTGGTGGCTTGTGGCCTTTCCTGCACCTTGGGCTCCCACACGGATTTCTGGGCTGTTCCTAGAAGGTTCTTGACAGCCTTTGTTTCTTTCACTGCCATTGCCTGGAGTGCTGTATTCCCTCTTCCAAATACCCTGCCCCCACCCTACACCCGTTAGGTTTCTGTTAAGTATCTACTCCACAGAGAAGCCACAATGATTACTCCCAACAACTTCACTGCTCGCACTTCTTAATTTGTGCAAGGGTCTCAATGGGTCACCCTCAGATTTGTATGTTCAGGCTCACACTGCACTACACTACGGTAATTGGGTTAAGGGGTAAGCTTGGAAGAGTGGCTCAGGGACGCAGAGCAGTCACGAGATGAGGCTTGATGAAGCCCACTTGTCCATTTTGGTCACTTTGCCTTTATGCCATATGAAGACACAGCAAGAAAGTACCATCTCTGAAGAAGAAATCAGGCCCTCACCAGACAATCAGCCGACACTGTACTCTTGGACTTCCCAGCCTCCAGCACTATAAGGTACAAATTTTTGCTCTTTCTAAGTCACTAAGGAATTTTGTTATAGCCGCAGGAACAGACAGAGGCAAAGTGTTCCCCATTCCTTACTGCTACGGTGCGTTACTTGTATATGCATCTGTGTGTGGGCTGTTTTCTCCGTCTGGACGATAATCCTTCTGGGAGGAGGGAGTTTGCCTGTCCTCTTCAGGGTAGTTTGGACAGGCCTGTCAACAGTGGGTAGAGAGGAAAAGAAAAGGAGGGGAAAGGAAGGAGGGAGGAGGGAGAGTTAGGAAAGACGTAGAGTTCAGCCAAGGAGACTTTTCTTCCATGGAGAGTCTGAACAGCAAAGTAACTAAGTTGATATACAAACTGTCTAAACAGCCAAACCTCAGGGATCCCAATTCATGATATAATCATCTGAAGAGATGTTTCCAGCAGGATTTCTCGAGATGCATGTGAGGGCCACATGTGCCCAGAGGACAGCAATTCAGAATAACTGAATTAGGGGACTATATCAAATTATACCTTGAAGAGGCTCAAATGATATCACCTCAAAATAGGTCACTTTGGTATGAGGATTATTTTGAGCTGAAAGATAAGGGAGAATGAACAGATGCCAAAAGAGTTCTCTGCCTTCCCTACTTCAGCTCAAAACCAGGGCACACATTTCTTCTGGTGAAGCCCTTCACTCTGACTTTGCTACCCTAGAACAAGAGAGTGGAGTGTGTGTGTATGTAAACCCAGGGCCTTGTGCGTGCTAGGCAAATGCTCTACCCTACGTCCCTAGGAGAATGACTCTTCTCACCCATGGTGGAGAATCAGCACCGGATTGAGTCTGCATAAACAAGCCTTCCTAAAATAACTCTCTTCTTCCACTGGGTTTCGTACACATTTCCCAGTCACTTTCTTGGAGCTTATTGTCCTTTGGAGCCCAAACACCCTTTCCTTTGTTAAAAAATGCTACGTCAACCCCTTCACTTTTCTATGAACTCCTATACACAGAAAATATTCATAAAACTGTGTGTCATTTCCCCTGATCATCTGGCATTGGTTTAATTCACAAGCTTTTACATACTAAACCTGAGGGGGTAAAGAAGTAGTTTCTCCTAACAACCTTTATTTCACTACCAGTTCATGTGTCTTCCTAGTCTGTTCCGTTCAGTGCCTGGCCAGATCACACCTCAAGTATTTAATCTGCTGTGCTCTCTTTGTTAGAGCGCTATGCCCTGTCTGGAATTCAGGTAAGGCAACATAAAAACATGTCACATGAAGACTTGCGCCTAAGAGTCTAAAGAGAAAAGAAGGTGACCATATATCTCATGCAGCCAGAAAATAGCACTGGGCTCAAAGAGCTGATGGTAAAGTAAGGCAGACTTTCATTCCACATAGACCAGGATGCTCACATGGACTTGCTGGCAGTGGACACAGGCTGCCAGCCAAGAGGAGAAGGGATGGCTTTTCTGCAGAGCTGTGGTGTAGACAGCAGATGGGTAGCTAGCTTGGAACGCTATGGGTAACACACAGAATCGACATGAGCAGAGTCCAGGTGGCCAGGGACCTTGCAGGCACAGCTGTCACCCACCCACTGCAGGGCTTTCACCGCCAACTGACCAACTAGGGCATCCGTTCCCACATCACTGAAGCAAGGTGGATTAAACTGGTGATTGACCAACCCAGTTCCAAGGAGATGGCTCAGGGGCACTTCAGTGATGGTTAGAGAGGAGAATCCAATCACTCCAGGTTGCTGTCCCCCAAGTCAGGGCCATTCCCCCACACCTAGCAGTGAAGTTACTCCATCTGCTTCGAAAATTGGTATTTGATACAGGATCTCATTTGGGGGAAGAAAAGTGTTCTAATGAATAAGAGAGTAACAACCCAGCAGAACAGATCAATACTTCTTTCACTTCTGAAATTCTATATGTTGGTGTCATCAACCAACCAGCTAACTGCTCTGAAAGAATGTGAAGCATAAATGATTAAAGTCTGAAAGTTGAACTAAAACAATATCTGGGCATTCATATTTTATAGTTCCCTCCAGCTATCTTGATGGAAAGTGTATTTCTACTGTCTCAGTTTCCCTTAACTACAAAATCTCTTAAACATATAGTACTAAGTAAATTCCTAGGACCTTGCAGTTTTGAGGCACCTGTGGTCTATACCCAAATAGAAGACAATCCCCAATGTAAGGTGGGTTCAAACTGTATAAATCAGGAATGTAAACCTGTTTTAAATTCAACTCAGTTTTGCAGAAGTTGCAGAAGATAGTCCCGTGCTGAGGCCTAGATGCTCTGTTTTGTTCCTCAGAACACAGGCTGTTCTACCATTCTAGTTTGCCCTGCAGATAGGTTGTACCCGAGTAATTGAGTTTTGGTCCATGGTGTCTGCCATGTTTCTTTCTCTGGAAATCAAGTTTTGAAAATGGCAGTCACAAAATGAAGCCTGGATTTCCATGCACTGCTTAGGGAAGAGCCACCGAGAAGGTGCTGAGCTGTACGCTGATGAGAAATAAATCTTTACTCTGATACATGAGAGCACTGAATCCTAACCACTAGACCACCAGGAAATTTACTCTGATAGATGAATGTGACATCTACAATCACTCTAGCAGGAAACACGGTCCCAGAATGAGGCTCTACTTAACACTTACATGCAGACTGTTTAAAGGCTGTATTATATAAAATATACCATCATATAAAAAGGTAACAAATACTTATATTTCATAAACAAATTTTATGGGAATGTTTTACCTGCCCCATAGGCATCAGTGGAGACACTGGGTTATCTAACCCCTTAAACAGGAACTTCCACCCAGCTTGTTGGAACCAATACTTTGGAATCCTTGAGATTTACCATAATATCCAGTTTTACAATTATGAGATTGTATCCTCAGAAATAAATGTTGCATCTCTACCTACATTCTTTTATCAAGTGACTTATATAAATATATCAAAATAAGATTGATGGGGCAATTCAGGCCAATGTATCCTCAGGAAAAAATACATTGCTGTTCAAAATAAAGTAATTGAGAATATGTTCCTTGTACCATGAGAGATTTGTGAGGGTTTCAAGGTGGCTTTATTTTTCTGAGAAAAAATTTTGAAGGAAATAAAAAATCTCATCTTATATTCAGGCATATGTGGTCATCGTCAGCAAATTTTTATTTTCTGAACATTTATTTTTTGCATATTCTCTTTCTAAGCACAGATGGAAAAATAAACATGATTTATTTTTGTTCAGTTGTATAAGCTCATTTGCTTTTGGCATCTAAATGGAATAGGAACTTACATTTCATATGTATAAGAACCTTTGATTTTTTTTAGGTGGTTTTGGGTTTAAAAAAATACCAAACATCCTTTGTGAAAACAGCAAACTTTTCATTACAAATCCATATGTAAGTCAGAGACAATGCACATTTTCAGGGATTGATTTTAAACTATAAATCCTTTCTAAATTCTTTACTATTGGTAGATGGCAAGGAAAGGAAATGTAAGTATGATTAACAGAAAAGAAACAGCATTGTTGTGATTATTTGAGTAATTTATTTATTGCTGTTTTTTCTGCTTTTTTCAGGATGAAAAACTTTTTCGGAACATTCTAATTTGTATTTTCCTGCCAAAATTGCTGGTATAGCAGTATACACTTGAAATAAATTGCAAGGTTTTTTTCAAAGTTGAAATTAAACAAAATTTTCTAAATGTGTCTACTAAAGAGTAGACCTTTCTTATTGGTAGACTAATCACTACTGACCACAAAATATAAATTAAGTCACTATTTGTGTTTTACTTTTTTATTATGTCTGGGTTAAGATTTTTTTTTCTTGGCACTAGGAATCGAACTCAGGACTTTGCATTTGCCAAGCAGGCACTGTGCCGCTGAGCTATATTCCCAGCCCAGGGTTAAGATTTTCAATGTTATACTTACCCAACAACTTTTCCCTTTTAAAGCTTCCTTCATGGAAGATCTAATAGTCATCTTTGTTCTAAATTCCATTTTCAGTAACCTTACTGCCTAAAAATTACAAGCACTCTTCTTACAATGCTTCAAAACTGCCTTCAAGTCCAAGCCTGACGTACATGACATGTGCTAATGTTCGGGACTCACTGAAAATCTCCAAAAAGGGCCAGAACTTATCAGGGTCTATTAGATCTCAGCAATTTTAATGTTATATACAATACACATGTGTGTGTACACGTGCCTGTATACCCACACTAACAAAACTTTCAGCATAGATAACTCTATTGAAGAATTAGGGGTAAAGTATCAAAGACCTATTTAGTCTTCCTTTTATAGTTTCAAGACTGTCGGACTGAGGCAAAGAGGGGATAGCTCATGGAGGAAGGGAATTTAAGGAGCAGCAAGGACTCTATGGAAATGCTTTCTTCACATCAGACCAGATGGGTTTTCATGGTTTAATAAAATGTGAACTGTTTATTGCCAGCTCAACATGCTGTCGACCTCACTTCATGCTTTGTTACCTATCAAAGGGCATGGATGCCTGGTATAATTACGTTTGCAGAGCCTGCCAACAGCGTGCCAGATTGGATTCTCCCTCACTGAGACTTAGGCGGCAAGAGGGAAGGCATGTTATTGCTATTCCAACAGTTGAAGGCATGTCCATGGGGAGTGGACAATGGAGTTTTCAGTTTCATGAGGCCAGCAGTTCTCAAAGTCGGGTTCAGGAACCCCTAGAAGTTCCTGAGACACATTTAGGGATTCCATGACGTCAAAACTATTTTCTGAACCATACTAAGACATTACTAGTCTCTTCATACTCTCATGATCTCATGGTGGAATTTTCCAGCAGCTACCTGACCTCTGAAGACTTCATCACATGGATGCCTAAGGGAGTGTGTGCTCACAGAAATGGATGTCAGTACTGTAGCGGTTTGTTCTCACACAACAGCTGTGTTCCAACAAGTTTCAAAGAATTAAATAAAACAAACATTTGATTAAAGACAATAGATTTGATGGTAGAAAAAAGGACTGGGGTTAGAAAGTTTTAGACTTGCCATGACAAATGTATTGTTTCCTGTGGGTACTTATAGCCTCTATAAAGTTTTAAAATATATATTAATTATAAACCCTGTCACTTGCAGACTGCTCGTCTCATTACATCTAATACTTATAGAGGACTTTACTGATACCAGCTGACGCCAGCATCTGCAGATTCTTAAACATTCTCCTTTATACTAAAACAACAATTCAGACAAAGCAGCTGCACAGCCAAAACCATGTTATTCTCATTTGCTTGGTCTTGGATTCCAGTATTATAACGAAGAGGCGTCTGCACAGTGCAGAGCTTGATGCTGGCTTGATCCATTACTAAAACTGAGTTATAGGAAATACTGGATATAAAGTAGCCTAACTCTGTAAGTGAGAAATTGGTTATCTGTGGTCACTAATCAAGTTAGAATAAGCCGACTGCCTCTGCAAAACAGATCTTGCTGTCTTCTGCTCTTGGGAGCCTGTGAGCTCCCTTGTGTGCAATAGTCTGTCTTGATCATGCTGTATCTATCTGCATTGTTGGCACATGGCCCTATACCTAATAGCCTTTCCAATATATGCGTGTGCATGTATATATCAATGAGTCAGTGGTATTATAACAACTGATGTGCTCTAACTAGGTTAAAAAATAACAAAGACAGCAGCACAAAGCCCAGGGGGAATAGACGTTTGGACAGGAATAAAGAATGGGCAACACCGGGCATCTGTGATCTCAATATTGTTCAAATCTATATTTTGGCTGCATTCCCTTTTGCTTTATAAGCGAAGGAAGTTCTTGTCTTAGAGATTTCTAAAATGTTTTGGAAATCTATTTCTGAGCAGTTTTGTACTGAGGGATAAATGGGATATGCACCTGCACATGCACACACTTTTACACACACACACACACATACACACACACACACACACACACACACACACACATCTACTGAGTACAAGTTACAAGTTGTAATTTAAGAATCTGCTTAGGGAAACTATCACTACAATCAAGATAATATGACCTAAACAAGACACGGGGGAGGGAGGATTATAGGAAAGGATTGATTACAAAGAACCATGAGAAAACTTGGGATGAAATACACATCAGTTGTCATTAAAATTTTAAGTCTTACTTTAAAGAGAATATATGAACTTTTTATGGTTCAAACTTTGGCTAGTTTCAGAATCAAGAGGAAAAATCTTAATGAGTAGTTGGACAATTAGGATTATGAAACAAGACCTGTTTCAGCTTTTTTAAAAGAAGACTTGAAATCTCCTATCCATTTCTATAATTTATCTAATCTTTAAAAAGATAAATAATCTTGGGACAGAAACCTATCCTTAGAAAAAGACACAACGGATTAACAAGAAAAGTCTTCGGGGTTTATTCACTTTGCTGCTTCACCATATCGGGTGAGTGGGCAGTAACTTTGTCTCAGTTAATTTCCTTGTTTGAGCTTATTAAGGAGAAAATATATTGCTATTTACAGGGAAGGCTTTTAATTAAAGAGAACAGGATGAGTCTTCATTTTTCTTATTGTAGATTTTACAGCAAAAGTCTTATGCTTAAGTTGACATTTTCAAAAACTGTGTAAGTTCATTCTATATTTAAATAGAACATGTTTACTTTTATAAGCAATGCTTACAGGAAAACACAAATGAGGTGTTTGAGGAAACAGAGAAACTTAGAAAAAGAGAGCTTTGGGTCTGCTTTGGGCATTGGTAGAAAAGCAGATCTGTGCTCTCCACAAGCCAATGGGAACGGATGGAGAAGGTAACCAAGGCAACACTGGCTGTGTGGTCATCGGGATGTTACAAAATCTCATGGAAGGAGACATTCATATATCAATACAAAAGCCTCTGCTTCAACTCAAGTATAGATGGGAGATTCTCTTCTTCAGACAATCATTTGGTTGGTATATTTCAGGCAAAATATAGAAATGCTTGTCAGGTCCTTATCACACATTGATGATTTACACATCAGAATACATCCATTCCTCCCAGGAATTTCTTTTGGGAAAAATATCTCAACAGAAATCACAGGGCAGAACACATCATTCTACCCTGGCACTGGAGACACTGATGTGTAACAAGAAACTTCTAGAAGTTAACCTGTAACCCATGAGAAATTCTTCTATATAAATTTTAAAGAGGATGAAAACAAATGTCCCTGTCCCTCATATCATGCATATTATATAGTAATATAGAATGCAACCACTTTATGTAATGATGGAGTCAGATTTTTAAACTTACATTTGTATCATGACTTTAGTAAACCTTACTGTCTGTTGATATTAGACCTGTCCTGTTTTTCTATTTTGAAGAGAACAATAATAAAATGTCAGAAAATGATACAGAATTTCAAAGAATGAGATAATATGATTTAAACAGTGGTTGTTAAACTGCATATTGTTGTCCTCAAATTAGTTGTTCAGATTATCAGATATAAGTATGCAAAATTGGTCAGAAAAATTAAGCATTGTCTGTTCATTTCAATAAACCAATAGAAATTAGTAGTACAATTATCTTAGCTATCATGTGCATCTGTGTGTGTATATGTGTGTATGTGTATGTATGTATGTATGTGTATATATGTGTGTGTGTGTGTGTGCATGTGTGTGTTTCCCTTCCCTTTTTCTTGCTTTTCTCCTTTCCCTCATTCCAGTTATTCTTTCCTTTTGGGCATTTTTTTTCCTTTTTCATAATATCTATTGTACCTTTCAGATTTTATTTACTCTTCAGGAACACTTTCATTTCCATCTTTTTGAGACAGGGTCTAACGATTCAGTTCAGGTTGGCTTTGAGCTCACTTTGCAGGTTGATATCAAACTCCCAACGATCCTCCTGCCTCTGCCTCCCCAGTGCGGGATTACAGGCTTGTGTACCACATTCAGCAGGTAAATGCTTTTCTTTACTTTTCACAAGTTTACTAGTTTGAAAGTTACATACTATAGTTCTGGTTTGTTTTAAATTGATGCCTTAGAAATTTCTGCTTCTGTTATTAATCTAATAAGTATCTTTAACCTCTTTTTGGACAATATGAAAACAGTAGAACACTTCAGCCTAATAATTCATTCATGAAATCTGTTTTTGCCAATAATTTAGTTTACCTGTGCCTGAGCCTTGCGTATTAGACAGTTTTACTGTTTAACATTTTATTTTATTTATTTATTTATTTTTTTTTTTGCAGTACCGGGGATTGAACTCAGGACCTTGCACTTGCCAGGCAGGTGCTTATTCCACTGAGCTCTATCCCCAGCCCTTAACTTTTAAAAAAATCTATTTACTTAGATTGAGTACTTTAGTTACTGCTGCCTTTTCTTACCATTTCTTTTGAGTATCAAGGAGGCCTTCTGCTGTCATTACCATTCTTAACGTTTATCATTTGCAAATTTCTTTCATGTGTCTGAAAAAAATCCAATATACAAGTAATAGTTTTTCTTGAAAGTAATTTCCCATTGCTATTTTTTCCTAAGACTTGAGAAATTATATTTCAGCACCTTCTGGCTCCTGGCTGTTGCATGGTCGGTCTCCCCGTCAGCATCGGTATCACCTTCCTTGCTTTTTTTTATTCTTCAGGAGACAAAGACCCGTCCTGTTTAGTAAACGGTCTCTTTTCCCTATCATTTTGTACCACGTAAACCTTTAAAAACATTTCCTTGGGCTTCTGTGTAGTGATATAGGCGAATAAGAGTCTTGTGTCCCGCGATGGAGGTTTTTAAAAGTGCGTCATTGCAGCAGGTGATTTCACTGCTGTTTAAACATCAGAGTGTACTGACACAGACCATTAGGGTGTAGGTTAATCTGCCCACGTTGACGCAACTACGAGACACAGTAAACACCAGGTGTGTGATGCTGGTGCCAGTGTGACATGGCACACTGCTGGAGAGTAAGTTATTTTAATAAGCAGAATGAATAAACTCTACAATAACAATACATGTATATAATAGTAAATTAATAACAGCTGTTTATTATTAAGTATTATGCTCTGGTGTACATATTGGACTAGTGATAGGTTTGCTTGCACCAGCCCCACCACCAATGTATGAACAATGCTCTGCACTGTGACAATATAAAGGCTACACCATCCCCAGGGGATAAGGATTTTTCAGCTTCATGATGATCTTATAGCACCACTGTTGTACGTGCACTTTATCATTCACTGAAAGGTGACACATGACTATAATTGTAAAATCAAGAGGAGTATATTAAAATTCAGATAAAATATAACATAGAACATCATTAATGTATCTGCTAATTCTGGCAATATGGCTAATGACATTTTGGACGGTTCCATTCAAGAATAGTTACTAATGTTATACTAACTTTTTAACTTTTAAGAACCATTAATTGAGAATTTCCAGAGCTCAGTAAATATTCAAATCCTATCAGATTTGGGAAGCATGACAAATCCTCAGCAGAAGAAATAGAAGGAAACTGGTACCTTGACAGATTATAATAACCCTACACAGCACCCAAGACAGAAGGTCTCAGAGTCCTTAAGTAAAAAGAATGTCTGTTACAAATGGATGGTGATACTGACTACTCCACAGTCAGAAGTCAAAACGTGGTTAAAATATAATTTTTCAAGTCTTAGGAAAAAATAGCAATGTGAAATTATTTTCAAGAAAATCTATCATTCATATATTGGACTTTTTACAGACATGAAAGAAATTTGCAAATGATAAACATTAAGAGCAATAATGACAGCAGAAGGACCCCTGGTTACTCAAAAGAAATGGTAAAAAGGCAGTAGTAATTAAAAGAATAAATCTAAACAAATAGATCTTTTAAAAAGTTAAGCAGGAAAAATATCTAATATGCAAGGTTAAAGCACAGATAAACTAAATTATTGGCAAAAAAATAGATTCTATGAATGAGTTATTAGGCTGAAAGATTCTACTGGTTTCATATTGTCCAAAAAGAGGTTAAAGATACTTATTAGATTAACAACAAAAGCAGACATTTCTAAGGCATCAATTTAAAACAAAGCCACAACTATAATATGTAACTTCCAAACTAGTTACAAAGGTAAAAACAAAAAGAAATTAAAAAGAAACTCAATCATTCTTAAAGAAATAGTAAGGTAGGAACCAAAACTGAAAAACTGGAACACTATAGAAGTCCAAAGTACGACTGTTGTCCAAAGCAAGCACCAACACGCGTTCTCACGAAGTAAGAAAACTACATGCTACATTTTTAAAGGTGAACATGGTCCTACCGAGTAAAAACAGAGTTATGATCCATTAAAGTAGAACACAAACACCACAGAACAGAAGGGACAGAGACAAGCTGACTGATGGCCATTAAGGGGTAGTATGTGCTTATATAACTCATGGCTGCAACAAGAAGCCAAAATGAACTCAGACAACTCTTAGAATTTAACAGTAATGAAATGCTATATAATAAATAAATAAATAAAATATATATATATATATATATATATATATATATATATATATATATAAACTTTTACCAATAATACAGGGAAGTATGAGAATTATCGAGCTATTTGACTGAAAAAGAACCAGGGTGGGAATGCAGACCTGTATTCTTAGCACTCCGGGAGGGTGAGGTAAAAGGATTCCAAGTTTGAGCCCAGCCAGGGTAATTCAGCAATTGAATAAGAACTTGTCAGAAAACAAAAACAAAAACAAAAACAAAAACAGGGCTGGGGAATGAAATCAGTGTGAAGGCCCTTGGTTCCACTCCCAGTACTGCAGCAACAACAACAATGACAAAGAAAGTAGAATTATAAATTAAATTTTCTTCTTTAAAATCAGTGAAATAAATTAAAAAAACTAGTGAGATCTACTGGGTAAAAGACTGAAAGACTGAAGATACAACAGAGATTATACAGAGATGTATAATACTACAGAGATTAGTAAGAAAATGAGAATATTGTATGTTTATGTTTAAGAATCTGGAAACGCAAAAAATAAAATGAACTAAAAAGCTATCACACCCAAACTGACATTAGAAGAGAGTGAAACCTTTAGGAATCCTGTAATTATTAAAGAATTTGAATGAACAGTTGAATCTTGGTATGTGTAAGAATTTTCCCAGTGAACTGTAGAAATATTCCAAGAAAAAATAATTAAAAACACAAAGATTAAATCAGATATACAGAAGAACTTCATAAAAGAGTCATGTAGACAAATATGAGGCAAATTCAGTCATAAAGATAATTCTGAGACTTTTTTTCTCTGATAGGCATACACACAGAAATTGAATAAAAATAAAAAATCATGGAGCATTAAATCCAGCAATGTGTTTTAAAGTGGTAGAATCCTATGAAAATGCTATTTGTCCAAATATGCAAAACCAGTTTCACATAAAAAACTACTAATATAATTTATCATGGTAAGATTTATTTATTTATTTATTCATTCATTCATTCATTTATTTATGGTACTGGGAATTGAACCCACAACCTCACGCTTGCCAGGCAGGTGCTGTGACACTAAATTATATCCCCAGCCCCGGCTAAGAAATTTAAAGAAAAAATTATTTGCTCACCTTTTTAAAGGAGAAAAAAAGGAAGGGGAAAAAAAAAATATATATATATATATACACACACAAGATAGCTAAGATACTGTACTACTAATTTCTATTAGTTCATTGAAAGGAACACTTAGTGCTTATATTGTCTGATCAATTTTGCATGCTTATATCTGGTAATCTGAGCAACTACTTTGAAGATAAAAATATATAATATAATAACCATTGTTAATTTCCTATCATCTTGTTTTAAAATTCTATATCATTTTTATTTCTTAAATTCTCTTTAAAATAAAGAATAAATAAAATAAAATAAACGTGAAAAAGGAGTTATATGGCAAAATTCAATATGGAGTCATAATTTTTTGTGGAAAAACATTCAGCAAACCAGAAATAGAAGAAAACTTCCTTAAGATGATAAACTCTTTATATAGGAAGCCCTAATCAAAGATTATACTAAGTTGTAAAAGCAAATCATTCTTTTTTTAAAGACCCACTAAAACAAGACTGTCCACTGTGATCATGCACAGCAACACTGCAATGGAGACTAACCAGTGCTATAAGTTGTGATAAAATTGAACATTTCTATAAAAAGAATTGAGATGTATTATGTCTGTGGACAAACTCCCCATGATGAGTGTAAAGGATTATGTACTGAAAAAGTGTGCTAGCAAAAAAAAGACTGGATTTTCATTATTCACATGTTGTGAATGGCCGATCTATGTCTGACAGCAAAGTCAACAATCTATGTAAAGATTTTAAGCATTTAGTAAGATTAGAAAGACTGAGGAATACAATAATTTTTAGACAAAAATCAACTGTATTTCCACACATTAGCAAACAAAAACTACGACTTTACAGAGAAAAGGTTAAATGGGAAGATCATATAACAAATGAAAACATAAGATACCTAAGAACAAACCCACAAAATATACACATTACTTTTTTTTTTTCCACGTGGTGCTGGGGATAGAACCCATGGCCTTGTATGTACCAGGCAAGTGCTCTATAAATGAGCCACAATTTTATAAGAAAAATTATAAGACATTCAAGAACTAAATTAATACATATTTTATATTCATTGACAAAATGACTCAATATTGTAACAGACATTTCCTCCATGTTGATTTATAAACTTGATTGATTGATATATTGATTTATTTTTTTTTTCTGTTGGACTTCATGAATGATATCTAAAATTTAAGTGGAAGAGAAAGATTCAAGAACTGTCAATTCTGTCCCAAAGAACATCATCGTAGGTTGACATGTTCAAACTATATCAGTGCTTATTTTTAAAATATGGCAATTAAGGTGATACAGCATTCCCATTGGAAAAAGATCCCAGAAAGTAATCATAAGTAGGAAAGTGATTCATAACTTAGGAGACATTTCAGACTGGGAAGAGAGAACAAACTACTAAAAACATGTTCTGGAGTAAGGAAGTACTCCACGTGAAAGTAGGTCCCCATCTCATTCCATACACAAACACTAATTTCAAAGAGCTCAAGGAACTAAATACAGAAGACAAAATTATAAAGCTATTAGAAAGAATTCTTTGTGAACTTAGGGTAGTCTGCAAATCAAAGTCTTTCAATAATACAAACAAAAATAATGAGATAGCATATAAAATGTCTTAAAAAGTCATAGAAAAAGACAACTGAATTGAAAATTAGTCCAAAGCCATGTACAGCCATTTCACAAGAGAATAAAACAAAAGTAGTCAATATTATAAGTAATCATGGAAATGCAAACAAAAGCATAGTGAGATTTACATTTTATACCTGCTGTATTGGTAAAAAAAAAAAAACATTAAATCTGACACTATGATGTGTTCTAATAGGACACAGAGCTGGGAGGGGTGGTACATGCCTGTAATCCCAGCACTCAGGAGGCTGAAGCCAGAGCATCACTACAAGTTCAAAGCCAGACTGAGCTAAATAGTGAGTTCAAGGCCAGCCTAAAGTACATAGCAAGACCCCGTCTCAAAAACAAACCAAACAAAACAAAGAACATGGAACAAAAAGACCCCTTGTATACGATGGTAAATTTTGATGATCCCTTTAAAAACCAACTGCCATTACCTAGTAAAAGGAAAATACACATAATTTATCACCCCAATACTAGTTATAAATACTTTAGAGAAATTCTTGCACGCATACACATGTGCAAATGATTTGAGAGCACTACTGTGAGTCACGTCTTAAGTGTAGATGGACAGGAGGAGTACAGATCCCTTTGGGAACGGCTTGTACTGGATTATCACATTTTGCTAAAAGTAAACACTACTGTGACAAATTAACAAGGATAAATTCCACACAATGTTGAACAAAAAAGGAGGAAGTCACAAAAGAGGACCATCTCCTTTATATTTAGATGTTCCCAAAGAGCTACATGCTCTCATAGGCGGGGCTTTCTGAAGGTGACTGGCTTATGGGTGCTTATATCTGACTTGATCTTAGGAAGTGGGGCCTGGTCAGAAGAGGGAGACCCAGGGCAGTGACCTGGAAGGGTTTATCTCCTCCCGGGCTCCTCCCTCTCTCTCCACTTCCGGTGCCCCTGCCGTGAACCGCTCTCCACCCAACGCCTTCCACCATGACTTCCTGCCTCAAAGCTGACAAACTACAGACTAAAAAACCATGAGCAAAAATAAACTACCACTCTTTTAAGTTGAGAGTGCTAGGGTCTTTGTCCCAGCAACAAGAAAACTGACCAAGACATATACCTTAATATTCTTCTACATAAACAATGGCTTGAAAACAAAATAGTGTACAGGAGTGAATAAGAAATGACAACTTCGGTACAACTATAACCTTTAATCAAGGGGGGGGTGGCTTGGGAAGGACAAGAGGAACAGTGGGGGAGCCTGGGAGCCTTTAAAGCTCTCAGCAATGTCCTACGACTTAATTATGGCTTTGCAAACAAGGGTTTCTGTCTTACTGTTATGAATACTCTTTTAGGTATTACTTCATTTACTAAAACATAACTGAAAAGTCAAGCTGACACCATATTTTTAACACATTTTAATTATATGATAATATATTTATGGTCAACACCTACAGATAAATATTGCTGATGCATTCCAATCTTCGACAATAGCATATTTAGTAATATGTAAGAAAAGAAAACACTCTTTCCAATAGTCATGAAGTCTGATAACTATAATTTTTCTTCAGCTATGTTCTATGTTACCAAAGCAAATTGAATGGTACAACAGTTGGTACTTGGTACAGTAACCATTTTTATGTCTCACACTGGAGTTCTTTACATCACCATCTTTTCTATAATTATTTCAAATATGACAATAGTCAAACTTCACACGGACCAACAGTTCAGGACATTTGTGGAATGCACATGATACAGGTTTTATATATAAATCTCACTTTACTGGAACAATATCTAATTTATTTATAATCTCATTATTATATAACAGGATAGTACCTTAGAAACTGGGCTGGAGCATTGCCCACAGAAGCCAACAGAAAGCCCTAGCAGCTGTGAGCCAGTAATCTGGCCACCAAGAGACATACTTTTTCCTCAGCACAAAGACTACCTGTGCTCAGTGAAGTTCCTGCTTTGTTTCCCTCACTCCATGCCTTGGGTGTGAGTACAGTAAGGGAATGGTAGACCCCACTTCACCGTTTTCTAAAAAGCCCTCTTCCTGTCACCTCTACCCAACACTACTCAGTAATGACCTTTCGCTAAAGAATGTGTTCACGCAACCAAAAACCCATTCAATATCTCACTCAGTGCACTCGGGCAGGAAGAAGTGCATCCTGATTTTCTCCCTGAGATCACATATAGTCCTAGAGAGGAGACATAACCTCATTTAAAAAATTGTAAGACAAAAATGGCACAACATGATTACATCCAAGCTGTTAGAATTCCATTCACACATTCCATCATCACTCAGGAGATCATGTGATTCTGTCAGACCATAAAAGAATGCATCTACAAAGGAATTAAACTGTAAGTGTCAACAGGACTGGTCTCAGCCCAAGTTGCTCCAAGTTGTGTGTGTTCAGGAACAGACACAAATAGCCTATGGTGGTATCACATGAGGCTGGGAGAGAAGAATGAAGAAGTTGTGTGGGGATGGGGGGTGACATGTGGAGAGACATAGGGTTGGTGGGACACAATGATAGGCCACACCAGACCAGAGAACACACTGAATAGCGGGAGTTCTGTTAGTGGAAGCTTTAACTTTTAGGCAGGAAAAAGCCCTTCTGTGAAAATAAAACTATATATTTTAAAGAAGCCATAAAGATGGCAGAAGGTAATGGTTGATACATTGTGTCAACTTGAGAAGTTTAGAAGTTTAACTAAGTGACTCAGCAGGGGAACATGGTGTGAGTGCTACACTCGCCCCAGGGCAGGTAGCCTGCTTACAATGTAAGGGAGCAAAAGAGGTTTGCTCTTTCCCCTTTTACTCTTGTTGCTTTTGCTATCTTTCTTTGCCATGAATTGTTGCCCCTCTGCATGCCAACCCACCTTGGAGCCAGCTAGTTACAGACTAAAGCCTCCACCAACTGTGAGCTACACAAACCTTACCTTCCTTAATTTTGGGTGTCAGGTATTTCATCTCAGCAAGGAGAGAAAAGTAAGACTATTCCTGTGTTATGGACAACCTTATCCTCCTGTGACCTACAGGCAAAATCTCTGTATAGCTAACTGGTGTTCTGTTTATCTAAACCGAACAGACAATCTAGGCAAGAATAAGCAGGATAACTAAGTCAATTATATTTTATGAGAGTTAACAAAGACAAAGCATCTCAGAAGCCCACAGAGGAGTAAATCATCACAGGCACATAGCCAGGCAAAACTGCAGCTCCCAGTAGCTGCTAAACTTGAAAGGATGCTTCAGTCTGTTTCACTTTTATATAGACTATTAAAACATCTTAAACAAAATGTTGAAATGGCTTCTCAGTGACAACTGTGTAAACTGGAACACACTTAGCAGCTCATGCAAGTATTCAGAATATTGTATATTTACCCAACCTCAGCCTATACACTAGATACTATAGCTAAATCCAGAGCTCTCAAAATTTATGCGGTCATCTCCTCAAATAACTGAAAGCAAAGGAAAACACTGCATATGCAGTACAATGTTGCACAGTGCTTCAGCGTTAGCCATTCTGAGTAAGTGGAGTTACTAACGATGGGTTCTTCTACTATGGATACTCTTAGGGTATGTAGATTTGTTTCCTGTGACTGAGAAAACAATTTTGGAAGTACACTCAATCTATATGTACATAAGCTGACCATTTCCCTGAAGAAAGTCCACACATAGATTTCAAGAGCATTCATGAGTTAGGAAAAGGATAAAGAACTAATTTTTTTTAAGTCCTTTAAAAAATTGTGCCATATTGATATGTCAAAAAATATTTTTCCTCCAAGGAAATGGCACATATGTTTCAGGGAAATATGAAGATTTATTCTAAGGGCTAAGATTATTACCTATTCTCACATTGCTAGGTTTCCTTGAACCAAAGTCAACAAAGTTGATGAAATCATTATTAATACCAAGATATTTTATACACATACAAAAATCTAGGGAAAAAGTATTATAACTCATCTCTTACAAAGATACATCTGCTTTTGTATTTTATCAAGACATTTGTCAAAAATGTATTAAAAACAAATGATTCATATTTGGCAAATTTCCTAGAAAATGTAGGAGAAATTTAAAGTATTCCTGAGGTATAAACATGACTGTGTAAAACAAAAAACAAAAAGAAAATCCAACATTTTCAGCATTTCTTGGATTTCCTGGATTTCAACCCCTATGGAGAGGATCAAAGTGACCTGAAATGTCAAACTAAATTCTACACTAAAGATGGACACCTAGGTATGGGTGCAATTTCAATTAGCAGACTGTGAAGCTTAATTTTGGGTCAACTTGACTGTACCCTAGGGTGCCCAGAACAAAATGTGGAGGAAGGAAGAATGTGCCTCTTTTGTGTTCTGCTGGGCTGCTTAAGCTGAGTGAAGACATCAGGCTTTTCCTGCCTTTAGACTGAGATTTATATCATTCACTGGTTTTCTGGCCCCAGAATTCTCAACTGAGATTATAACACCAGATTCCCTAGGTCCATGGCTTAAAAATGGCCGACTGTGGGACTTCTCAGCCCCTGCAAGCATGTGCTCCAAACTCCCATAAATCTCCACACCTCTGTCTTTATCTGTATCTCCCATACATTGTTTTCTGGAGAATTCTGACTAATACATAGACTCATGCTCCAAGAATAGGACTTGGTTTTATACCAAAAGATGACTGCTGGCCCATACGTTTCTTAATGTATTGAGCTTAAATATAACATTTAAGATATGAATATATCCCTTCCTCAGACTTTGTTTGGGGGAGAGGGCACTCACTCAACTGCCACCCTTGAAATGCTACCTTAGAGACAGACGGTGTGGCAGACGGACAGTAAATATACAATGGCTCCTAAACTTCAGTGCACAGTTCATAGTGGCTGTGTGCCAAGACATAAGGCAACAGTGTGACCTGCTTCCCTCTCTCCTTTTAAGGGAAGGACTTGAACAGGACAGCGCTGTATGGTACCATAATATTGTTATTTAAATGTTCTCCTAAATGAGGGATCAGGGCTTAAACGTTTTATATCCCCTGGCCTTGAACATTCCATAAAGCAGGTGACCCTTGCCAGTCTGTTGAGTGAATAATGTATTAATACAGCAGGTGGGGACCTTTATTTGAGGAAGTTCTATGCAGCATCATGTGTGTGTGTTATATGACTTACTTTATGCTTCGGGTCACAAAATTGAAAAGTAGTTATCCTCAGAGGAGAAGCAGTACAAGGCCTAATCTGACACTACGTGACTTTCTCCTTCCATATATCATGGACAGGACCTCCTTCCCTTCTGCTGAATGTGTGTGACACTGGGTTCCTTGTAAAAGAACTTGTAACTTAACTCTCCTCTGTAATGAATGTAGGCTGACTTGAATGTAAGGTTACAATTGATCCTATAAATATTTCATTCTAGGGTGACTATAGTTCCTCTAAGGACACAAAGGAATATTTAGTTGTTTAAAACCCAGGGAGTAGATGTAGTTCAGTGGGAGAGTGCTGACCTAGCATGTGTGAGGCCCTGGGTGCCACTCCAAGCACTGAGAAAAATGACATAAAATCCAATCTGGAGAGAAAAACTTAAAAGACTGACTACTAGACTGTCTGCATTCCTGAGCACTTTGCTTCCTTCCCTATCTAGGGAGCTGGCGATGAGTGTGGTCTTGGTCTCAAATATTCAAGAACTGACACTTTGTAAAGGGGTGGGTGTTCATCTTGCAAATAAATGTCAGTACTAAAGCCTCTTAGTAGGAAACCACTAGAACACAAATAACTTAGGGAACTAATTGTGTGATTCACTTTCCTTTCTAAAAATAGGCTTTAAAAAAAAAATTAAACCACAAATTTCTTTTACAAATATCACGAAAGCAGTGCCCTGCTCCTCCTATATAAAACTTTTACATCCCTCTCTATTCAGTTAACACAGAACTTTACATTTTTCTTAGCTTTAGCTTTGATACCATTTCTTTCATCTTTTTTTCCTGAGATGCCACTTACTGAACTTTTCTGAAATCATTTCATTGCAATTTCAACCTTCTCTCTCTCACCCTACTGAAACTGTTTTTCAGCATTTTTTCATACAATATAGTTCCTGGATATTTGATTATTTTTTCCATTTCTCTGCAGGAAGAGTCCCTATTCCAACAGTTTGGAATGCTGGAATATATGTGTATACTGTTCTTGATTAAACAGTTTATGTCTCTGCTTAATCAAGAACAGTATGCACACATTCTAGAATCTCTTCCTTAAACTAACCTAATACATTTGAGAAATTTTAGTTCAAGATATTTTGTTTATGTAATGTTGAAATATAAAAATAGACTTACTACAAGTCAGTACTGTCAATATTGTAAACTAACCTTAAAAGGCAAAAAAATAAAAAAGATTCAATATTGCCCATGAGCCCTATTGGTGCTATCAATACTAAATATAAAAATGAAAGCTCACGCAGTATTGTTACTTTTAAAATTGTTTTGGTAGTTGCCCTATTTTATCATTGCTTGATAGTTAAAGAAAAAAAAAAGCTTTTTCCTTTGTTCCCTTCAGAGGAAGAAAGAGACGGCAGTAATGTGTCTGTGGTTTACGTCTTTCCGAAAGGGGCTCACTGATGCGGAGAGAGAGCATCAGAACAGAAGCCCTTGGGACAGAAGCTTGGGTCCTGGTCCTCGTTTCTGCTACTTAGGAGCCCAGCGATGTTGGGCGAGATGCCTCAATGCCCACTGTCAGTTTCCTCATCCAGAAACCTCTTTCCTTCCTTCCTCAGTGAGGAGCTGCCTGGACCAAGGGAGCTTAGTGACACAGCAGGAGCTCGAACACTGAGACGCTACGCAAACGAAGCTCTCGCTGCACCCTCCGGGTGGCACGGCTTGACAGGCTCATTGAAAACAACAATCTGAGATTCAAAAAAGTATCCTACAGCATTATTCACAAGAGCCAAGAGATAGAAACAGCCTAAATGGCCATTGGCAGATTGATCAAAGAGGTCGACATGGCTATAGAAGGTTCCAAAAGCAAAAGTCCATCAGAGAATTTTAGAGACTGAGCAACAGGAGGAAGCTTACTTCACAGACAGCGTGCCAGGAGCTGAGTCTGACAGAGGGAAGTATTTTCTCCTGTCTAACAACAGCTTATACGGTTTGGGAAATGTCCAAGTGATTGTTTCCATGGCTCACAGACTCTACGACCACCCTGATTTCTCTCAGGTTCCAACTGTGGGACTTAACTCAATCCTGGTTTTTGCCCGAAAGAATTTGAAAATGCACAGAACTGCTTTCCTTGTCATAAACGCCCAAGCGTACTTCTCTCTGGAGGATGTTGGGTTGGTCTCACTGAACATGCATTCCTGATTTTCTAAATCAATGCTATACCTGAATAAAAGTGTCTTCTCATTTATTTTTTATTTTTTGAGGTGCTGGGGATTGAACCCGGGACCTCATGAATGCTAGGAAAGTGCTCTATCTCACTTGAGCTACACTCTCAACCCTGTGTTTTAAATTTATGGTCTCTTGGTTTACAAGAAGAATGGACAAAGAAATATTTATATCCAGTAGAATATTCTTAATTCTTAATAAAGGAAGTTCTGTCACACATAACAACGTGAATGAGCCTCGAGGAGACCAAGCTGAGTGAAATAAACCAAAGGAAAACACAGGATTCCACTTATAAGAGGTATCTCATTTAGTCATCAAAATTAGGAAAACAGAAATAATGTGGTCATTAGGCAAACAAATTAGGATCTGTTCAAATGGGTCCGGAGCTTCAGTTTTGCAAGTTGACAATGTTCTGGAGGCCTCGTTGACACTACTGAACTGTGCGCTTAAAATCACTCAGAAGGTTTAAAGAGCACTTCCATGGAGTTATTATAATATAAATTGAGAACTCAGAGAGATTTAAAATAAAATTAAACTAAAATAGCAGTCTTTGTTAGGCCCTTTGGGTATCAAATGCTCTGCTTACCTTACAGAACTGCATTGCTGGTTAGCGAAGGTGCTGCCCCTACCAAAGCAGTCCCATGGCATTGGAGTAACAGTTCCAGTCCAAATCTCTCTTGGAGAGTCCCTTATCCCCTGGTCCTGCGGTCCACCTGCTTGCCATTCCTGCAGCATTTACCTCCAAGACTGTTCACCTAACCCTGATCACATTACTCAGGCCACTGACACACATTTCCCGTGTTGCCATTGTCCCATGAGCTTGTTGAGGGAAAATCCACATCTAAGATCGCCGTTTCTCTAACTCCTACCTAGTAGCATAAGACTACTCATCACAAGTTTGCTAGCCAAGTAAATTCTACTCTATCATAGTTTCAGAATTGTTTATTTAGCTGTTGCAAGGCCAAAACTTAAGACAAGTAGAAGCTCACTATTTTAAATTCCACATAAAGTGTTTGTGTTGCTCCCTGTTCATATCTGGTGGAGAAATAGGAAAGGAAGAATTATGTATTTATAGCTGTGTTTACAATGATACAACAAAGATTTTTCAGTTATAGCTCTGAGGGAGAGAGACAGAGACAAAGAGAAAGAGAAACAGAACGTGCTTAAGCAGCAAAGTTCATAATAATCCTTCCCCGATCCATTTGTGGTTTTGAAATAGCCAGAAGTCTGTATTATGTTAGCAGCCCTTAGAAGGATTCTTAAACAAAAGTTCAGTTTTAAATGTGGACTAATATCAGACCTCTTGAACTCCATTAATAAACACCATAAATACACTGTACAAGACTACTGAATTATAGAGTATCATGTTCTTTTGAAAATGTGTGACTCTTAACCATAAGACATTTGAAACTTACTCATAGGCACAGTGTCAAAATAAATCCTAAAGAAATAGGGAGCAATATAGGATTTTATCTCCAAAATAGTCAGGTGTTACTCTGAAAAGTGCTCCCAAGAGAAGAGCAAGAGAGTATGAAATCACTCTTGATAACTGAGGAAGGAATCAATTCTGATATGACTAAGTACGGTGTACATCATCCTATCCGGGGGCTCAAAATCAGGGTGCAGGAGACAGGACAAATGTCTTTGTCATAGGACAGGTGGGATGTGGTGTGACTGGGCACAGTGAGCCACTGTGCAATCAGATGAGAGTGACAATGTCAGCCACGTTCCCCTCACTCTGCAGCCACGGGGCATTACAACTCTGCCCTCCATAACTTGCCACTCAACTACAGTGGCACCTCCGGATTGGCATTGATTTGCTCCAGAAGGCATGACAAGTACCTAAAGTGACATGCACTAAAGACTTGTTTTGGTTGGAAAGAGTAGGTAGCCATGAGGTAATGAACACAGACAACTTCTAGCTTCGAGTGTGAAGAACCGAACAAATGAGTATGAGGGACAACATTTTGGGGTCAAAATGAATTGTGTACCAACTCTGCTGAATTTGAAAGCAGTCAAATAACTAAGGTATGACTGTAAAAATAAATAATGCTAACAGGGGAAGTGACAACATCAAAAGGCATATGGCAACTAGACTTAACCCAAGGCAGACAAAGACATTAGTATTATTACTTCTAATGCAGACTCCCCATTAGAACCTGAAATCCTTGAGCAAAGGAACCACTATTCCAGTTGCCTGTGTCCATTTCAATAGGCCAAGGACAGGGGGAAAAGGTTCCAGAACCCTGTACTTGACAAGCACCAGCTCACTCAGTAATCACTGCAACCTGAGAAGCAGAAGTTACTTTTACAAATGGTGATACTGAGCTTGCCATGTAATTTACTAAGAGGTCAGCCTGCCAGTCCATGGCAGAGATGGAGTTCCAATCCATGTTTCACTGAGTTAAGCTGTGACAGAGATCATGGGACCTGTGATGCTTAAAAAGTTTCATCTGATGTTTTAACCAAAAAACTGTGCTGGCCCCCGAACTTAGACTTTTGGTGGGAGGATGCAGGTCACACTGATAGAAAGAGAATGCTCGGAGATGAAAGGGTTTTCAAGACAAGATGGGGCACTCCATTCTGAATTGGTGGCAGACCCAAGATACTAACAGTAGAGAGAGTAAACTGAAGTGCAGACTTACGGTGCTGGCTGAAGTTTTGACAAGGATGAAACAAGGAAGGACAAGATGGCAGTGCTTCAAAACTCACTTTGGAACTGAAACTCTATATTCAAAGGAAAACTTAAATGCAATCCCCAGTCTATAATGTGAATGGGGAGATGAGTGCGGACTGAATGCCTGCTATGTTGCTCAGATCACAACCTGCTGGGCCCCCACTGCCTCCGCAGCAGCTTTGAGAAATCCGTGGAGCCCCAGGGGCTCTGCCAAGTCCACTGTGAAAACCAAACCCATGCTATAGCACTACCTGCCAGAAGGGCCGGCCCATGCATTTGGTTGATGGATTTCTGTATTTCAGTGGAGGGAACCGAAGCAGAAAAACTGGAAGGGACCCACCAGAGTGGTAGCAGAGGGAGGCTGTGTGTTGTAACTTTTGAGATAGAATGAACTTAGTAAAGAAGAAAAATAAGGGTGTGGCTTGCGAAAAAGTCCAGGAAAAGACTAGTAAAAAGATCAGTGGACTTGGTGATTGGAAAGTCACTTGAGACCATCAGCAAGAAGAAAAAGATAACAATCAGTCTCAAAGTTTTAAAGGGTAAGAAGGGAAGGAAAGAAAGCAATTGGGAGCTGGAAGACAAAGCTGGGTGACAAGGTGAACAGTACAAGGGAAAAATATAGGATGGATGGGATGAGAGAGTTGTTACAACACACGGACACATTTCTCCTTCTGAAGAGGTAAGGAAGAAAAAGACTAGCGTAGCAGATTGTTGGCAGGAAATGCCCCCCCCGCATACTCCATACCCACACCCTGGGCAGTTCTCTTCCTTATTATCTCCTTGCCTAGCCCTAGACTTGCCAACAGCACACTGGCAAAAATGAACCCCACAGAAGAGTCTTGATTATTCTTCACAGGAGCTTGTGTTCTCACGAGGTCACCCAGAGACCACCGCGGGAAGGAGCCCCAAGCAGCACGTTGGAACATACGATACAGTACAAAAGAGAACATGGAAGGCAAGCGTCCACTGCCCACCCTCAAAGAAGAGGCTATCCCAAGTCACCTGCCGGTTGGCCAAAGATGCCTGGGAAATAATTGTAAAATAAACCTTAAGCCACTAAGATAAGAATATGGAGCAAAAATGAGGGCATTCTTTTCCTTTCCTAACAGCTGAGGCTTTTGCCAATGAGGTAAGGATCAGTGATGTACGTATGGTATAATCATGCCCACCCTATTCTATATTAAAATGCTATAAAGACACAGAACTTTGCTTTTTCAAATATCTTTCAAACTGTAAGCAGCAGGGATCAGGCATTCTGTGGTCTTGCTAATGTTGTCATTATTATTATTGTCCACTAACATGGGCAGGGAGGGGAAAGAGGACAGTACCAGTGTATGCAACCGAACCTACCAGCCATGAATTAATGCAGAAGACCACTTAGGTGCAGGAAGCGTTCACATGCTTTTTCTTATGAGTACGCAAATGCAGTCTAAGGCAATGAGTCTTTGAACAATAAACAACTCCATACCGTTGGAAATTAGCAAGCATTTCGTTAATTTCATCAAACCAGTTTTCTAGCTTTTGGAAACTAGGCATTTTGACAGAAATAAAAATTTTCCATAGATGGGTTACAAGATCAGTTGAGAAAGCTCAGAAAAAAGGAGGAAAGTGATTATAGACCTCTGCAATCAAGCAGACAAACTAGACAACCAGACAAAAAAAAACTACAAGTGAAGAAATTACCAAAGAAAAAAAGATAATTTCTACAATGGAAACGACCAGTATTTTACAATGAATGTATGCGTACCCAAGGGCACTTAACCAAAAGCTCAACACCAAGGCATACGTGCCAAAATGTCAAAATACCAAGGAAAGAACACCTCACAAAATATGAGAGAGAATTTAAAAAACAAAGTCATATTTAAAGGCAAAACACACAGAGTATCTTTACAAGTCTAAGAGAAAATGTGGTTTTGTTCTTGAAAATTATACCCAGCCGAACTAATAATTAAATGTGAGAATAAAGACATTTCTAGCAAGATCTCAAAACACAAACATTTTTCTGGAAGGTTCCACACGTACACAAAAGATCTGCCCATTTCTTCTCTGTGGCCCTGGCCCTGCACTTCCTCTTACACCACCTGTGCCTGGTACAGTTTCTTTCATAGACTAGACATCTAGCCATGAGAAGAATGAGCTCAAAACTTAATGTTAATCCCCTCGCTAAAATTATCATATTTATCCTATAAGAGCTCTGCTTCAATCCCTCTCATGCCCAGATTTCTAAACTGACATTCTCTGTAGATAGAGCAGGAAGCATCACTTTTGAGAAGATGGTAAAAAAAAATATTTTTTCAATTAAAAAGATGATCACATGACCCAGCAGTTTCACTCCTAGTTGTCTACACAGGAGAAATGAAAAAATATATTCAGGAAAAATTTGCTGCACAAATGCACATAACAGCATTATTCACAACACCTAAAAAAAAATCAGAAATAACCTAAATGTCCACCAGTTGATAAGTGTATAAATGAAATGTGGCATACTATGGAGAGCTGGCCAGGCTTCTGATCTTACAGGCGAATGTACAGAAAAGGGTTAAATAAAGGCAAAATGCAATATGGCTTGGGGGGTGGTCTAGGAAGGTCAGAACTTTTGGAGCTAAGACAAAGACTTCTCTGGACTGCTCGTATTTACTGGATCCTTAACAACTGAGGGTGGTGTGGGAAGTGGAGGGCACAACTGAGCCAAAAGTTCATGACAATGCCCAGGCCTTAAGAAGTTAGAACAAAAACATTCTAGGCAGTAAATCTTGCTAAAGAAGAGCAGTCTTATCTCTAGGGTTGGCAGTTATTGCCCTGGAATACGAGTGAGAGTCAAATGTCCCCTCTTGTGGTCTTCTCTTGCCAAGTCAGAGACTGTGAATGTGAGCTTTTTCCAACACAGCAAGACAGCACTGTGGTCAGCAAGTTAACCCTTACACAGCCTGGCCCACAACAGAATACATACGATGTGATTTGTTTTATTTTTTGAGACAGGTTCTCACTAGTTCAGGCTGCCTTTGAGCTCATTCTGTAACCCAGGATGGCTTTGAACGCACAATGATCCTCCTGCTTCAGCCTCCCAAGGGTTAGGATTAAAGACATGTAGCACCACCGCTGGCTACACAGCAAAATATTATCTAGCAATAAAACAAACTGCTGATATATGCTGTAGTATGAACACATTAAAGACATTGTGCGAATCAAAGTAGCCAGTCACAGAAGACCACCTATCATACGATCGCTTTTATGTGCAATGTCCAGAATGGATAAATCTAGAGACAAAGATAATCAGTGGTTCTCTAGGGTTGAGAGGGTTGGGATAAATGTGGAGTGGTGGCTCCTGGGTTCAGGATTTCTCTTGGGGCCAATGAAAATGTCCTACAATTGACTGTAGTTATGACTGTATAACAATTCTGCATATACTAAAAAAACTCCACTGAATTATTTACTTTGAGCAATGGAATTACAGCTCAGTAAAGTTACTTTTAAAGAAAAGCTCGTTATGAGAATAAAGTAAATTCATATATTACTTATCTTTAAAGCAGTATCAAAGGCCATCAATGAAAACAGGGCAGGATTTTCAGAGTACCCAAACTGAGCAAGATCAAAACACAAATTTGGGAACAGAAAGCATCAAGTTACAAAACAAGATCATATCTATTGATCTTTATTGGCTTTAAAATTACTATCAAATCTGTTCCTTGTAGAATGTGCTAGTTTAAGAGAAGCCACACTGAACTGGGATGAGAACTGCGTTTACAGGCAGCACAGGGTGCCTTATTATATAACCCTTTGTAGGTCACTTAATTTCCAAAGGCAGCATCTCTAGCCCTACTACTTGCCAATTACCTGATGTCATAGAGGTCTGATTAAGGCAATTAGTGGATAATGTAGTTCATCTTTATATAGGACCAGGCTCTGAAAGCACAGCTGAGATTTTCTCCAGGCTTCTACAAAGACTAAAGTCATGGAGTCTACAGGGCAAGGACAAACACCAACTTGCAGAGCCTTTTTATGGAAGGAATGTAACCAAATCAGTGAAGAGAGCATTACATTCTTCCAAAGTGGACATGCAAAGTATTTAGACTACTTAAAGTTACATAATAAATTCATACATTTTTAATTGTTAAGGCTTCAGTTTGAAATAAGTTCCACCAAGGTAAGATGATCTACTTTAAAAATAACCTAATGAAGACCTAGAGGCTATTGGGATTAATAAACCAAACCTACCAAACTGTGATTTTTAACAAATTAACATTTTTGCTTTTGTACCAGGAATCGAACTCAGGATCTTGCACTTGCTAGGCAGATGATTATACCGCTGAGCTATATTCCCAGCCCTACCAAAGTTAACTTAAACCTTTTGGTCCTTTTGTCTTCTCTCACACTATGTTCAAATTCTCACCCCAGAGCAACTTAAATACGTCAAAGGTTTAAGATACTGAACTAACTTTAAAGAAACAGTGGATGTGAAAGAATGAATTTCATTAACTGTATTTCAATTATTTGACCATCGTTTTAAATTCTCTCTTTACGCCCACCTTCCACATTATTTGCAACTAGAAACTTTTAAGACAGTATGACAAGTGACATGTACCTGGTTGATACAGGATCAACATTTTGATTCATGCTAGCTTGAAGGATCTAAAAGTCCTTGTAGCTATGCTACTTAATTCAAGATCTCTAGCATGCAGTCATAGATAGCAATGGCCCAATAACACTTGATCTTAGCCAAAAGACCGAGAAGCGATAGCAATGGCCCAATAAGATAGACATTCTGAAAACCAAACCAACATTGCACTGGCTTACATGATGATGGGATATGAATCTGAGAAACTGTGCAATTTTGGTTTGTGAAAATTACATGAATAAATTAGCTGCATATGGAACAATCTTATTTCTGGACTATAAACTGTTATTTTCTTCCCCGGTTGATTTTTCTTTATACCCAGATGCAAAATATAAGCAGGAGAATTTGGATTTTCATTTCCAACATATATTAGCTACAGTGCCAATGCACAGTGATTCACCAAATGTTAGCTATTGGATATTATTATTTAAGTTCAACATCCTAGCATTTGCAATGGCTAATTTTGGTGAAGCAGATGGGTTGATGGCAAGTGGGCCACATCTTGCTTTATCAGTGTTTCGCTGTCACAAAACACTCCCAACTCCAGCTGTGAGTGTAGCAGCTTCACAGTTATGACTGTCAGACCTAGAGCAGGTTCCCTGCAAGCCAAGGTGAGACTATTATCTTGATATACAGAAATACTGCTTTGTAGAAGTCCAGCTCTTCTGGAAGCTCCTCAGTTAACTACTGTGGTAGCTGTTCTTAGGCTCATGAGTATTACGTAAGGTTGGCCATGGATTCAAACCAGAACCTCCACCTCGCCATTCCCATAGCAACACACATAGGCTTTACTCTCTTCTTAGGGTTGCAAAGTCTTGTAATTTGACCCTCATTTTCCTAGCAAGATCAACACACTACTTACTCTTTCAAAGCCATAATCTTTCTTTCAAAAGAAAACCAACCACCTAGTTAAAAGAGGTTCACTCAAAAGCTACAGAGAATCATGCAAACTAAGGTACCTTAAACTTAGACAGCAATCTATGCTTCAAAAATAGCTTGTTATTCAAATGCCTGGGGAAAGGGATCCAAACCAGTGATTCAACTAATCATTTCATAGGGAAATGAACTGCAGCTTGAGGTAAATTCTTTATCTTTTACATCTGATTTCTACTTATACACCCGTTGCTATAAGGGATGAAGAAGAAAATGTTCCAAAGGGAGGAACTGTTTTAATCAATAAAATGCTTGGTTGCTTTATTTTTTTTTTAAAGCATAACATAATACATCTTTTAAATATAAAAAAATCTATGGAGTAAATGTGAGCAAAAGATTACTTATGACAGAAAATAAATATTAGCTCCAAGAAAAAAAAATTTTTTTAAACAGAGATGGGATTACTGGGCAAAAAATAAAATGTTTTGATATATGACATAGCCTCTCCTTGTCGTATACTTAGATTCTTTGTGTGTGTGTCTAAATAAACTACCTATCCATAGAAACAAGTTGCATGGATTATACAACAGCATAAAAAGAGAGATAACTCCCCCACCAGAAAGGAGAGACCATGGTTTGCATATCATTCTTCCTTTGCTGTCAAAAGGAGAAAATATAGTCCATGAATCATACCACTGTAAACCCACAGGCCAGGACATTCTCCTATAGCAAACACAAGCTTCAAGGAGGAACTTCCACAGGTGACGCATCCTGGCAGAACAAAACTTGGAAAGAAAGGTATCCAAGGGAGGGGTGGTTTTACCTTGGCTTTGTCCAACTGGGCCTGTGCCTGTCGCTCAGCCTCTCTGCGCACTGCCTCGCGGTCCTCCTCCAGAGACACATCAGAATCAGATGGACGGCTGGTGTAGGAGTCTGCCGAACCCTGGAGAGAAAAGAGTGTAATTTTAAAATAGAGCCAATCTATGCTGTTTGCATGAGAAAAGTCTGATTGAAGCGGCAGTTTGCTTCCTGGATTGTGCTATAAATTCCTGAAAAGCAGGGAATAGAATCCATGTTGCAGCAACCCACCTAGAAAAAAAAAATCAGGCTTTGCTTTGCAGACTCTTCACACTAGGGTACTGGTCCCCACTGCGTTACCATTCCTTCCCAATCTTCAGATTCTCAAAACTAAGCTTTCTGGAAGCCAGGGCAAGTTCCTTTACAATTCGACCAGCTTGGTGGTGCAGTGCGGAGGCACAGGGCACTGCTGGGTTTCAAGGGTAGCTTGAAGAACAACCTTCATTCATGCTAAAGCGAATATTTGCAACTCGAATATGAAGCCTAACCAAACACACAGAAGTCAGTCTCATGAGTTATAAATCTGAACTTTCCAAAATATCGCTTCAGGATGACTCCCACTGTAATCCTGAGAACCTTTTGTACCTTCGTATATACCTGCCACCATCTCAGACAAAACTGAGTCGGGCAGCCAGCTACCTTCACCCCCTCTTCCAGCGACGCATTTCAAAAGACCTTTCCGAAGATATTCAATAAGAGCGGTCTACTGAAAACACCTGCCTGGGATATCGCCTCAGGCAATAAATGGCAACCCAAGAAAAGGAGCTCAAAAAAAAGGATAAGAATCTCCCTCGCTCCCTCCCTTGCAGCCCTGAGCTTTAACTCAAGGAAACCACCCTCCCTGCCTGTGCTCCCAGCAACAAAAAAGCAAAGCAAACAGCTTCTCGCCAGCCCCGGCGCTTACACAGATCTCGGAATTCTTTAGCCTTCCTCCCCTGGCTCTTTTCAGAAGCCTGAACCAGGTGGCCTTCATGAGCCAGACAGCGCCTTCAGCCTCCGCAGCTGCAGCCCCGGGCACGGAGTCTCAGCGCGCGCCGAGCCCTGGAAAATCCCAGCCCCTTTGCTCTCCATGCTCCAGGTCAGCTCCTCTTCTCCGTCCCTGTCCGCCTGCGAGGCTCTCACTCCTCGCCCCAGCAGGCTCCCATCCGAGGAGACTGGGGTTCTCGGGTGCCCAGGGTGAAAGCACGCCCTCGAAGGCTGCCTATGGCGTTCAGAATCACACTCCAAGTGCATTCAAAGCCCGTCAGCAGGCAGCAGCAACTGTTCTAAACTTAATGCATTTTTTACGCTAAATGTTCTCTTTCCTGCTCTTGAATGGTTCAAGGAAATTAGTTGTAAGAGGACCTGAAAATAAACCTAGCGGAAAAAAAACCCAAAAGACAAACAGACTGAAAACACATGCACTGACATTTGCAAGTGCAAAGTTCAAGCCTTATCTTTGGAGATCGGGAGGGGGCGGGGGAGGGGAGGAGGACGTAGTCCCAGCACTGGGCATGCTCTATATGTAGCCTTTCTACGCAGATGCTCACATCACACTGTTCCTCTATGTCAAATGCCATTTTACATCCGAAGTGTAAACAGCTGGAAAGGTCCTTTCGCACCAGTAATCAGCACCTGGCCGGTATTCTGGGTTTCCGTTTCAGGTGAGCTCTCTCAAAGACAAAGCACGTATGTAATCCCTTCACTTAATAATCCCTTTCCATTACCTGCCTCGGAAAGCATGCCCCATGCTATGAAGGTAATTCTCAGAAAATAAATATTACAGACAACATCAGACAGCAAAAATCACGTAGCGCCAACCCAACATAGTATAATACTGCCTTTTATTGCTACAGAATTTCCAAACCAGGGGCACAAGCTAGATCTGGCTATTTAATTAGGACTTGAAAGTAATCACAGTTCTTGAAAGAAATGAGTTTAATGGTGCCCCAAATGACTTAGAACTGCATCTCCAACTGAGAAACCACCATCTGAAATAAGCCAGCAGAATAAATAACTGTGTGGATTGCTGTAACAATACTTAGGGAGAAATTTCAAAGCTTGGTTGATTAATTCGCTTGTGTCAAGATCCAGAGAATACTGTAATTGAATCCAAAGGCTTCTTGTAGATAAGGTGACAACAGGCTTGAGGAAGATAGTAGTAAACATACTAATGTCCTGTAGGCAGAAATACAACTTTAAAATATAATTTTGAAGAGATACACACTCCCAGTTTTCTTGGACATAAATTAGAAAACAAACTGCACATTGACTATGATGGGATATTATTTTGTAAAGTCTCATGCAAACAAAAGAAAATATTAATCAGAAAATCTTTCCCTTGCTGGTTTCCTCCCTCGCTCCCTCCCTCCCTCCCTCCGTCCCTTCCTTCCTTCCTTCCTTCCTCCTTCTTTCCTTTCTCTTCCCTCCTTTGGACTCCAGGCTGATGCCAATCTTCATGACCTAAATGCTAGAAAATACATAAAGTAGGGCCTTCACAATAAGAGTTCAAGCTTGTACCTCGATGTAATGTCATGATACACGTTACTAAACTGATTACTTATCTTGCTAGGAAGTGAATATAAAATGTCCGGGGCTTACAGATGCAATGCAATTTTTTGTTTAAACAAAATTTCAAAGTGACAAACGATTCTTGCACCACAGCCACATATGGTAGATGATCCCTGATCTTCCCAGAGAGCTTCTTTAGAGCAATAGTAGCATCACAGAAAATGGCCACGACGCAGTTATGCTCCACAAAAGGCCTCAGTCTCCATCATCACTGGTGTCGGCCTTTAAAACCCAATCACCCTGCTAAAGGCTCAGGTCGCACTTTGGTGAGGAGGACACCGTTTCTGTCATTTAATAACCCCGTAATGACAGGAAGTGATTAATGGGGAACTCACGATTTTGTGCAATCTCATTCTCTTTTAATCAAAATAAGATTTAAAAACCCTTCTGCTAATGATCCGTTGTAGCTTTGACATTTTGTAATCGCCTCTGAAACTGATTTCCAGGTTCACATAATTAAGCAGTTTTTAAAAAATATCTCTTCACTAACTTTGGGAAGGATCTTTTGAATATCTGTCACAACTTCCTAATCTCTGACCATTTTATAATGAGATGTGACTATGAACTGATCCTTAGCTTATTAGAGGAGCCAGATTACTTTCTTTCTTCATATCTGTAATGGTATACTGTATACTGAGAAAATATTTTTCATTATAGAAGATATCTGTACCCATTGTCAAAGAGGGAGACACCAACAGCCATCACTTTAAAGTCTCCTACACAGAGATAGTCATTGCTAAGTAGAATATTTGAACCTCCAGAGTTGGTGCATTTTTGAAAGTCACCCTTCTAACACGCACAATTAATCTCTTTCCTCCCAGGAGTGTGGATTTATGCAGCTAGAAGTGATATTTCTAATTAAGCTTTTGCCTTTGGTACCATATGGACTTTCTGGGTCACCGTGCTCCAAGCAGTCTTTGGACAGGAACAGCTGGCCGTCATTTCCATGAATCCCGAACAGGTCCACTTCAAGATGTGCCCCTCATCTGTCCGTTCCTGCAAGTGTGTTAGCTGGTCTTTGGCGATCCATATTTCCTTTCCTACGGCAGAACCTTCATGCTGCTGACTGTGCGGTTTCCCGATCCGCCTCAGCCTAGTGTCTGTCGGGAGTTCATCCCAGGACCTCCAGCTTTATCCCTAGAACTCGCATTCTAAATGTGTGTTCTCTGTTTATAAGAAGACTGAGTTTAATCCAATTAACTTCTACTTTTATCTGCTCTTCCATTTCCTTTTGTACCTGTAAGTCAAAGTTTTGTGCAACAAAGCATCGTCTTTTTCCTTTAACTTTTTTTTCCTTTAACATTTTTTTTGAATTTGTAAAGTTTACTCTTCTGCTGTAGGGCTCTGCTGTTTCACAGTCATATCCATTGCCAGCACCAGCTTTCTTGAGAGTTCTTATAAAAGCCCAAAGGACACGACCCATCAGCCTATACAAGAGGGGCATGTTGGGTCCAGCATTGTGTCATTTATTTATTTTGGCAGGAAATCTTGATATGAAATGTAAAGCAATGCTCTGGAACCCAATCCATCTCAATTCATCTCTGATTGCCACAAAACTACATCCCCTCAATTTTAAGACTCCAAACTACCTCCTCACACATAGGACTATGGGAATCAATGGCAAATTTGACTCCAACTCTTCCCTGGACCTTCCATGATATTCCACTACCACACTGGTCAGGCCCACATGTTTTTAGACTAGAGGAAACTGGATGAGGACCAGGGGTGTTTCTGTTGGGGGGGCATAATAATTCTTTCATTTCTCCATACTGCCGTCATCTTTTTGCACAGTTTCAAAGATTTAACATGTGTTCTGGGAAGCAATCTAAACTGATCCAGAAATCCTAACTGCAGTTCCTTGCTTAATTATATTTTTTGGTAAACAAGATCATAAACTATTCAGGGATAATGAGCTATCTGGACTGTAAAAATTAAAAACTGATGTAAGGTGTTGAGATGTAGCACATCTTCACAAATATTGTCTAGTTTCCTTTACAAATGTCATGTAATTACTATTCAAATTAAAACAATGAGTGTCTAAAATGCGATTGGATATCATTTGCCTAAATGTCAGAATATGTAGCAACAGAGGTGACAGTAATGAATGTTCACAACATCATCCCTGTAGGATAATTTTATAGGCTAGTATGTTAGCCTATAACATACTTTTAGAACAGGAAAAAATTTATAAACTGTGTAGCTACAGTATGTGCTGGTGAAAAAAATTATTTTGTAATTAAAAGACTCTCAAACTAGAAATCACATGCATTTACTGAGTATTTGCTACTTGGAAACTATAAATCTTACAACAGTAAACTAAGTGGCTATGTAAAGGCAGGCTTCATTTTTACCACTGAACTTGATATTCTAGGGGAAGCTGAGTTTTTTTAAGTGAGTGGAAAAATAATTGCGATAGGACATGACAGAGGCTAGGAGAATGATGGTGGGAAGGAAAGTATTTTCATAAAGGAGATGAGATGATAGTTGGAGATGACATTAAGTTGAAACCCAGAGTACAAAAGGTAAGAGTTCACCCTGCAGTATGGTGAGAAAAGAGACAGCCAGGTAGAGGGAGTGGCAGACACCAAGGCCCCAAAGACAAGAAATCCTTAGCATGTTTGATAAACTGTAAAGGGTCAGTGCTTCCTCCCTCCATTCCTCTCCCACTATATGTATCCTATATATACACATATATTCTATATAAGCCTTAATATATACCCTAGTACACACTATCCTCTCTATAAATATTCTAATCTCTCTCTCTCTCTCTCTCTATATATATATATATATATTTTTTTTTTGGTACCAGGAATCGAACTCAGGACCTTGTGCTTGCCAGGCAGGCATTTATGCCACTGAGCTATGTTCCTGGTTCTCTATTATATTTTTATACTCTTACATACTCTAATAGATCCTAGCACACATGGAATATGTATCTGAGACTTCTGCATCTGTGTCCTATCATTTCACAGAAAAAAAAATCCCTATACATGTTTGATTTTCTTAATTAGGACTGGGACTTAATTTCCTGTCAGTAAACCCCACATTATTGGAAATATCATGTCTTCAGAGATTTTAAAGTCCACAGTTCTTAGACTTTATTCCTTCTAAATCTAACACTGTCTCTTAGAAGCTAAGGAGTGTGTCCTTGAGATTGTTCTGCATTCTGTGAATCATTAGGACCACCAACTTACTAAGATCAGGCTTGATACATGAGGGGTAACTGTGACCATTACCTTTCAATGAATGCAGGCCCCGTGCTGATTTGCAAGTGTTATCTAATTCAGTGGTGGTGAACCTATGGCATGTGAGCCGCAGTACGCTGTTTGTATCATTGAAAGCTCTAAAAGGTTCACCATCACTGACCTAGTTGAATCTCCATCTCTGTTCTCATGATGGGAAAACTTCTGCACAGAGACAAAGAGTCACCTGACTGAAGTGACACACCTCACAAGCCATGGAGCTGGTCACCTTCAGTAACTGAATAAGTTTCATGCCCTATAACAGTTTGTAGAAGCTGGAATAAATCTCCATGTGCAACTGGTGTTTCCGCAATTCAAAAATGTCCTCTTTTCTGTCTGCCAGGTATATGTGTATGTATATCTGTTTCTAGTGGTCATAAGCCATCATGATGACTTTCCAATCATGAACTCTCAGTTAAGCTTTGAGCAGAGGTGCATGAGCGTGTTTCCTGCTTGCTTTCCTCTTTTCCCACGCCCTTTCACCATTTTTCAGCTTCTATCTTTTCAAAAGGTGCAAGGAAAGTACAATGAGGGGCCAAGGAAACACGAATAATTTCACATCTGTTAATGTTATGCTATTTTGTAGACTTGGCTGCTACCCTGAAATTTTCCTCAGGCTACCTCAAAATGGTGACACATTCTTTTCATGACTTAGCTCCAGTGGAAAGTGGAGAAGTAGACTAGGAAGTTAAGGGACGTCAGGAAACTAGCTATTTGAATGTTCCTGTCTTCCCTGGAAATGAACATCCTTTTGGTGAGCCAGCAGTCTTAACAAGACTCCAACACAGCCACCCCACTTGCAGCTGGCTGGAATTCAAGGTCTTTTGAGGAACTTTTCACTTCAGAACCACAGCTAGTGTTCAGCACAAAAACTGAAGTTACTAAAATGTACCAAATTGTAGGACTACAGCACAGACACGAGACACTGCACATATTTTTAAGAAGAACATATCCAAACACTGTTATCAGCAAAGTGATGGCATTATGGGTGTTCATATTCTATATAAGAGCATGTGCCTAATATTTGAAAATTTTGATGTGGTCAAAACACATTTTTTTTAAAGTTAAAATTAGATGGTCAATTTTAATGTTATTTTGGGCTCTAGAGTTAATGCATTAAGTAATTTCTCTTTTTAAATTACATTACAATGTGTGTGTGTGTGTGTGTGTGTGTGTGTGTGTGTGTGTGTGTTGGGAGGTTTCCTAGGCCTTTAATTTGTACTTACTGATGATAATAGACGAGGATTTTGTATGTTAATTTGACTCCTATGGAGAGCTTTATCTTTCCAGCATGAGAGTAGAAATGGGTAGGCAGGAAGCTGAAAAAATGATTTCAGGCAGGAAGCACTGAGATCACCAAACTGTCTCAATATATTGTTGAAGAAAATATGACAAAACAGGAGTGAAAAAATTGTATCTAAGAAGTTATTTTTGTGCAGGAAATTCCTGGTAGAAACTCTGAGAGGACCTCCCTACACTTAGGATTCCACAGAACCACTCGAATCAGCATATGCTATTATTTCTCTTCCCAGGAAAACCTTCCAGGCAGGGTGATGCATGCCAGTAATCCCAGTACATGGACGGCCGAGGCCGGAGGATTATGCGTGAAGCCAGCCTCGGTTTATATAGCAGGACCTGTCAAAGGAAACCTTCCTTTGACTCCGTTTCCTCTTTTGCACACACACACAAATGTGTAGAAAAACTGCCTATGCTCACGGCAATTCTTTCTCATTTTCCCCCTAACCCTACTCACCCACCCCAGCGCTGGTTTAATCAAGGTCCTCTGTGATCTGAGACCAACTCTGGTGACCAGTTGTCAGGGCTCGCCCTTCTCAACACGGAAGTAGCACCCAGTATCGCTCGCCACCCCTCCCCTCTGCTCATTTTCTCAGCTTGACTTCTAGAACACCACTCTTGGAGCCTTGGACTTTCTCTGACCTCTCTGGCCACTCTTCCCCTGATGGTATCTCTCCTTTCCCCAATCTCCGATCTTCTCCCTCTTACCTGAGCCCTCACCCAAACACCCTGCTGCTTCCCGCTCCTGCCTCGCCCGGTCTCCTCCATGTTTCTTGTGGACCGGAAACTCTCTTCCCCTAGATTTCGGCATGCTTCTTTTAATCCCTCCCAACGAGGCTTCCTGCAACCTCTATATTTAAAGTTGTAACCTTTATGGCCCTCCAATAACCCCAATTCCACTTATCCTGTTCATTTACATAAATAGTCGTTTACCTTCTAACATATTATTTACTTAGGATATTTATTATTTGCTGTCTTCCTCCACCAGAATATTATTATAACCTTTACAAGGGTGGATATTGATTTCAGTCCTATTCCCTTACACTGCCTGGAATAATGCCAGACATAGGCTACACGCCCCGTAAACACTTACTGAATGAATAAATAATGCTTGATGGAGGGAAATAGAGACAGAGAGGGGGAGGGGAGGGGAGCTAGGAGAGAGGAGACTATCCTCCCTCATGTCCTGTAATTTGAAGTTCTCTCTAGGATCTACCTTAGCATTTCCAAACATTTCTAAACATTCCTAGACATGCTTATGTCTTTTTATTATTAAAATACCGCCAACAGAAAGACCTGAGTCTCTATGGTAAGCGGGCAGTAAATATTTCCCACAAGTAAAAGAAGATAACCAGGATTTCAGCTTGATGCTATTCTTAGTGTCTTATCATAACCCTCAACAAAGACCAAGTTCATTAACTTACTGCACATGTCAGTTGTAGGTCAGTTGATTAAATAATGATCTTTTCATAACAACCAGGGAGCTCTGAATTGTTTTTAAAAAGTCACTATGCTTTAAGTTTATGTAGAATCTCCAAAAGAATTTGAGATTTTGTAGTTTGAAAACATAACTAAACTCTCTTGAACTGTCTCTTCTGATCAGTTTCATTTTTTCTCTCTAGGTACTTAAAGCTTTAATTCTGAAATTGCCAGTGACTCACTGTCCAGCAGAGGCAAGTCAGGTAAACACTTCCCAGGCTGGATCTCACCTCTGAAATGAGTGCACCGAGCGGAAGCTATTAGAAAGTGTGTTCTTGGAAATTTTCCTGCAGATGGCTGAAAATACATTGCTACTACAACACGTATGAGTGTTTACTGTCACTTTTCATGTGCTAGTCCTGCCATTCCTTATAGGAATGGAATGTAAATTCACAGTAGAAAATGTGACCATACATGGACTTTCTAATAAGACAGTAGAGCAAGAAGATATTTCTTTAACCAATTTTGATATATGTAATACATGTGTATAGATTTTATAATATATAAATAACTTTATAATATATATAAATAATTTTTATTTATATTATTTTCATAGTGCTGGGGGTTGAGCCCAGGGCCTTACACATGCTAAACACGTATTCTACTTCTGAGCTACATTCCAAGCCCTCGAATAATATATTTTAAAGGACAAAAAAGATGTGGTTTTCCTCTGCATGGAGTTCACCCTGGCAATTTTTTGGCATATGCACAAGGCAAACTAATTTGTAAGAAAATGGCTGTTTTACACACATATAATATATAGACATATAAAATATGTGTGTATATATGCTTAGCATATGTATAATATATATGCTATGAATAAAAAATTCACCAAAAAATCAACTGGTCATGGGCAGCTGGAAAAAGTGTTCAATTAGGGCCAAGCATAGTGGTGCCAGCTTTTGAGAGGCTGAAACAGGAGGATTACTACAAGTTTGAGGCCAGCCTGGGCTACATAGTGAGTTCAAGGCCAGGTTGAACTACACAGTGAGACCCTGTCTCGAAAAAAGTGTGCAATTTCACAAAACTAAACACAGTACCATTTATCTCTTGAAGTTAGTACTCTGAAAAGTATCCATTCGAAATATTGGGAAGATACACAGAAAATGACACTTTCATACCTTGATATGAAATTGATAGCTTATGATTAACCTTCTGAGAAGAGTTTTCTTTTTTTATCTCCAGACAGATATCTAGATAAGTAATTCACTTCCAGGACGTACTTTAAAAAAATTCTTAAATTATCATCCCTACGAGACTATTTAGACAAACTTAAAACTAATTATGAAGACTAAAGAGCTTCATATATAGGCAAATGTGTGTGATGGTAGTATTTGGTAAAACAAACTGAAAGAGAAAACAAAACAAAACGTTTCTGCACAAGTACATACACAAATTCATATATGCAAATATCTTAGAAGTGCAACAAAAATAAATGAAGAGATAGAGTTAGATTACTTTTCTTAAACAATGCTTAGGGTCAATTTAAATTGTTTGTAATGTTAGTATGTTTGTGAAAAAAGTAAAATGCTCTTCATATTGCAATTGAAATACCTAAGAAAATGCTTTTCATGTTGCAAGACAGTTTGTACATACCTACTGTTTCTAGTTAATCAATTTAACTTGGCTAATATTTTGCATATGAGGAAGGTAGCTAAAAGACTTGGTCTCCTCAAAGACCCTCCTTTCACATAAAAAAAAAAATGAAATTAACAAAGTAAAGGTTGATGCAGGAATTTTGTCAGGTAAGAAATAAAAATTGAAAAAAAATACTTAGAAATAAAAATTTAACATTCTAATTTTATTTCCTTTTTAAACATGTGTAAAATGGTGACTTCATTTCCCATCTAAACCACTGGCATTTTTTTTCATGTAAGCAATTTAAATAACTTGTTGGTATTTGATGAAGTGGTTAAACAGGCCAAGTGACTAAGTAACTTGGTAGTAAATTATTAATATACTGCTCTAAAAGTCTGACCTTTCAGAAAGATATGACTTTGGTTCAGAGAAATTTAATATAAAAATAGGCTACTCGATGAGGGATTTGGTTGGAAAAATACCAGTGGTGTGGAGCGTTTAGCAATAAAGTGCTGCCAAGTACCCCAGTGACCTAACATATTTATTCATCTCAAGTGACCCATCCACCTCCAGAAGCGATTTGAGAACTAGACATAACCTGGTTTATGCACATTTATGTGCCTAAAAAGACTGCATATTTTAGATTATCTATCCAGGATTACATCTTTGGTATGTAATATTGATTGTAGAAAATTCAGACTATTTAAGAATGTTTTTATAACACCGTGCATATATAGGTGGCCCAAGTAATTTATATATTTTCTGTCTCATGAACTAGAAAGTATTTTTTTTTTAAACAAAGGGTGCCTAGAAATATTTGCTCTGTTTTAAGTTTTAATATGTGATGAACTTTAATGGTGGCAGAATTTCCATAAAGCAAGACAGAAATGGCCTGAGAATTTGGTAAGGATTAAACACGGCTGGGTAACTATGTGGATTGCTGCCTGTCACCTAGTACCCTGGTGACCACTGTCTCACAGCTTGGTAGAATATGCATATGTTACATCCTTCTGTTAAGTTATACATCAGACTTAGGCATTCTGAACCAAAAACATACCTCCCGGGTAACACAAAACTTCGTTTGGCAGTTTTGGGAAATTTCTAGGCAGCAATAGCACAGGGCCCTAGGAGAGACAAGAGGGAACTTACAACTTCCAAAAGGAAGGGATATTTTGGCTGGGTATTGAAGGTGCCCAGACAAAGTCATATGAAGAAATAAGGAGAAAACAGTCTAAGGTAGATGCACCAGGATAAAGTTTAGAAAGATCTTCATAGTTTTAAGGAGTTAGAGCTGGGGAGCAAGAGGCAGGCTTTTGCAGTAACTCAGCTGGGTAAACCTTTTGGAATTCAGTACTTCAGATACAAGCTAGTATACTTAATTACAAGGGGATTAATTAAGATTAATACCATTAATTTTTTAACTTCTAATGAATACATGTAATGCTTTAATGATTCTTTATCATCAGTACGTTTATATCCAACCTACCACATGCCAGGCCCTGACAGCAATGAGAATGTATAAGGCATATTCTCCGTCCATGAGGAGATTACAGCACCTACGTCTCTTAGCAATTGATATTCAGAACACTTCAAGACATAAAAGTTGTATACTTCACCATACAAAGTTAAAAATCAGAAATGAAACTGATTGATGACAAGTTTGTTGATGACAAGTTTATTGATGGCAACTGTTTATTGACGACAAGTTTGATATCTCTCATAGTTAAAACATCTTATAAATCAATAAGAATATGAAAACCTACAACCCAGTAGAAAATGGACAAAAGAAAAGAAAGGAAGAAATAAATAGTAAAAGATATTCACAGAAAAAAAAGAAATCCCTCTCACCCTTTTTTGGTGGTGTCGGAGATACAGCCCAGAGCCTTCACACTGAGCTACTTCTCCAGTCCTATTTTTTTTAATTTTGCAATTTAAGTTCAGAGCTGTTTTCTAGAAGTAGGTCAAGAAGGAACACAGTTACATTATTAGAAATATACTGCCTCTACACATTTGTGTTTTGTAAAAATATCAGTTATATCATTCTTCTATTACTCTTTTGGTTCCAATTGTTAATAAAATTGTTTTGTAGGCTATTCAGAAAAACATTTCTCACACTCAATTTATGCATTTTTAATCTTAAAATTCTGTTTTGGTGATGATTTTTTTGTGGCTAGGATAAAACCAATGATTTAATAGAATAATGTGCACTTTGTAACCTAGAAATAAAAGCAGATTCAAAGAAAATTGCAAGTATCTTTGAAAGTACTAATAACTTGAAATTAAATTATTTACCTTTTACATTTATTAGGCCTTACTCTAACTATATACTCTCCTAGGTAAATTAAATAACCAAATATCAACACTGTCATGTTCCATGTGCTATTTCAGTCATTCTGAAATGAATGGATTTTTCTCTATAATGTATCATTAAATATAATAACATTTCCATATGCTCTGGAAAAATTTCATCAGGATGACCTACTTTGGTGTTTTTAAAATCAAGTGCATTTTAATCAGACATAGAAACAGAAATAGATGTGAAGTATTTTCTACAAATAGTACAGTGTACTCTAAATTTTCTTCTGGTTTTTAATTTTATAATTATAATTGATATCTAAGCGTTAAAAATATTTCATCCCAGTAGAGGTATTTTTAACTATTATAAATAGAAAAAGATTAGTAAAGATCTGTTTTGCAAACCATAATAATAACTGTGTGAATTTAATTAGAAGAAATTTAAAATAGTGAAATTTAAAAGCTGTAGATTTTTTCATGATCTATGTGTTTTACATCTCACTTATTGTAAAATGAGGTTTTTTTCTGGAAAATGTTTTTGATAATTCTAGTGGTTTGGCTCGATTATGTATTATTTTTTATTAGTTCATCTTTGTGATACATAATTAGTATAAGAGTCTCTAAAACATTTAGGTGGCTATACATTAAAATAAAACCCAAGGAAGGTATTAAAATTCTCTATGCTCTATTGTAGATCAATTTAATCAGAACTTCAGGGGAAAGGACAAAGCAACAGTGTTTTCAGAAGCTTCGCATATACCCAGCCTCAGGGAGGCTGAAGCAGCAGGCTCACAAGTTCTAACCCAGCCTGAACAACTTAGTGACTTATGGAGACCTTGTCTCAAACAGACAAGCAAATAAATAAAAATAATGAAATAAAATAAAATCAGCCTGGGGATGTAGTTCAGTGTGAAGGCCCTGGGTTCAATCCCCTGTATCACAAAAACACAAAACCCATTCACAAAGTTCTATATAAGGGTCTATGGTGCAGCCAAGGTGGAGAACTGCTACACGAGGAACAGTGGTTGACTTTGCAGAGGGAAACTGAGGCATCTAAACCCAGAAATGGGAGGAACTTAGCTTTCCATTTTCAACCTTTTATAATGCTTAAATTTTATTTAACATTTGTTTACTTACTGATGTTTTACCATATTCATATTATTCTTAAAAGAAATATTTAAGTACAAAATTCCTAGGTCATTTTCTAAAATTTCTAATATCTTTCTGCGACATAGCCATTCCTTGGAAATGTTTTCCAGTTAGAGAAAAAGGGTTATACTTTATACATGATGAAAAGCATTCAAGTGACTCTGAAGCACGTCAGTACTACCCAGAGGCAGGAAGCAGAGCCCATTGATTCTGCAGAGTTTCAGGACGGGCTCTGGAAACCTGCAGGACCACCTTGGGGACACGGTGGCTCCTTGGCCTTGGTAACTCCACTTTGAGGTATATCTTTTAGTTTTCCCCAAAAACTATCTTTGAGAATTTTCAATATCAGAGGTCACAATTTGACTGAAATAACCATTGCAACCTATCAGGTAGCCAATACCCTCTTTTCTGCATTATGTCCCTCTCTCCTCTCACATGTGTGTGTGTGTGTGTGTGTGTGTGTGTGTGTGTGTGTGTGACCAATGACCTGACTAGCCCTACTGTCACATGAGCTGCATGAATGCAGAGACTGATGCTGGTTTTTTTAAATTGTTGAATCTCTGGTATCTCACGCAGGATTTGGCACATAGCAGGAACTCAGTTACAGCTTCTTGGATAAAAATGAAGCTGTGTTGCGATTCATCTCTATGGAAATGTTATCGCCTGTTCTTTCCCCTGCACCACTCCAGCTCTAGTCAGACCACTGATCTCTCACAAGCTCCTCAGCTGCTTTTCAATCAGTCTTTCTGCTCCTGTCCTTCACTCCCAGCCCTCTGTGGCCCAGGGACCAGAAGAACTGTCCTACATGTTAGGTCATACCATTCCTCTGTTTAAAATACTTATCTTCCCTCCCAGTCCACTTACAATAAAATCCAAAATTTTATCGATATTCCTTAGGCTTTGTTTACCTGTGCAACTGTCTTGTGCCATAATAAATATCGGTGAATAAGTGAAAAGAAGCATTGATCTTTCTCCTATCAAAACAGGTGCTATTGGGTATTCAGCAACTAAAATTACAATAACTAATGTGGCCGTATTGAGTGTTCTATGGATTGTCTACAAATAACGCAGCATCTCCACTTCCTCCCAGTGAGGAAATCACGAGCAAAGCTAGACCTGGACCATCCCGGGCTCCGGGAACAGACACAGAACAATGACGGCAGAGAAAGACAAACCCACAGAAAGCAGCGCACAGTCCGGAGTTGGAAAAGCGCTTCCCGGTAGCCCCTGTCAGAAAGGGTGACCTTCCCGAAAAACCAGGAAACACCTGGACAGTGCTAGAAGATACGGGAGCCAGAGGTAAGCAAGGGATTATTTTTGTTTTAGCTTCTGCTGCTTTCGTTTTGCTACACTTAAGAGTAAACTTTTTCAATGAGCTGAAAAGCACGGAACGCCAGAGGCCCACTGCATATCACTTATCACATCTGTAACTTTGCTGAAGACGATGATATGCAAAAGTAAATAAAAATCTCACTCCGCCAGGTAAGTTCACTCCTTTACAAGTTATCCTCCAGTGCTTTTCACTCAGAAGAAAGTTTGGTGCTGTTATCGGTTTCTCTTTTGTAACAATCTTTTTAGTTTTATCTCGTCCTCTGAAGATAACAATACACACTGCAATAATGATTATTATTCTCCTATTATTTGGTTATGAGATTTTATTCTTTCACAAAATAAAAACAAACCACATAATGAGTACCAACTACCCACAAAGAATGTAACCATGATGTATTGCAAACGTGTTCTAATTTTAATTGTTTTCAAAAAATTTTTGAAACAAGGTCCCGCTATATAGTCCAGGCTGACCTTGAACTCATGGCAATGCTCCTGCTTCAGCCTCCTGGGGGCTGAGACTGCAGCCCACATCCAGCTGATTTCAGAAAAAGATAGTGGGGACCAGGAAGGTAGATCTTTTGCAAATAGGAAGAGGACCAAGAGATGTAGGGAAGGAGAGACAGGAAGGGAAGAAGTAGAAAGGACGTGTTACGTGCACGCACCAACTTCCCCGTGATGCACGTCATCAGTACGTACTGCAAACATGTACTAACACAATTACTAAAGTAAAAGAAAAGAGCTCCGTGGAAGAGTATTTTTAACAGTATCAGAGAGTGGGCCCCACCTGCCTACAGCCAGCAGAACTGTAGAGCTCTGGATGAGTCATACTATGAACGTAGATCATTAGGGGATGACATTTTTCCGGGCCTCTTTCTGTTTGCGTGTAGCACATAGTTCATTAATACAACACTCACAAATGCGACGCTACTCCCCCACCTTCTCAATCCTGTCGCCAATTAAATCATATTAAAATAACCCTATTATTTGGAGAGGTGGGGCTTTCCTACTTGTTACTGCTGACAACAGAACCCAGGGACAGCAGCCAGGAGTATACTTTCCCCAGCTGGAACTGCATCTGGAGACTGGGTCTCGGCAATTAACACTAACAGCTCCGTGGCTCCCGCTTTTGCTACTTCCAGAAAACCAGCTGCTCTCACTCTTCCAAGCAGCTCCCGGGGCTGCGCACAGCGTGGCGGCCCACCAAGGGGGGGGGGGAGGGCGCTATCATTTTTTCTCAAGTGCTAGTTCAAGTGGTTGCAGGGGGACTGCGTGGAAAAAAGTTTTCATTAAGAAAGCAAACCAGAGCCCCCCAGCTGGAGTATTGCTTATTTCCTTTCCTAGTCACCTTTTCTTTGGTGATCCGAAAAATTGTAAAGGTTACAATAGGACTAACCTCAAGCATTCATTGTCCTCATTAATAACTTCTCACTTATTTTAAACGTAAGTTAAAACAGGACCGCTGTATTGTTTTTCCTAAGTCATCGCGTTAGCTCGCGCTTGTGATACGTAACGAACACACGAGTTGTGCGGAGGTGGTATACGTACATGGGGCATCTTAGTCTTGTTTACTTCCCCTCCTCGCCCTCCTTCCTGAGGCCCCTCCCCATCCGCAGAAGGTCTACCACCTTGTTTCCTATCATCTTTCATTTTGCTTTTTCAATTATTTGTACGTTGGAAGAAGCCTACAGGACCATTCTCAAAATTATGTCTTAGCCCCACACCCAGAATGCCCTAGGTTTCCCCTAGTCACAAAGTAATAGTCGAGGGTTTTCAGCCAATCAAATCCTTTATTTATTTATTTCTTCTTGGCCAAGAGAAAATGAAAATGTTGTTTGGTGATTCCGTCCACACTGGAAGACATGCTTTGAAAAGGAATTAGAAGCAATGTTGACTCCAGAGATGTAAGCCAACCACTGAATGGATCAGAGCTAAGAATTTTAATTAAGAAAACTTAAAAACATTTTCCGAGGAACCTTGAACATAGTATTCAGACTGAAATAAGCTAGACACTAAGAACAAATACAGCATGGTTCTGTGCTCTATGAGGTCCCTAGAGCAGCACATTCACAGATACAAGATGGAATGCTGCTTCACAGAGTTTGGGTCAGGGGAGCATGAAGAACATGGAATCACACGGTATTGGTTCTTTGTGACTGGTGTGTATTTCTGTCTGCATACTATCTTCAAGGTTCCTCATAAACTGATTTAAATGTTTTAAATTGCACAAGGCCTTGGGTTCCATGCCCACCAATGCAAAAAAATTTTTATGTTATATCATGATAAATTGAAAAAAACCCTTTTTTAATTTGGGAGAGAAAAAGGGTAAACTTCAATGTTTGTTTTTTTAATGTGATGCAAAGGAAGACATTTACTGCATTACAACTACATTACAATAAAAACTAGAGGCTACACATCGCATTTGTGTAGCCTTATACCCACAAGCACCAGGGACAGTGCTAGACTAGGCAGGTCTTCAACTCAGATCTGTTTTGGGGACATAGGGGTGGAAGGAGAGAAGGGAGGTCGTCTTGGTGTTCCAGGTGAAATTCACAATACTAAGAAGGGCCTTTCCAAATCTGCTGCACTGCAAACAGACTGATTCAGGCGACTCCTCCACCAAGTCATGATGAAGTCTAATAATTATACAGAAATAAATTCTACATGTGCTACTGAATTATTAAACAAAAATCCAGAGAATTTCAGGTTGTGCCAGTGTTTTAAGTAACAAATAATTTCAGCACTAAAATACCCAATTAGCACTCATTCAGAATTAAAATGTTGACATATCACCAAGTATGCTGTCATTAGTAGAGTATAATAATTCAAATGTGAAAACTGACACATTTTAAGCTTTGAATTCAGGCTTCGGAGGAAGTGGACTATAATTATCGGTATGATTTCCTTTGTTGTCAACTCCTGTAATTTCGCCCCCCCAGCTTTCCTGGTCTCCAGGCGCTCACCTTCACCGCCCCTGCTTCCACACACAAATTCTTAATTAGACCATTTCCCTAATGATAATACCTTCCACCAGCCGCTGAAGCAAAATGTTTCAGGCTCCTGATTAGCATAAAGACAATGACCTTTCAAAACAGCCAAAAGAAGGAGTTCAAGGATCTTGTGTATTTCAGAATAGTCATTTTCAGTCCATTCCCTGGTCTGAGTAGAAATTTAAAGGTGACATAGCATAAAGGGACAAAGGCTAATGTTTGTGTTGGGAAGTGTCATTGTCAGAAACCTCAATAAAATTGCTTTCTATAAAAGGACATCTGTAGTGCGTTCCCAAATGTTATACTACACTCATGTAGAAAGCATAGTACTTTTTGCTGCTGTAAAAGTATCTACAGGACTCTAATCATAAAGACTGTATCAGGGATCCACTAGATAGGTCCTGGGTTCAAGTCAACCCTCTTGCTTCTTCGTGAATGGTTTGTGAGCTGAGAACGGTGGTCATAATTTTAATAACGGAAAATAATCAAAAGAAGAAAAGTGTTTTAAGATGTGTGAAGTTATGAAAGTTCACTTCAGAGCCCATAAGCAAAATTTGATTGGCACACAGCCACACTTCATTATGTGCAACTGTTGAGGGTGCCTACTTGACTTCAAAAGAATCCAATGATTCCAGCAGAGGTCCTATCGCTGAAAATATTCACTATCTGGCTTTTGACAGGAAAGATTTGTCAACCTCCGACAATTTAAAGATACGCTGGACTTAAAGTGATGTAGCTACACAGTGCTGATACTGATATTGATAATAAATCAAATAAAGTGATGTAGCTACACAGTATTGATATTGATAATAAATCAAATTATTCCTTGCTTCAATTATTCCTGCAACAACTGATTTATTTTTATGTCTATGCAGCATAAGAAATTATTTCCCTATCTCACACATCTCTTAATAATTATTATTTACACTTTAACTTTTGGACAGTTTTTATTCTGGTGGCTGTATCAAGTAATGAAAAATATTTTGATTTTCCTAATTATATGGGAGACATTCCGATGGAGGCACTTTTGTGGATATTTTCAGAACATGAGTGAATCAAGAAGATGTAAATAACCTTCAAGGTAGACACTGTTTATTTACTGTTCTCCCTTCATATCTTCTGGTAACCAAGCTCAGGTCTATCAATACCAGAGGTGTCACTCTGCATACAGGTGGCTGCATGTCCCTAGGAAGAGACCAAAGAGAACAAAATCTTCAGTTCCTTGCTAGCAGCATCTGTGACAAACATTGCCTTCTATTTCCCAGTTTTAAGAAATAAGCCTACTTAGGAAATGGGTGAACAGAAGCCTCCATCAGTTCAAAGCTTCCTTTTCCAGTTGAAATTCCCTGACTGTCCCCGAAAACACAGCTCTAAAAGCTCAATGTGAAGAGTAAATACTACATCTCAGAGGATTTAGAAAATGATGGTTTTAACAATGGACTTCATCCCTATCAGCACATTGAGATTATCTTAATAAAGACAGAGGTAATCTTTGCCTTGCAGCATTGATACAGAGGGAGAAGACACAGGACAAAATCAAAGAGGACAAGACAGTTCAAATCACTCAGATTCCAATCAATTTTAATCTCTGGGTCAGTGAGTGTTCTGTTACTATAACAGTTACCAGAGATAAAATCAATTTATGAAACAGAAAGGTTTACTTTGTTCAGTTTTGGAGGTTTCATTCAGCCTGTGAGTTTATGACTGATTAGCTCCATTGCTGTGGGCCTGTGGCAGCAAAGCAAAACATAGCAGGAGCACATCGCAGAAGGAACCTACTCCCTTTATGTGGCCTGCCAGCAAATCAGGAAGAGTCTGGCATCCCTCACACCCTTTGGGGACATGCCCTCAATGACCTAAGACCTAGCACTAGGCCTTACCTCTTAAGGACTCACGCCACTTTCTCATGGCACCAAGCTGAGGACTAACCCTTTATCCAGGTAGAAACTGTAGGGATCTCTAATACCAGAGAAAGCAGAAGTTTCTTCTCAGGCTAAATGCAGGGGGCGGGGGCACAGTCTTTGCTTTCACTAAATTACTGTCTTTAAAGGGGCAGAGTAGCAAATATTGAATCCAACATGTCTTACATGGGCAATCTTGGATAAGTTATGTAATAGTGCTAAGCCTGCTTTTCCTTATCTGAACAGGGTGGAGGAAGGGAGGGGGCAGAGGTGTGTAGGGGGGAGAAAATGATCCTGGGGAAGCAGAAGTGTGATGTTCATACTTGTGTATTAGTCGGCTTTCCATTGCTGTGATAAATCACTGGACACAAATCAATGTTTGGAAAGGAAGGTTTATTTTGGTTCAGGGTTTCAGTCTATCTTTTAGGCCTGTGATGGCCTAAAAGGCAGAGACATCATAACACAGGACAAGGCAGAGAAAGCTGCTCACTTCTTGGGAGTCAGGAAGCTAAGTGAGGAGGAAGGGAGAGGAAAGGCACAGGGACAAGATAGTGTCCAAGGTCACGTCCCCATGACCAATTTCCTTCAGTGAGGTCCCAATTTGTAAGTCCTTACCATCTCCCAATACTGCCCTCAGATTATAATTTTATCAAATTAACCCTTGATGATCCAATCAACTTCCCAAATCCTCACCTCTGAACATATAAGACCTTTGGGAACATTTTAGATCTAAACCATACACCTTGTAAAGACCATGTGGGCACATAATTTCCCACTAAAGCACCATTTGGTGCTACTTTGTGTTCATGCCACCATGCAGGACACGAAAGACTGAATATGTCAGTCAGGATGCTATGCTGCTTTTATGAATAAGGAAAACTGACTTAGTGACAAAGATCCTCAGTGGATTAGTCAATGTGCAGTGCATTAACCCTGACTCATATGATATCTCTTCTGCGTCAGCCCTCAAGTCAACTGTGCCCAGGAAATATCTCCCTTTCTTCTTCTTTTTTTTTTTTTTTTTTTTTTTGCGGTACTGGGGATCGAACTCAGGACCTTGCACTTGCTAGGCAGGCGTTTATTCCACTGAGCTATATCCCCAGCCCCTCTCCCTTTCTTCTTAATTCAGGATCAACCCTTCATACAATTGTGATTCCATTTTCTATAGTTCTATCTGAACCTCTTCAACCACTGACTTTCCCCAAAACCTTCCCTACCTTACAGGAAACCACAGAGGGGACAGTCATGATGAAGTCTTTCCTCACTAATCTAGATCCCAGATGCTATAGATTAGATTTTGAATGTCACTGAAAGCCCCATGTGATAAAGGCTGGGCCCTTGGACTGTAGCAACTTCAAAAGGTGGGGCCTAGTGAGTGGTTTTAGGTCACTAGGGGCAGGGCATGCTCATGCCCAGGTAGCAAGGATCTCTCTTGCACACTTCACCATGAGATGAATGGGCCACCTCCACCATGTGCTGCTGCCATGTTGTGCTGAGCTGCCACAGGCACAAAGCCATGGGCCAACTGCTCATAGAAGAAATCTCACAAACAGCTCACATAAACCTTTATAAATTGATTTATTATAATGGAAAACTGACTAACACGGCAAGTTACTGTGTTTTCTGGGTGATCTGTGCAGCCCATTCCATCTTGATCCAAGCATGACTTCCAAGCCTGTACCACCATTTACTTTCCATTTCTGGAGTAATCCTTCCCAGTCTTAATCACTACCTCACCTTAACATGTATGTAATTATATTTCTTTCCTCGAAATCAATACAGGCATGACACTCCAATATGAGGTGAGAACGAGAGCGGGTAATTAATTTTTACTTTCCTTTCTCCTCTATACAAGTCTTTAAGATTTCCTCTCCCACATGTCTGTTTGTCCCTGCACCTTAACTTGGCTGATGTGGACTGTCTTGCGGATGGGCATCAGCATCATCTTAGAAAGACACCCAGCGCAAGCCTAGGGAAGGACACACGCACCGCAGCAGAACTGTACTGAATAAATGCTTCCCCTGAAGTGAATAGCATATCAACCCAGTTAACCATTCCAACGCCTTATCCATTAAACAACAACAACAAAAAATAAAACAAAAGAAAAGATGAAAAGTCTGAAGGCCTTGAAGACTCAAGAAAGCAAATGGAAAATCATGAGGGTAACAGCATGGAGGAATGAATGCTTTGGCATTTGTTTGGTCCAAGTTTGAATTCTAGTTCTCCCTCTTACCATGTGGCATCAGATACTTTTTTAGAAACTCAGGCGACTCCTCACATGTAAATTACGGGTGATGCAAACACTTTCTGAATCATGCGTGTATGCAAATTAAAATAGTGCCCAACCACAACACTCAATAAATGACGCCATCGTCATAGTCGTCATCATCACCCTTGTGGTCACCGCCCCTTTACAGTGGAGGCGCCCCCGGGGGAGCTACTCAGCCTTATTTGGGAGAAACAGATGTCAGAGTCAACATGGCGGGATTATTTATAAATCAACCTGCATACGGGGCAGGAGAAAGCACTGGTTTATAAGCCAGAAAATTGCCTACTGGTTGGGTGAATGAACAGGAAAATATGTCTTTGCCTTCATCACAGACCAGAAGAACTTTTGCAAAGAAAATTCCTTATGATCTTCCCAGAGCACAGGAGGAAGTGAGGAATCCTGGGAAATAGGATCTCCTCCCACCAAAGGTTCTGCATTTCATAGCACAATTGTGTTGTTTTTTGCCTTTCCGTTCCATCTAAGAGTCCACCTGGTACAAACTCTTGGGGAGAGCTGCTCAGGCTCTAGACAGGAGGCACCGTGGATTCATGGTCTATCCATTGTACAAAATCAAATCAGACTTAGTATAATGTTCATTTCGTGAAATTCCTTTCTGCTTCACTGGGGCAAAGGTCAAGCAAAACAAAAGTTCTCAGTCCACTGAGAGACCTGCTAAGGGAGCCCAGGGTAGTGCAGACAGCAAAGAGGCAACATGCCTACATCTAGTTAAGTGTTTTGGCTATGTCTTCCTCTAATGATGGGGATTGTAACAGCAGCTAGCATGTGACAATAGCCATGTGCAAGACTGTTGTTCTGGATGATGTGCATATATTAACTAACATAGTCCTTAGCAATCCATGTAAGGTGCTTAACAGATTCTCAACAGGTGAAATGAGCAGATTTGGTAAGATCACAGAGTCCAGTCAGTTAAGTGAGGGTGCCAGAGTCTGAACTCAGGCCCTCTAGCCAGAGTCTACATCAACCAGTCTGTTGCATTACCTTGACAGCAAGATGTACACCCAGAGGAGAATTCAGACAGAACGACTCACCACAAATTCCCAGCAGCATGGAAGCTGTACCATATGGCAACAAGAAAAAAGACCCTCAATGGTAACCAGAAATATTCATATGTATACATATGAGATAATACCTTAGTCTATCAAAATAACCACTATTTTTTAAACAGTGATAGTCAATATTGTAATGGCATTCAAACAGTGCTAAAGTCTAAATTAGTACCTTTTTGAAAAACAAATTAGGAATGCACATTATGCTTTTAAAAGTAGTTATTTAGTAATTCTCCTTCTTTGAAATCTATAAGAAAATGATGCAGATAAATATTTAGACATAACAGTGTTCACTATAGAATGACATATCAACATTACGCGTGTATGTGCGCGCGCGCGTGCGTGTAAAACAAACCAAGTATCAACCCTGAGAGAAAGCTTAATTATGAAAAGTACTTTGAAAATTATATTCAATAATCACGGATTATTTTTTAGTGCCTAAAGAATAATAGGGATTTTAAGTAAGAACGAGCTCTTAATTTTAAGAGACCGCTCCTCCCCACCCCCACTCCGCTCAGCTCTGATAAGACCCTTTATTGAAGATGAGCGCTGTGACTAATAGTTTAAGCTTGCCTTTGGTGCATCCTCTTCAAAACATAGAATTTACTGAACAGGCAACTCTGGCTGCTCTCCAAAGCAAGCCTGCCAAACACATCCCTCTAAATCTTGCAACCAAGAGAGAAGAAATACACTTTTATATGGTCACAACTGGGAGTTAGAAAGAGGCAGAATCTGAACAATCTTATGCAGCTGTTTGGAGGACTACACAAACTGGAAGAAAAGAAAGGGAAATTTAAATGCCATGGAAGTACATAGCTGCTAGTACAGTCTTAGATTTCCAATTTAAGTGTCCTTTCATGGTTCAAAGAGGCTAAGTCATTATATCTCACTTTAATCCTAAGATGTAATATACGACAGAAATTACATCATTAATACTCCAGACCCTCTTTTCTTTAGGACAGATACCATCACTGGAGATTTGCAAAGCCCACTTAGATGTACAAGAAAGACATATTCAACCACCTAAGTCTGCTAAATTGTCCATCTCTGTTTGTCTGTCTTGGCAAGGCTCAACTTTAATAGGGATTGATAACAATATGAATTAAGGCTATCATTTATTGAGGATTTACTATATATTAAACACTTCCCCTACATCGTGTGACTTCATCTTACAACAGTGAGGCAGGTATTGTTTTACTGGCATCCACATTGTACAGATGGGGAACTGACCCTTAAATAGGTTGATATTATGGCTTGTGTCTAGATGACCCCAAAAACCTCATGTGGTCATAGGTCAGATATTTTGAGGTGGCTGGATGCTGGGTGCGATTAAGCATGTGATGCTGGGACTGAGGTTGTGTGCGATCACTCAACTAGTCCACTGATTGGTCTGGCATAATACAGGGTGTGGGTAATGGGAAGGCCCCCCCTGAGTGCAGGTGGCACCACCCAAAGGGCAGGTAGCCTGGAAGGAACAAAAGTGAGAATCAGGCTGCTGCTGCTTCACCAACCCACTGCTTTAATGCCTTCTGTCCGCCTTCTGCCCACCTTCTGCCCACCTTCTGCCCAACTGCTCCTCCTGTGCAATGCCTCTCTGCCACGCCACCTTGCCTTGGAGCCAGCCAGTTATAGACTGAAACCTTTACAAAACTGTGAGCTACAATAAACCTTTTCTCCTTTAACTTTGGGTGTCAGGTGTTGAAAAGTAACTAACAGTTGATTTGCTCAAAGTTAGTCAGAGCTCTTAAGTAGCAAAGTTGGGTTTTGACATGGTGTCTCACCATGTACTGTATGTTAACTTCCCAGTGAATAAACTTCTTTTAAATTGAAAGAATCCTAGACTCTTCAGAGCTGGAAAGCTCATCCCATCTAACCATCTAAGGCTGTGTAAGAAGTCCCTTCAGACCAGCTCTTCTAAACAATAAGGAGCTTTAAATTATTTGGGGATCTTACTAAACCAGGGATTCTGTAGGTCCTGAGACCCTGCATTCCTAAGAAACTGTGAGGTCACATGGAGTAGAAAGGAATCTGAGGAAAGCCACCTGCATGGCTTTCTAACTTGAAACATTCTTCAGTTGCCACATTTTAGTGGCTCACTAGGCAAACGCAGCTAATGCTACCATATCGAACAGCACGTATATACAAGATATTTCCATCATCACAAGGGCTTTATTAGACAAGTGCTGGCCACAGCATGTCGATAGCCAGGACTTCAAGAGTGGCAGTCATTTCTTAGAGGGCGCACACTAGTTTCTCAACTGAAAAGAGACCCATCTTGTCCTTTCTTCTAACTTCTACTGGCCTAGTTCTCCCTTTTAATGAGACAAGGCAAGGAAATATATAACGTAGCCCTTAGAAATGTAGTATATTTGAACATGTTTCTTATCAATATATGTTCCTTACTTAAAAATAACACCACCCTACAGGGAAAGGACCTTAGCATAAAGTGATTTTTTACCATCCCACAACAATAAAAATTCTTATATGGATATATTAAGAAATAGTCTAGATTACCATTACCTATACTGAAGCAAAATTCAGGATACTCAAATATTTAATAATAATGACAATCCATAAGAAAAAAATTATTAATGGCACAAACAATATCTGAGTTGCAGGGAAAAAAATAGAAAAAAAGACTTTGGAACTAAAAGCAATAGAAAATTATTTTTAACAGTTTGAAAATTTAATTTACATAGTGTATTTCTAGAAAATTTTACTATAAAGCCAAGAGAAATTCTCAGAGCTAATTTCTTAAATGGTTACGTAGATCTCCTCTTATAGAACAAACACAACCAAAGTTAAGTCCTCAATGATGCTTGATCTGCATTTTACCTTTAGGGGGGAAAAAAAAAACTCATGAATACTTAATATCAGAAAAAATGCAAATTAGGTTCAAAATCTGGATGAGTAAAGTTAATAAATTTATAGTAACTTTATACTTCAAATGAACACCAGGTCCTCTAAGTTCTCTTGTCAGTTCAGGCCAGCACTACTTTTTTATTTTTTTAATATAATGACTCATGCTGTGGCTGTTTAACATACTTTTTTTTTCCACTGTGAAGCATATGGTTTCTCAAATTATGTAAAAAAGATACAAATTATTCATAAAAGGCTGGCCTCTGTGCAAAATCATATATAACAGGTGTGCATTCTACATGAATAGGGCTAATTATTGAATGTTTGGATCCTTAAAATACTCCTTGGGGTGCATTCTAGGGTATCATTTCTGAATACATTTATACTCTTAATTAAAAATAGTGAAACCTAGGAATTCATTTTCATGAATGTTTTCTTTAAAATGCTAGCAACATTTCTCAAAATACTTTTTCCTGTTTGGTACTTTGTGCTTGAATGCACCTCTCACATAGCTAAAAAAACTCTGCATGAATCACAGGCAATACTGATCAATAACCTCAGCGAGCAAGGTGTAACGATTGCATGCGTCTGGGCATTGCATACATAGACGTTTCCTGTGAGTCATGCTGAAAAGTTATGCTTCTGCAGACATTTGAAGTCTCTGGGAAAGCTGGAGCCACATCCTAACCTACTCCTAAAATCTTTTGCTCAATTGACAGAGAGCTGAAGAAAAAGTGCAAAGACAAAATGCGAACTCATGCTACACCTGCTAAACACATTAGTTAAGACCATTTTGAAAAAAATAAAAAACCTCCCAATCTCATACTAGATTTACAGTCATCGTCTGTAATCTCATTCCAATGTCTAGAGTACAGAAACCAAATTAAACAAGAAACTCTGAGCTCTCAACTTGCTACACTTAGAGAGCTCCGCTGCTTTTCAGGAAAGTTTTTTCTTTGTTTAGCACCTGTTCTTCCCTTACACACACCTAAAAAAAACAATTTTCGTTCTTAGTGGACTACAAGCAGAAATTCATTCTTGAATACAGATTTATTTTTAATAATATAGATCTCTTAATCCTTAAACCTTGATAATAAATTAGAAACTGTAAACATTTCTAAAATCAGATCAAATTACTGTCTCACTTTATCAAGATATTAAGGAGCCAGAAATATAATTATTAAATATGAATCAAATATAATAGAAATATATGGTTTAAAATATCTTTCCACAATCTAAAAAAATCTGTCCGTAACTCAGGTTAGTTCTATTTTTTATACACATAAAAGAAACAGGTGGTTACACTTCTGTTCTTTTGCTCTACATATTAATTAATGTGATTTCCATATAATTGTATGGCCTGAGCAATGTGACATCCAGATGATACACTACTACTTTTTGATGCTTAAGGAAAGCACTGCTTGGAGTGAGATTTGATTACCAGTTTATTAAATATTTACAAATAATAATCTAAAGAAAGTCACACAACCTAAAAAAAATTACCAACTCAATACTTTCAACTACATATAACATAATTTCACTGGAGAATCAAGATTTTTTAAAAAAGAATCTATATTACCTATAGTTTCACTTGCAAGGATGATTTGAAAATATCTCTTCAGAAGATGTTTATTTGTTTTTGGTACCAGAACTCGAACTCAAGACCTTGAATTTGCCAGGCAGGCACTTGCACCACTGAGCTATATCCCCAGCCCCAGAAGATATTTAAAGACATTGAAAACACCTTACAACCCAAGTTGGTGTATAGAAACAATCCATATTCTGACAACTAGCCCAATTAGAAATTCCTTAGTTGTAACTTTTGTTTTGAAGTATTTCAGCATTAGTGCTAGACCATCAGAAACATTCCGTTCTATATTACTAACAGCATTTGAATAGAAACATTAAAAGGAAATGGCAGAGAGATTTTTAAAATTGATGGAAAATGCTAGGTATCAATAAACTTAAGTAGTTCCTTTCCACTGCAGAATGCTCACCATCCCTGGACTTCCACCATGCACACCTTGGACTAGTTTCTCAGCGCGAGCATTAAGAAGTCCTGCAGGAAGCTCAAGCACCTGGTGCTATCTATTCTGTTTCCACAGATGGAATCCAGTGTTGCTAATTTCCACACTTGCCAAAGCTCTTAAAATAGGCTCTCCAGCATTGAAACACACACACACACACACACACACACACACACACACACACAAAGTGACTATTTACTAGCAGTACAAAGGATAACTGGCCAAACTGATTGAAAATTCCACAATCAGACAGAATGAATTTTGATGTACTACATATTTCTCATCCTTTTCTTTTTTGTTGAGATTGGATCTTATTATGTTGCCCAGGCTGGTCTCAAACATGTGGGTTTAGACAATCCTCCTGCCTCAACCTCCTGAGTAGGTAGGCCACATCCAGCTGTGACGTAATGCATTAAGTGACAACTAAAAGCAAAATACCAGGAATTTGCATTCAATTTACTATTAAGGTCAATCACATGCTCCACACCTAGACATCAAAAAGCTTCTGCAATTCAGTAGAGAACCAGCAAATATTCCAGTAGCCTAGGCAGACAGCAAAACAACCTTCCTGAGAAAGATTCATTTCCCATTTATGTAAATAAGAAAAATTCTCTATGAATTTAAAGAACATTCGAGTAATGTTTTAAAGGCATAGTCATTTACTGGATTTCCTGTCCCCCAAAAGTCATAAAGATACTTATATACAATTTCTTTCTTCCTTGACTTGTGTTTGCTTTGAATTATGAATAGCTTGTGTGGGAAGGTATATAAAAAGTCCATGAATAGTTAATACCATACTGCCCTCACATGAAGAATAACGTGGCTCTTTCGTGAACTTTCAGGAAGTGTACACTGAGAGAATGTCACATTGTTCTATCTCATCATTGTGATCCAAAGAAAATATTTCAACAAAATATTTCATTTCCTTGCAACCTTTTAGAAAACACTAACAAAAACATTGCCAAACATCCTTGTAGTACAAGGACAACAATTCTGCCAAGGAAGTCAATGTGCTTTAATTAGAAATAGTTTGACTGAATGATGCACAGGCTTAAGGTGTTGTACAGATTGAAATATAGCACAAAGAACAGAAGTTCCATCTTAGGTAGCATTTGGAAAAAATGTCAAGGCAACAAAGCTCAAGAGTTCAACTCATTTCGCACTTACAAATCCCTGGCTAACAGTTGTTAAGTAAGGGCGAAGGAAGATGGAGCGTTACGAGAAAGGTGCTACGAACAGTCTCTATCTGGTGTTCATCTATTCCAAAGAGAATTTCAGGACCAGAGAGGTTAAATAACTTAGTTAAAACCAATCAAATTGGGGGCTGAGGACAAACTGACTTCCAGATGGTGCCGTTATCCAAATCCAAGGCTGGGAAACGCAACACACCAGGAAGCAAAATGACAAAGAAAGAAGAATGCCTGACCTCCAGAAACACTCTTCATTACCAGTTCAATCATGAATTAACTGTGGCGTCCAGGGCAAGCCTCTTAACTTCTCTGGATATTTGCTTTTATCCTTAAAATGAGCAGATTGGATTAGATGAATGTCTGTAGTTCTTTCTACCTCTATCATTCCAAAATTCTGCGCTTGCTAACCATGTACACTGAAATCAAGAGAACTTGCTGAGCTTCCTTTACTCTTGCTTTAAGCCCTGCTATGCTGATAACAAGAACAAAAGCTAGACAAAGAGTAATAGTACATGAGAATGGAGTTTTGGCAGAAGGAAGAACACGGAAAGAAGAAAAACCAGAAATCTAGGTGAGGACAATGGGTAAACGCACAGGGGAGAAACCCTGGGACAGTCGCAGAGAGAGGGTAACAAAGTATACCCACGGCAAAAGGAAAGAGTAGGCTGAGATATAAGAAGAGAAGCCCAGAAAAATAATTAAACTGTACTGAAGCTTCCATACTGATAACACCCGTAATAAAAATACTGCTGCTATTAATGTTTCTATCACCGTATGATACAGGATATTTCCATTGCTTTGCTCTCAAACCCAAACTATAGGATTAGTTTTATTAATTGTTCTAGTTTATAAGAAAAAGGAATTGTTCCTCAAAGATGTTGGCTACCACACCCCAAATCACACCACTACTATAAATATAAGACAAGGGCATGAATTCAGACCCTCTGTCTCGAATGGGTGCTTTTCTCAGCCATATCAAGGTGCCTGTGTAGTGATTTTTTTAAAATGCTATTAAATAGTAGCTTTGAACTTACTTGGAGACTAAAGGAAATACATGGTACTAGTGGGTTCTAGTCCAAATTGCAGACAGCACGCTCTAAGGTGGAAGATGGAGGTGTCAATAAAAAACTAGCATGACGAATGCTACACAACACAAAGTGTCACAGGAGCGGGCTCCCCCGGGAACAGGGAAGGCTCTGTGGAGGAAGAGGAAGTCAGACCTGTGAAGAAAGGTGAGATGATCAGACACAAAACATTCTCTGTGAGAAGAGTGGGTTGGCGGTGGACAAAAGAAGGTTGTACAGAGACCAAAGATGTTATGGCTGAAAAGGCAGCTGAGCCACCATCGCAGAGAGGGCCTGTGTGCCAGGAAAGTACTTTTAAAATGGTCCTATAATAATAAGGAGAAATCCCAGATGTTTTCATGGGGATGGAGACGTTCAAGTCTTTATTTAGGACATCAATCATAAGGCTCATAGAAAGCATGACCTATGAAGAAGGGCTGCTTAGGAGTTTCTTAGGTGTGTGAGAAGACCAGGCTGGGAAAGAAGTGATGTGTGGACACAAATGAGAGGGAATACATGGACCAAAATCTTCAAAAGGACATCAGCTTTTACTTGCAGGCAAGCCAACGTGCAAACAGAGAGTTTACTTAATGTGCTGCCCTCTTGCTGTAGAGGGTGTGTGTGTGTGTGTGTATACTGGTGGTGGTAGTGGAGATTAGACCTAGGGCCTCATGAATACTAGGCAAGTGCTCTACCACTGAGGCAATGTCTCACCAAACCACAAAGGCTAGCCTTGAACTTGTGATCCTCTTCTCTGAGCTTCCCAAGCAGTTGCAATTTATAGGCATATGCTACTATGCCGAGCTATTGCCGTATTTTTATTTACTTGTTTACTTTTTAGAGACTTTAAAATCTACTATTTCTCAGGTTACTTTTGATCTTTTTGTTTGTGTTTGAGACAGGGTCTCGCTATGTATTTTATATTGGCTTTGAACTCATCATGTAGCCCAAGCTGGCCTCGAACTCACACTGCACCTCCTGCCTCAGCTGGGGTCGAGTGTTGGGATTACAGATGTGCACCACTGAACGCAGCTCTTTGTTCTTTTTTATACTTAGCATATTTTAACTCAGTTCACTTTTGATGTCCATTTTCTAAAATGACTGTTATAGTCAGTTGAAGGTAGAATCCAAGGAGGAAATAGTAACCACACAAAGTAAAGGAGTAAGCAGATAAAACTCATCCAGTTTCTATGAAATTTTGAAGTATTTATTGCCAATAACAACACATTCTGAAACAGTCTTTAGATAAACACTCCTAAAGTACCTACAACTAAAACAAACACATCCATAGTCTATGAAACAAAAGAGAAAATAAGTTTTAGACAAATAAACTGAGCTAAAAATGTTTTAAGAAGCATGTTCCAAAAGCCCTTAAAAAGCAAAACATGTAGCTGAAAAGGATACCTGAATGTATACAGAAGCATTCAGAAATAGCATTAGCTATGTTAACTCTTTAAGATAAATTGTCTATTAGTTATTAAACTAACTGATCTAACTGCACAAATACATGGCAATCATAAAATGAAAGTTAGAAACAGAACCTAATTTTGGGAAAGACAATTAAGAATTTTACTTTAGACCCAATACTAGTGGTAGAGAAAACATGGAGAGATTCATACAAAATACACTGGACATCTATGATTGAAATGTTAGAATTACTTTTAGGAGTATCTAGTAAATGCACAGATTAATGGGGTTTTCCCTGGCCTCTTGGTACAGCATATGTCCATACACTGTACATAACATACTTTATTTTCATTGTCCGTTCTGTCCCTGCCCTGCATTCTCTCCTCCTTTCCTTCATCTGCTCCCCCAGATCTAACATTGACTTTCATGTCATCTTTTTTTTCTTTTGTAGATTCTTCATACGAGAGAAAACATGTGATATTTGACTCTGAGTCTGGATCATCTCACTGAAGGTGACGATCTCCAGTTCCACCATTCCCCTGCAGATGGCGTGATTTCATTCCCCGCTGTGGCCGAGGAATCTTTCACCGTGGATACGTACGTACATTTTCTTTATCCATTCATCTGTCTGTGTCCCCTCTGCTGGTTCCAGATCTCGGCTATTGTGAACTGTGCTGCAATAACTGTAGGTACGCAGGTACCCCTACGGTACTCTGGTATAGCTGGGTCAAACTGTTTTTAGTTTTTTGAGGAGTTTCCATATTGATTTCTTTAGTTGTACTAATTTACATGCCCACCCCAGTGCAGGAGTTATGACTTTTGTGTTGATAATAGCCATTCTCATGGGGTGAGAGACAACAGCTCTATATATAGCTTTGGATGACATTTTCCTAATGACTAAAAATGCTGCACCATTTTCCACGTGCTTATTGGACATTTATACTAGTTTTCTGAAAGGTATCTATTCAGGCAGGTCATTTGCTCCTTGATGGATTGAGGGTTCTTTCTTGATATCTAGTTGTTTTAGTTTTTTATATATTTCAGATATTAATACTCTGACTGAATGGTAGTTGACACAGATTTTTTTCTCCCATTCTATAGGCCGGTGAACTGCCGTTCACAGGCAGCAAATTTGCGGCACATGTGCTGCATGAATCACTGAAAGCTCAGAAAGGTTTTCCATCACTGCTATAGGCTGTCTCTTTCCCCTTTTGACTTTCTTTTTAACAAGAAAAACTATAGAAACTACATAAACACATGGAGTGTGAATAACACACTTCTGAATAAGGGGGTCACTGATGAAATCAGAGAAAAGTAAAAAAAGTCTTAGAAAAAAGTGATTTAAAAATCCCTGGAATCATATAGTGATAAAAGTAAAACATGCCAGAATCTGTGTGGTAGAACATAAGTAGTACTGAGAGGAAAATTTACAGCGACAGGCACCTACATTAAGACCTTAGAGAAATGCTAGCTAAATAGCCTCACAATGCATCTCAAGGTCCTAGAGAGATAAGAAACCAAACCCCAAACCAGTGAAAGTAAAGAAATAATAATAAAGAAGTTGCTGAAACAAAGATAAAAGAACTATACAAGAGATGAATGAAGCAAAGAGTTGGTTCTATGAAAAGATAAGAGTGACACAAACTTAGCCCAACTAACTAAAACAAAGAGAAAGAAGAACCAAATTACCAAAGTTAGAGACAAAAGGGTGATATTTCCACAGCTACCACTGAAATTCACAGGATTATTAGAAATTGTTTCAAAAACTTACACCCAATAAATTATAGAACTTAGGATAAATTTCTAGACACATGTGACCTACCAAAGTTGAACAAAGAGGAAGCAAAAGAGATTAAACAGATCAATAACAAGCTATGAGATTGAAGAAGAAATTAAATATCTCTCAACAAAGAAAAGCCCTGAACCAGTGGATTTACTACTAAATTTTATCAGGCCCTTTCATCTGAAAAAGTAGATTTAGTGCTAACTTACCAGACCACTAATGTTCCTCAAACTATTACACAAAATAGAAAAAAAAAGAGAGATTTCCACATTCATTCTATAAAACCAGTATCACTGTGACACCAAAAACAGATGACTGAATAAAAAAACCATGAGCTAATAACCTTGAAAAACACAGATGCAAAAATTCTCAATAAGATTCTTGCAAACAGAATTCAAAGATTATACACAGTGACCTTGGTTTTATCCCAAGGATATAAGGTTGACTCAACTCCATATAATACACTACATAAATATAACCAAGGATAAAAATCACATGATCCTCTCAATAGATACAGAAAAAGCCTTTGATAAAATTACATCCTTTCATGATAAACACCTTGAAGACCCTAAGCATAGCAAGAGTCTTCTTTAATATAATAATAAAAACTATATACAACAAATCCACCATCATACTAAATGGGGGAAAGCCAAGTGTTTTTTCAAAAATTGGGAATGAGATCAAGCTGTACACTCTTACCCCTCCTGTTCAATATAGTCATTAAAATTTTAACCAGGGCAATTAGTAAGAGAAAGAAATAAAAGTGGTACAAACAGGAAAGGAGGAAGTCAAATTATCCCTGTTTGTAAACAAGGCAATCCTCTACTTAGAATACCCTACAAACCTTCCACCAGAAGACTTTAGATCTGACAAATTCAGCACAGTGGCAGGATACAAAAATCAGCGTATAAACAACAATAATGTTCCTCTACACCAATAATGAACCCAGTGAGAAAGAAATCAGGAAAACAGTTCTATTCACAGTAGCTTGCAAAAAAACTTAAAATACCCAGGAAGACATCTAACCAAAGAGATGAAAGACTTCTATGATGAAAATTACATAAAATTGATGATGACATTGAAAAAGTGACTTCCCTTGTCCAATGTTAGGCAAAATTTTGTTAAAGTTACCAAAAGCAATCTATAGATTTAATCGAATCCCCATCAAAATACCAATGATATTCTTCACAGAGCTAGCAAAAACAACCCTAAAATTCAGATGAAAGTGCAAAAAGACCCACCCTAGCCAAAGCAGCCCTGAGCAATGGTACAGCATCATAATACCAAAGTCAAATTGTAGTACAAGACTGTGGTACTAGCATAAAAACAGACAGGAGGCCCAGCGGAAAAGAGGACACAGAAACAAATGTACACAACCATAAGCATCTGATTCTTGGTAAAGGGGTCCAAACCACACTGGAGAAAAGAGAGCCTCTTTCACAAATGGTGTTGGGAAAGCTGGACAACCATATGTTGAAGAATGAAAGTCCATCCCTAGCTTTCATCCTGCACTCAAATTTATTCCAGATAAATCAAAGCGCTAGATATAAGATCTGAAACTTTGAAACTGCTAGAAGAAGACACAGGAGGAACACTTCAAAGGGTAGATAGGTACAAAGACCTCCTGAGCAGGACTGCAACAGCATGGGAAAGAATAGCAAGGATGAACAAATGGAAGTTTTAAAGTCTATTTCAGGCTGGCCACATACAGGTGATGTTTGAATTCAGAGTGTAGAGAGAAACTTCAAGAGAGCACTTCTCACAGCCGCTAACAGAACAGGGAGAGAGAGTTTAAGGTACAGCTTTAAGGAGCACACACATTTAACCCATGGGGCGAAGTCGGATGAGAATGACAGGCTGAGTTCAGGGGAGTAGGAGGCAGGGACAAAGAGTGAGATAAAGGAGGGGCATACAGCGGGCGGGAAGACAGGTGAGAAAATCGGGATTGAACGGTACTGCTGGGCTGGGGATATAGCTCAGCGGATTAAGCGCCTGCCTAGCAAGCGCAGGGTCCTGAGTTCGATCCCCAGTACCGCAAAAAAAAAAAAAAAAAAAAAAAAGAACGGTACTGCTGATGTCTACTGGCTTCTTGAAAGGAACAGTTAATGCAAAAATATTTTGACCAACTTTGCATGCCTCTATCTGGTAATCTGAAGAACTAATCTGAAGACAACAATAGGCAATACAACAACCGTTGCTGAGTTCCTACCATCTTGTTTAGGGAAGCTCTGCATCATTTGTAATGTTTTCTTGTCATTTGTTTTCATTCTCTTTAATGGTTTGGTCAGTCCTGCACTCTTCCATCTGGTCACCTGAGCAACTTCGCTGCAGATAACATTGTGTAGTATAACAACCATTGTTAATTTCCTATCACCTTGTTTTAAAATTCTGCATCATCTTTATTGTTTTTATGTTGTTTGTTTTTGTCTTTGTTGTTATTTTGTTCTTGTTTTTTTTTCCTCTTTGCAATTAAAAAAAAAAAAAGAAAAACAGGATTGTAGACAACAACCCTTGGCTTTGGTGACTGAGGAAACATCTACGTTCCTTTCGAAATTTCATTATTTTTGAAGCGAAGGCTGGTGGAAGGACACGGAGTCTGAGATCAGCTAACTTTGCTCTGCTGTGGCCTGCTGTCTATCTGGCGGGTTTCCTAGTCTGCCACCGCAGACCCTGGGCAGCCTCGCAGCTTAGGAGGGCAAACTCTGGAGCCCGCTCCCTAACTCGTAGCCGCCTGTCATAATACTAGCTTAGCTCTAGGGTCCCACTCGCTGCTCACAGTTCTGCACGTCCATTTCTTTTCCCTATCTGAAAATGGAAATAGCCACAGATCAGCCCCGCAAGACTCTTGTGAGCAATAAATGAAGCATTGAGTACACATAGTAAATGCTACCTTAAAAAAAAAGAAACTAGTTTTGCATTGAGCTTTAATTTCCTCCTCTGTGTGACAGAAAATACCATCTATTTCTGAGGCTGCTTGAATTACTGATGTTAAAGAAATTTCGGTGTTAATTATCCTTTTCTTAGAATGTTGTTTCACCAGCATATTAATGTCATCTGTTTTTTTCTGTATGCCTCTCAGGTATTTTGTTAGATTTCCTCCTAAGTCTATTTTGTAACCCTCAGAGTAAGATCGTGCTCCTATCTTTGTGGCTGAATTTACTACAGAACACTTTGGTTTTGTTTTTCCAAAATTGATATTATAACCAAGGACTCTACAGGACTATGCATTAAAGTATAGAGCCTGAAAGTCAGTCTTAGCATCAAAAGATTCAGAGAACAATAATCAAAATTCAAGAACTGGGGCCAATCCACACACTGGCTTAAGAACAAACTCCAAACCAAATCTAGCTTTCGAGGGCGTAGAGAGACAAGCTACTTAGAGGCCCCGATTATCTTAGTTTGAATCTGCATACGTAAAACCGCTCCCAAAGTGAAACGTGGAAAAGGATAACCAGTGTTTTAACGGTTACGCAGACCCCTCAAATGTCCCTTCAAGTCATGACCATTATGTAATTATTTCTTCAGTTAGTTGAAACATAAGTCTTCCCATATCCCAAGAACCTACTCTATAAAAGGGTTTCCTAGGGAGAAAAAGCCACTTCACATCTTTCTAATATTGTCTTGTCTGACAATATTGTAAGGAAACAACAATAAAAAAGATTTGGATTGAAATGTTTTCATCCATGATACCATGTAGACAGACATAAGGAATTTATAAATAACCAAGTTATTTTCAGGCTTTTATTTTTATTCTACTGTTTGTTTCTTAAGCAAAATTCACACCTCTTTGTCATCAGCCTGACTTCCTTCCTCTGCTTTTTATTCCCTGGTCAGCTTTCCCCATTATCATCAACTGACTATTTGTAAATATTCTGAACGAAGAAAACCAGCACACCACAGTTACCTGTTATGGGAAACCCACATGTCACTGTACAGTCAGAAAATAGTTTCATATATGAAGATAGCAAGCTCATTAGAGTGGGAATTTATCTCTGGAACAGGTATGTTCCAATAGTACCTGGCACATTAGTAGTTGCTCAGTAAACATTTATTGATTGACTAGAAGAAGGTGTTTTTCTATTTCCACATATTCCCATCCATTCATTCCTTAAACATTTGCCATACCTTGCTAAGATACAGATACTGTGCTACATGTAAAAGTTTCTACAGTTCACAGAGCAAACATGGTTCTCATCCTTAATAGAATTTCTTGGCTAGGCTATTTCAGACCTGTTGCAGCATTTTTAGGTGGGCAGAGTTCTAAACATCCTGGCTTTGTACACAATAATCCTATGAAATTATTAACTGCCTGTGTAACCTCATGACATGTGAACACCTTCCCAGAACTTCTGGAGCTAAAAAGCTTGCTTATAAAACTACCAAGAACCTGGACTCTATTTCATGTGGGAGACCAAAGATTTTTTCCTAGCTGCAAAGTGTACTGAATTTTCTAGAAATGAAAGTGCTCTGTAAATCAAGGGTAGATAGTAGTTTGTTTGCAAGTTTAAAAAAATTAAGCATTATCACCAAGAGCCACATGTGTGTTCCATACTTCTGTTTTGTCTTTGTAGTTGCAGTGCTTGGTACCTGGTAGTCCCAGGGTCTGGCACATGCTCGGCAAGCACTCTTCCATGGGGCTATAGCCCCAGCCCTGCCACTGTGACTCCATCTTTACAACATCCTAATGATGGTTCCAACATAGAAAGTAAGGCACCTGGCCGCTTTGTCAAACCATCTATGGTGGCCATGGCAGCACCGTTACAAACTGAAATGCACACTCCTCAAGAAGAGTTCATGTATATTGTTCTTCTTATCATTTTAGGCCAGTATTCTGAAGTTCAGAAATTTTGTGTCAGTTGTTTCCATGAACTTTGAAGTTTGTTGCAGGTGGGCTAAAATTCACATAAAAGAAACACAGCTGGGCTACAGAGGTAGCTCAGTGGTAGAGTCCTTGACCAGAGTGCGCAAGGCCCTGGGTTGCTGATCCCCGGCCTGGCTAAATAAAGATGAAATACAGTTTGGTAGAAATTTAAACCTCAGTCTGAACCATCAATCAATCAATCAATCAATCAATTGTATTTGTAAGAAACAAATAAACTGGGGGCTGGGACAGAAGATATTAGGAAGAACCACTTTACTGACAGTGGGGAAAACCCTCTGAGAAATCCTAGTTTAACTGAGCCGTTTCAGATTAAAGGAAGGGGCAGAGAACATTCCCGGTAAAAGAACAAATGTAAAATCTGTGCCAATAGAAAGAACTAGACTTGTGGGAAAGATTAAAAGAAATACCAGTGAGAGTGATGTGGAATGAGAAAAAGGAACCCTGAAGCACAGGTGAAGGGCTGCGTGAAATTAGCATGATGGGAAGCAAGAGCTCGATAGGATTTGGGGTGACTGAGGCATCAGTATGGCAGAGAAAAGCACTCTTGTCCAGCCAGGAGCTCCTGCCATGAACAGGCAGCCAGATGTGTAGGCAACACGGCAGCACAGCGAGCCACATTGACACAGGGCTGGCAGGGGTCGCGTCTCCTGGAGTCTAGAGGATGCTACCACCATGAGGTGTCCAAGTCCCAGGGAAAGAACTGGGTGTGGGGAACCCTCCAAAAAGTTAGGAGAAGAAAATCAGCCTAATTTGGGGAGCACCATCAGTGCAGCTTATGCCAGATGCTTCTTCGATAGTAAGTAGTTAGGGGTATGGGCTTCGTAGCAATTCAACCATAGCATGAAAATAAAAAAGGCCACACTTATTCATAAGTGTTACATTTGTTACAGTGATACTTGCCATCCTGAGATCAAATCTTACATAAACTTGATACCAAATAGGAAAAGAATACTAGATTTTCTTTTTTTAAAATACAGTGACTTTTCTGAGTTTATACCTAAAACAAGAACTATAAGGTTCATAAAAGATAAGCTCTTTATCCAGCACCGCAAAAATCTAGAAGGCCAAATAACAAAAGGTATCAGAAGTACCATGTTAAGCACTTTGGAATACCGCAATAGCTTGACCTCAGAATTGAATTCTGAAGAAAGAAACCACAAGCGCCTCTGTAGTTGCGCTGTATTTTAATGCTTTGGAACTGCTAATCCCTGTAGAGACCACGTAGATAATGAACCTGTCTTCATAAGCAGAAGAGCTCGCTCCTTCTAATTGGTCTGACTCCTCATGAATACTCTACTACTCTGCTCTTGGGCCTCTGGCCCCAGTGTATACAGGAACTATTCTGATAAAGGTGCTCCTTACCACATCTCCATGGCTATAACTAGAAAACAAAGCAATAAGTAAGTAAAAATAGCAATGACAAAACGCAGGTTTGTAGAAAATGACCCCAGCTGTTTGCACCCTTCATCCAGTGTGACTTCTGCTGTATCCAACACCGCTGATCAGTCTAAATTTCTTGCCCCAACACAACGGGGGTGCCAGAATCTTGGGATCTTATCAAGGCTTGAGTAAGGAGGTGGAGGAATCAGAAGGGGAGGAGGGCTGATGGGGGTTGGGGTAGGGCACGTTAGAAAGTTTTCATGGGGCCCACCGAGGAGACTGTTCCCAAGAAAGGACAGATGACCAGGCAAGCAGTTTAAGGGTCTAAGTCAGGAGGAAAAAGACAGCTTAATGACTAATAAATGTTCACCAGATGATTAACACTTCACTATCACTCTGTGTTTTACTATTTTCAAAAGCACCATACTACATTTGATCCTGAAGGCCAATAGGGTCATATGTCATATCAATATTATTTCAAATATAAAGATAAGGAATTTGACTCAGAGATACTGAGCAATTTGTTCAATGTCACTCAGCTATTGTACTCCAGTTTTTTGAAGGATCATAAATCCCATTTTAATACTGTCTTGGTTACTTTTTGCTTGTTGCTGAGACAAAGTTCCCAGCACCCAAAATGAAGGAAGGAAAGGTTTGTTTAGCTTACAGTTTGTGGAGGTTTCAGTCCATACTTGGCTGGTTCAGAGGCTGAGTGGCACACGGCTGAGAGCAAACATTTATGCCAGCAGAACACAGCAAAACCAACCAGCAAAAGGGAGGAATGGCTACAAGCAGCCTCTTCTCTTCCCTTACATTGTGAACAGGCTACCCCCACCCAGGGGGCGTGTAGCACTCACAGAATCTCAATGCCCTCCTCTTCCACAGGTTTAGGATGAATACAAATAAGCACCCTGGCTCCCTTCTGAGTCACATAGTTAACCTTTTCAACTTCCCAAATTAATACAATAAACAACATCCCAGAAGGGTAAGGGCGTGTCCTTTTTACCCCAAGATTTACAACTGCTGAGTTACTTAGCCAAACCTCTAGACTCCCCAAGCTGACACAATGTATCAACCATAACAAATACAAATCAAGCACTCACCAAGCAATCAGGAACTTTTTGATTTTGGTAAGTATCAAGAGCTTTCAAACTATTAACCAGAATACAGATGTGATCTATGCCTAGAAAGACTTGTTGTTTATACTAGAAATAAAACTTTGCTTATTATATTTTATTATGATGGCTTTGGACAAAGAGGCTGACATTGAGTATTGTCAGAGTTAACAGACTGAACAGGTATCTTAGGGTAAACGTGACTAAGAGGAAGCCTTTCCCTGCCACGAAGAAGTACCAGGAAAGTCTTTAAGGACTAAACTGGAAATCGAAATTCGTATCTTCAAACTAGATTTCAGTGGGTAAGTGTCCGCCATTCATCAGACCTGGAGCAATACATTCTCTCTCTCCCCACACATTTGTTTTCTCCTTCCTTTCACTTAGTTTTAGATGTGTTTGTGATAATTTTACTTTGATGTAAACCTTAGAACAAACACATATTGATAAACTGTAAAGAAAGAAAATACTTATACATTTAGTGTATGTTGTCAAGATATTAAGCTACAATAGTTGAGAAGACCCATGTCCTTAAAACCAAAAGTCTTTCAAGGTGATAGAATTTAATTTTATGTAATATTATAAACCTTTAAAGTCCAATTCTAATTTTAAAACATGAGACCCACTAGGGGTAAAATATAAGACTTATTATTGTTTAGGAATCATATTTTTCTGCAAAAAGGTGATCATTTGTCTCATTATAAGATATTTCATTATCTTTTCATTGAACAAATTACATTTTCCTAGTACTAAACATTTCATGACTAAGGAAACCTTGTTAAAATATCCCATAATTCCTAGTCTTAATAGAAATGATGTAGTATTTTTGATGGATTCAAAATATACTCTCCCATTCTGTTCAAAGCTTTTATTGATACTAATGTATATACTCTCTCATTTGCTTAGATCCTGAGAAATGCAATCAAACCAGGTAATGATATCAAATATGTTAAATATTACCTGGGAAACATTCTCCCTTGACAAGGTCAAATATTGTGAAATGCTATGAAACAATATTTCCTTTCAGTTTTTCTTGCAAAACAATTCTGCAGCTAAACTCATATAATTCCTTCTTATTCATATGACAACTAAATAGGTATCTACATTTTTGAAAAATACCAAGTCTCATGAAGAGAAACTCCAAAGCAACCAATCACAAAATGAATAAATCAGAATGGTAATAAATGGAATTCCTGGAATAGGCCCTGTACTTGCTTATCATCCACTGATTACTCCTGGCCACTCTCCCTGTCCCAATTTATCAGTCCCACTGTTCTTTACTTCAGTACCTTTCCGGGATAGCTTTGGTCACTCACTAAATTGCACCAGGCAAGAGCATTCACACAGCGGTGACATGAGCTATCTTCACAGTCCCTAAGATAAAGCAGCTGTGCTCCCCAGTGACACAACATGAGATGCCATGTGTTTTCCCATTTCACAGAGGAGCCCTGGGATGGGAACGCAATAGGCAGAAGCTGCCTTAATTTCTGCAGCCTGAAAAATAACCTAAATATCAAGAAAAAGAGGTGTCTGTCACCTTTTATCAGGGTAAGAAACAGGTACAGAGAGGCTGACCCGGACCCTAAAATGTACTTTTAGGCTGCATACTCCTTTGTCAAATGAATTAATCTAGGTTGTTGCACCAGGACACTGTCCAAATACACGGCAGAAAGTGATCTGTGAAGACGTGCTCTGTCAGAACCCCACAGGCAGGTCAAGTCAAATATCCTTCCTATTGTGCTTGGAAATGGCCCTGAAGAAAAACATCAGGAGAGGAGAGGATGCGAGACGCCCATTTGTATTTTCAGTGGCAGAAAACCCTTGATTGTCTAAGGTTTATAAAAACTGTTAGCCACTTTGCCTCATTGAATTCATGAACCAATCAGAAAAGAGCACTTCACAGCTAGCACATTAGAGAAGTGACTTTGCAATTGTGAAGTATGTATGACTCTGGAATCTTAAATGATGTTAGACTTCCTCCTAATTCCATAATTAGGAACCTGATTTAGTTCATTGCACTGAGCTGAATTAATCTCATTTCCTCTGTTCCACATTAAGGGTGGACTGGAAATTATGCAAATATACTGGATTGGAAATTATTTTTCTTGGCTTGTGTGGACCACCTGGTTTCCTGTAGGAGAATGAAAAAGGTCGAAAACAGTAAAAATGGAGTAACACATGTTTCTAAGAAACCTGTAAAAACTATTTTGAAATTTCTGCATGGCAAGCAATTTTTAAGCTTATTATTAAATGCTTTTAAAAAATATAAGTAGAAGAAGATAAATTATGAGACAATAATCAGTAGATAGCAAAGTCAGTAAGCATCTTGGCTCAGTCCAATTCCCCTGAGCACTTTCTTTCCTGTTTTATGGGCCTTATTTTATCACAATTAATTGTCTTATAATGTATAATCTATCATGATGGTAGGATACAGCATTACGTGGTCCTAAATTTACAACTGCAAAATACACAAACGAAAAGAACAAAATAGGCTCCAGTGAAAAATCTGATTAACGCATATTTCAACAAGAAAAAAAAGGTAAAAGATGGCATCCATACAGTCTTCATGAAAACGGGTTTTACATACAAGTACATTCCCTGTGACAGTTATTCCTATGTTCTTGTTTTTCAGAAGAATAGCTGGGACATAATAAGCAATGAGTAGTTTGTTTTTATTTTTAAGTGATTATTTCAGAAACGAGAACACTATTTTTAATATAACATCTTGTTTAGAGAGGACTGAAAATGATTTGTAAAGTACAAGTTCATTGTGATCTTGGAAGAAGGCCTGTTGGGGGGCTGCCCTTAGCTCCCCTGAAGAGGGCAAGAAGCTGCCGCCTGTTGGTTTGGCTGCCTCCAGGCCTGCGAGGCTTGGTGGATGCTCTCACCTGCTGCTCCAGACTCTCAGATCTCAAGGTGAGGAAGGAAAACCTGCCTGAAGACCCGGGAACCTACATCCCTCGTTCTAAAGAAAGCTGACTGCAAGGGCAGCCAAGCCTGTCAGAGATCACAATAGTCAGAGTCAAGGAACACTAAGAACAAGAAGGCCTGGGCAAGTCTACATGTTCCCAGGAGGCTGTTCACCAGCTTCTGATTCCTGCTCTCCACTGACGCCCTGTGATCCTAGACGGGCTTGGTGTAGATTCTCGATCTGCATAATAATGTGTCTTTCTCATCAACTAAGATTCCTACATTTGGTCTCATGCAACATACACACTAAGAACAGGGTCTTTTAAATTACACTTAATGGCCACCGCCATTCTACTTAGCCTTTCTGAGAATTCACTGTTCCAGGTATCTTATGTAAGTGGAATCTTGCAGTATTTGTCCTTGGGTGTCTGGCTTCTTTCACTCAGCGGACTATCTTCAATTTTAATGACATTCTGAAAAAATGCCAGGGTTATGCTGCTAAAATGGAAAACAGCCCCACAAAATTCATGCATTTTTGTTCAGCTATAGAAATTAAAGCAATATTTATTTTGTCAGCCTCAAAGCAGATATTGCACTAGTAATCAGGAACTGTTATTATTTACACACACTCGCTGTTATTACCTTGGGTAGCTTTATTTGTCTGAGGCTTAGTGAAAACTGTTCTTCCTGGGCTCTCTTTAAGTAAGTAACTTCCCATAACATTTCCATGAGGGTTTCGTCTCAGTCAGCACCTCATGCTTCAAAAGTCATACAGAAGGAGTTAAGAGGGGTTCCTGTGGAAACTCCAGTCATACCAGATCCCTTACAAAGTCCTGAGATTGCCTACCCTTCATATGAAATAGAAAGAAAAGGGGATAGGTTTAAGGCCCCTTTAAAATATAAACTTTGTGTTTATTTTGAGACAGGGTCTCACTAGGTGGTTCAGGCAAATCTCCTGATTCAGCCTCCTGAGTGCTGGGGTTTCAGGTGTATGCCACAATACCTAGCAAAATTAAACTTTTACTGAATTTTATTGGTGCTCACATAACCATGTACAACACTTTACAGTGTAATGCAGATATCTTAAATCATTTTAAAGTGACAGTTTGCAAATCTATTCTAATTGTTGCCAGTCAATAAACACTAAATCATAACTGAATTCCACAACATCCAAAACATTTCAGCTGATTTTTTATCTGGAGAATTCTGTAAATATTTATGTCTGCAGAGATTCATGATTCTTTATTTCTCAATCAACATCTTATACAGTCACAAATATCTTTTTCCCTTGTTATGTTACTGAAGTACATGGTAACTTCCTCAACCAGAGAGGTCACACCTAACTCTATGTAGATAACATTCAACCCAAAATATCAGGCGCTAGTGATGAATATTTTTGGCAATAACACAAGTTTACTTTTTTCCATAATGTTACAGCTGAGCAGAGAACATGCATCTCTTTTAAAGACACCCAAACCTCAACTTAGCCTGAGTTATTCCCAGCCCACTGGTGAAGCCTGGAAGCAGAGCTGTGCTAGTTGCTCAGAACTTTCTGATATGGAACTTAGCCTCGAAAGGTTCCTTCCAACTGTTTTCAGTGAACATTAAACTCCATGAAACTAACACACAAAAGTGACCATAGCTCTGGCCCCAACAGGAAGGCCCTCAGCCTCATCAGACTTTGTGAGGATGAAACACCTATACTACTGACAGCAAAATATCAGTATCAAGCATTCATTCCTCAAACAATCATGAGGGCTTCGAAGAAAGACTAAATAATTGACAGCCATTGTGAGGTTCAGTACTTTGAGTGTAAGGCATCACCTTTGGGGCCTTTACAACCTTGTGAACACAGAAATGGAGAGACAAGGCATATCACCTTCATGTTATAGAGGACAAAACGATCCTGGAGATCTTAATCCACTTGCTCCAAAACTAAGAAACCAACGTTCAAATCAAGAAATATCTTAATCTCCTCCTTTAAGTACACTGAGGCATCTTATCATGTTATACTCTTACATCTGTTTTCTATTGCTGGGTGACTATAAAGATCAGAAGACCCAGAATAGTACAAAATAGACTCTATAGAGAGGACAGCTGTACCGGTGGTGTGGACCTTCCACAGGATCGCATCTCTTTCATGTGTTGGTAGCACAGATAAGAATCATGGATGATTTCATAGGCCAGACTTTTCTCTCATGCTTAAGATCTCACTAACAGGTAAACTGATGAAATTGGACCGAGGTTTAAAGGCAGGTAATCACCATTTACAGAGTTAACAACAACAAAAAAGGTAATTAAAGTACAGTGAGCACTTAGATTTTTAAAAATATTTTGATAATAAAATATGTATCACTATTAATTGCACTCAAAATACACTCCCTTCCTTTAAAACACAATTCTTCTGTAGCTCTTGCCTTTTCCTATTTTTCTATTAGTACATGTGTACATACATAAGATCACATTTCTCACAGAGAGTTGGTCCATGCACATAACATATGTTATTCCTTTCTTCCCCTTCTCCTCCTCTATCTCACCCCTCCCTCCATCTCTCTGTACCCTTTCCATCTGTGAAAGACCTTTCTCCCTGTTTCTGATACTTATCTTTTATTTTGATCTTTACACTTTAGGTTTCTCATATAAGGGAAATCATGTGATATATCAGTTTGCGTGTCTCACTTACTTTGCTTAACATTATGGTCTCAAGGGGCATCACTTTCCCTACAAATGTCTCAAGTCTACCCTTCTTTACTGCACAGTAGTATTTCGCTGTGCATAAATCTTATTTTCTTTATCCATTTATCCGTTGATGGACATACAGGCCACTTCCAAGATTTATCTACTGTGAATTATGCTGCTATAAACATGGATATGCATGTATCTCCACTGTAATATGATGTCCTTAACTCTTGCAAGAAGATACCTGCAAGGGCTGGGCCAAATGGAATTTCTTGTTTGTCTTTCTTGAGGAATCTTCATACTGATTTCCATAGTGGATGTACTAGTCTCCTTTTCCACCAGCAATGCAGAGAGGTTCTTTTTCCCCACATCCACACTAGCACTTGTAATTAGTTGATCTCCGGCTGATAGCCATTTTTTCTGGAATAAAATGCAATCTCTGTGTTGTAGCGTGCATTTCTATAATGGCCTTAGGTGTTGAAAACTTTTTCATGTATTTATTGGCTATTTGTTCCTCTGAACAATGTCTGTTCATTTCAGTTCCCCATTTTTTGATTAGGTCTTTTATTATGGGAGTTCAATTTTGTGTGTGTGTGTGTGTGTGTGTGTGTGTGTATTTGTATATATTCTAGATATCATTCCTCGGTCCAAGGAATAGCTGGCAAAAGGTTTTCCCATTCTGAAGGATGTCTCTTCACTCTGTTGGTTTTTTTTCTGTTGTTGTTATGCAGAAGCTTTAAATTTTGATATGGTTCTGTTTGTCGATTTTTTGTATTATTTCTGGTGCAGTCAGAGTTCTGTTTATTCTATCTTCCAGAAGATTAAGCGTTTCTGTTGTAACATTTAGATTGTTGAGCCATTGTTATTTTATTTTAGTACATGGTATGTGTCTAGACTCACTCTTCTGGGAATGGACAGCCAGCTTTCCTAGCACCATTTGTTAAAGAGCCAGCTTTCTTCCAGTGTGTGCTTTGGTCCTTTTGTCCAATGTCAAGTAGCTGAAGGTGTCTGGAGTTTTTCCTACACCATTATGTTCCACTGATCTGTGTGTCTGTTTTATTGCCAATACCATGTTGTTATTATCACTGTAGTTTTGTAGTATAACTAGAAGTCTTGCACTGTGATGTCTCCTGCTTTGCTCATTTCATAAGGATTTTGCTCTCCAAAGTCTCTTCCCGGCTCCATGTAAATTTTAGGGTTGTTTTGTCAGGTTCTATGAGGAATGCTATTGGTATTTTGATTGGGATTACATTAAATTTGTATATGTTTTGATAATATTGGTTCTGCCTATCCAGGAACAGGGGATATCTTTCCGTTTTCTGATCTCCTTATTGATCTCCTTCTTCAGAGTACTATAGTTTTCATTGTAGAGGCCTTTCAAGTCCAATAGTGTTTATGCAGCCCTCTTTCACTTCCTTAGGTTAATTCCTAAGTTTTTAATGTTTCTTGATGCCTGTGTGAGTGGTATCGATTTCTTATTTTTTTCTTAGTGAGTTTATTATTGGCATATAGAAATGCTATAGATTTTTGTGTGTTAACTTTGTATCTTGCTATGCTACTGAATTTGGTTATTCATCTAGGAATATTTTAAGGAATATAGTCCTCTTCTGTGTAGAATATCATGTCATCTGCAAGTAATAACAATTTAAGTTCTTCCTTTCCTATGCATGTCGCTTGTATTTCTTTCTCTTGCCTGGTTGTGCTGGGGAATGTTTCAAGGACTGTATTGAACAGGAGTTGTGACAGCAGACATTCCTGTCTTGTTCTTGATTTTAAAGGGAAAACTTTTGGTTTCTCCTCCTTTCATATGATGTTGGCCATTGGTTTGTCATAAGTAGCTTTGATTAGACTGAGGCTAAATTCTTCTAGACCTATTTTCATCAGGGTTCTTATCATGACTAGATCATGAATGGATGCTGGATTTTTGCCAAAGACTTTCTGTGTCAATTGAGATGCTCATGTGATTTTTGTCCCCACTTCTTTAATGTGGTATAACACATTGATTTGCATATGCTGAACCATCCCTGGGATGAAGCTTACTTGATGGTAGTGTATAATCTTTTAATGATTTGTTGCATGCTGTTTGTCAATGTCTTGTTGTGGATGTTTGCATCTATGTTAGTTAAAGAGATGGCCCTGTAATTCTTTTTTGGTTGGGTCCTTTTCTAGATTTGGAATCAGGGTAATACTGGCTTCTAGGAATGACTTTTAGAGTGCTCCTTCCCTTTTGGTTTCAGTGAAAAGCCTGAGAAGATTGGCATTAGATCTTTCCTAAAGTTCCTGTAGAATTCAGCAGTGAATGTGTCAGGACCTGGGCTTTTCTTAAGTGGTAGATTTTTTAAAAATTACTTCTTCAGTTTCATTGCCTGATATTGGATGGCTTAGGGTTTCCATATCTTCTCTGTTTAGTTTTGGTTATTCTTATTTGTCTAGAAATCTATCCATCTCTTCCATATTCTCCAATTTATTAGAGTACATGTTCTCTGAGTAGTTACTAATAATGTTAAGGATTCTGCAGTGTATGTTGTGACTTAGGCTTTTTTTATTTTTTTGCATTGATTTGGGTCTTTTCTTTCCTTTTTTGGGGTAAGATTGGTTAGGGGGTTGTCTATTTTGTTTATTCTTTCAAAGAACCAGCTCTTTGATTTAGCAATTCATTGTGTTGTTATTTTAGTCCTAATTTCAATAATTTCTGCTCTGATCTTTGAACTTTCCTTCCTCTCACTATCTTTGGATTCGGATTGTTCTTGTTTTTCTAGGACCTTGAGGTACACCATTATTTATTTATGGTTATTTATTTGGGTTCACTCTGTGCTTTGGAGGTGAGTATTCACAGGGTAAACTTCCCTCTGAGGACTGAGGACCTCACTGTGTCCCACAATGCCCACGGATAGTTTCATTCTAGGAGTTGTCTAGTTTCTTCTTTGATTTCTTCTGTGACTTATTGATTATTCAAGGGGGTCTTGTTTAATTTCCATGTGTTTGTACAATTTCTGTGGTTTCTTTTGCCATTGATTCCTAGTTTTATTGCACTATGACCTGATAACATATGTGGGATAATTTGGTTCTTTATGGGCTAACATGTAGTCTGTTTTGGAAAAAGTCCCATATCCTGCAGAGAAGGGTATATATTCTGTTATTGGATGGAACACTCTGTAGTTATGAATTAAGTTTATTTTTTTGAAGGCTTCCAATTCTGGTATTTCTTCGTTGATTTTCTGTCTAGTTGATCTGTTTGTGACAATGGGGTATTGAAGTCCCCCACCATAATTGCGTTCTGGTTTATATGACCTTTTGATCTTTTAATTGTGTTTATCAAACACCCACAGTATTTGTGTGATGAAGTTGAGTACGCTGGTGTTCAGTGCACGTGTATTTATAATTGTTATCTCTTCCTGGTTAATTGTTCCCTTAACCAATATGTGGTGACATTCTTGGCCTCTTCTGATCTGTTTTGGCTTGAATCCCACTTTGTCTGATATTAGGGTAACTATTACTGCTTTTTGGGGGGTTCCAGTTACATGGGATATTGTTTTCCAGCCTTTGATTTTGAATCTGTGAATTTCTTTTTTGGATTAAATGTGCTTTTTGGAACACAGCATAGTGTTGGGTTTTTGTCTCCTGATCCTTTCTGCCAATCTGTCTTTGGATTGGGAAATTGAGATGATTTGTACTGAGAATGCTCACTGAAAGGAACTGACTTATTCCTGTCATTGTATTGTTTTCCCATGGCTGCCTGCCATGCCAGCTTCTGGATGTGTTCATTCTATCGGATATTTTGGCATTACTGGCTTCTTGCCACCTCACACAGTGCTAAAAGTCCTCCTTCTTGTCTTTAGTTGCACTGCGGTGGCTGCCTTGATATCCTGAATTAACTCAAAATATTTGCCTTTCTGGTCATTTTGACTGTAGGTAAGAGGCCAGTGTCAGATATCATGAATAAGATTGATGAGGGCACATTCTACTGAGGTTATAAAACTGCCTTTCCTTTGAATGGGACTCGGCAGCAGCGTGCACTCTGTATTTGATCACACCTCACAAAGGCATGGAAGAGGACCTGCGGAAGTGCTTCAGAAGGAGGCAAGAAGAGTGGGATCAGTGTGTTCCAGCTAAGAGGGAGTATTCTGAGGGGGATGTGTCTTTTATATGATAAATGTATGAAAAGTTTAATTGCACACTGAAATTTCCAACTGTACCCCATATTAAAATAAAAAAAAACATAGCAGATCATTTACAAAGAAATAGTATAGAAAATCCCAGTTCTCCTCCCCCAGGAGGCCAGGACGGTGGGTCTCTGAATAGCCAAGGAAATGGGGTGCTTCTCTAGAGACCACGGAGTGCAGGGTTCCCCCTAGGCCCTGAGAGCTCTCAATCAATGCAAACTGGGTGATTTATTGGCTTGTGCTCCCCTTGACAATGAAATCTACAAACCTAAAGGTGAGCCAGGATTCCCTTTTCATATCAACTGCAGCTGGAATCAGATATCCTTTCTTTCTGTAGAAGACTGGCTCTCTGTTCAAAATACATTTAGATACCTGAATAAAGTCAGAAGCTCCCTGTTCCCCTTCCCCACGTTGAGACTTAGCCCTGTGACTAGTCTGCCTACTGCTGACTTCCAGTTACACCAATGCTCTAGGTTCTCGGAGTATCTTTAGTGATACCAGTGCAGCATTCCATTACAATATAAATTTAGGAACTACTTTGATAGCTGATCCTGGAGGGGAGACAAATTATCTCATAGTTCATTGTGAAAAGAGCTTCTTTTAATATTTGACAAATAAAAATATTTTTTAATCTAAATATAGAACGCCCAATAAAATGATTGATACAAAAATACAAAGCCTATACAAAATATTAGGGAAAATTCACCTTCACTGGTGATCTACTTAGTGGAAATTAAAGTGACAGTGTGTAACTATATTTGATGCTACTATTAATACTTAATGTTTTGCACTTTGTGATAAAATGAGTATGTTATATTGCTAGTTGGGTGTTAATCTTGCCTCTCTCTTTTCTCTAATGAGCAATTAAAAATAACTCATAACTTTCCCTTGCTGCTTATCACAAACATCATTGTTAGCCATCAAAGAGCTAAGTTGTTGATTCATAGTCATTGCAGAAGTTGCAGGAAGCATTGATAACTGCCATGGGCATTAGGGTGCGCCATCTTCATATCTTCCGAGTCTATAGTCAATCTCTTGAAAGAGAGCTATTATTTTTAATTTTACAGACTATGAAACTGAGACTCAGAGCAGATAAAACTTGCCTGAATCAGAAAGCTACTAATACTGTTGGTATGACTAATATTCTGGTACTAGAATTCCTAGCCACTCATTGTCAATTCTGACCAGATTCAGACACTTGCTTCTAATCAAGGTAAAAAAAATAAATAAAGTATGAGGAACATCTCAAATACATAGAAAAAATTTCACAAATCAGAGATAATTTTCATAAGGAGGAAGGGTAGAAAGAGGATAGAGGGACTGATAATATTATGCTAAAATGGTACACAACTCTAGCCAGTAAACATATCACAGTTGAAAAATTTATAATGTCACTGTACCAGGATCTATGAAAAGATAGGTACACTTACTACTTGTTAGACTTCTTATATATACTTGGGCAGTGCAAGAGTAACTATTTTTATCAACAAGCATTCTTAATTTCACCCTGACGCAGGATGGGAATTAAGGCAAGCAGGCAGGCAGGCATGTTGGTGCGTGCTTCCAATTCCAGCACTCTGGGAGGTTGAGGCAGGACAGTTGCAAGTATGAGCCCAACATGGGTAACTCAGTGACTTAGCCAGACCCTGTCTAAAAATAAAAGAGTGCCGCCCATGTAGTTCAGCGTGAGTGCCCTGGGTTTACTCCCCGTGCAAAAGAAAGAAAGAAAGAAAGAAAGAAGAAAGAAAGAAAAGCAGAAGAGAGAACTAAATGAATAATTGCTAAATGTGAATGTGTTTTCCTGTAGTTGGAGAGTTGGGGTTTGGAGTAACTTTTGAAAATATAACTAATGCAAAACTGAAATAGGATTGGATTAGAACAAGAATAGGGCTGGGCATATAGCTCAGTGGCATAAGCACCTGCCTGGTAAGTGCAAGGTTCTGAGTTTGATTCCCAGTACCAAAAAAAAATTAAAAAATAAAAAGAATAAAAAGAAAGACCACATATTTAGCAAGCTAAAAAATTCTTTAATGCATATGCAGACATATTAATATACATATAAAATTCTTTCCACTTGTGTTATTGGCCAATCTGGAAAGAACATTCTCTGTCATTACTGCAGGACTTTGAAGACTGGGTTGAAAGTGTTAAGGATTACATGAGACAGTCTTTATAAAAAGTTATTTTAAACTTTAACCATTCAAACAAAAACTCATGCTTTTGTGAAGCCTACTCAAGGACAGGCGTTAGTTAAAATGAGGGGTGGTGAGGCTATAGGAAATAAAAGGACAAAAGAAGTTTAAAAGGATAAAACCTCCCATGCAAATTACCCATAATACTTTAAAATAGGACTGAAATTTATGGTAGGACCGTTTATTTATGCAACTGTTTTAGAATCATACCAATTGATGTTCCTATATAGCAGCGACATTACTGTATCCATTTAAATGGTTGCAAGCAAGCATTCATAATGAGCAGTAGAGTGTATTCGGCAATTCAGATATGTCACAATTTGAGTTTGCGGTTATACATCTTGATAATTCTTAACAGAATTCCTCTTCAGGAACTACCACAGCAGTTATTTCATATCTGATAATATTTTCAGAAAACAGGTTAGTTTACCAGAAATAATTATTCCAAATAACCCTCAAGGGGCTGAGGATATAGCTCAGTGGAATAGCACCTGCCCAGCAAGCGCAATTCCCAGTTCCAAAAACACACACAAAAAAAACCCACCCCAAATATCCCTCAAAACAGGCACAACTGAGGAGGTACATGAACAATTTCCAAATTACATATCAATGTCATGTGAAGCCTTCAGAAACATGTGTGAAACATCTTATGCCCAGAAATCCTTTACAATTAGTGCGTAAGGTATCATAATAGAGCCGACAGGAACATCATTGCAGTATATAAAATTTAATGAGGCCCACAGAGGCAAAGGGCATTCTGTATTTAGAAACTGTAAAATGAAAATACAATAAAGAGCAGGAAAATCACATAGCATTAAGCCACATGTCAGAATTGATTGATTATACTTTTTAATATACAACACAAGTGATTATCACCCAGATATTTCTTAGTTCTTTACTGAGCTAAATATAGTGTAGGTCCAAACACCTAGACATGAGAGATAACTTGGAAAGAATGTTAGAGCAGCTTTACTTAACTGGCTTTAAAATACTCTTCTGCCCTAGGAGCACAGATACTTACAACTTGATGATTTTTATATGTACAGGATTTGTTTTGTGATTTGTTTTTAAATTCTCTTGCTGTATAGATAGTTACTCCCACTTTTATAGATGGTGAAATTGAGGCTCAGTAATAGGACCATAAAATCATACCATATTGTCATAAAAGCACATCATAAAACTATAAAAATATTCCTGTTATGCTATTAACTATGATATGATCTTCTCTGTAAAATATCCAAACCAACCCGAAGACCCCCACAGCCACTCGTGTGGGGTAAAGCTCTGTGCTGGACATTGTTCAAACATTAGCCTCTCATGTCTGCACCTCAATAAATTACAGTAAAATTTTTTACAGTAATAAGCACCAATAAAATCTCAATCTGCCACAACACAGGAAGTCAGATCAGCTGAAAAAGCTCTCAGAAACAAACAAGCAAAAAGCTCAGCAGAGAAGCTGTCAATACGAATTTCAAAGCAACAAGTGCTTGCTGGCAGCTGGGAGAAGCATTCCTACATTTTCTCCCCACTTGCTCTGCTATAAGAGGTCTCAGTAACATGCCGTTTAAAACCAGAGTTACAACTTCACTTGCTTAAACAGCCTCAGCACTTAAGCAATAACAGTGTGTATGACATTTCTGGCAAGACAAGGCACTCTTTAAAACAGCAATCAACTTGGCTCTAACCTGCACTCATTAGCAGTTGAATATATTCTGTTTATTTCATAAACCAAATTGTGACTCTGGCCTGCCTCCCTCCCAGTATGCTTACCCCAGGAATAATGCATTTGGTCTGAGGAGACATCAGGCGTCTGTCAAGCATGCCAGGCAGTTCGAGGGGGGGCAGAACTCCAGTGCAATATCTCCCAGGAGCCTCAACTTAGTACCAGCTAAGGGTGGAGGAGTCGTGATCTGCCCAGAAGCATAACAATTGCTTTCCTTTTCCTCGCTGCTCTTAGCCAGTATGAGTTTGTGACTTTCTGAAGTTCTTCAGATTACAACAGCTCTCTCTCTGTTCCAGAACCACTCAGGCACAGGCAGAAGAATCCATTAGCAAACACAAGTGGGAGGGTCTTTGCCTACTCTGAATTACGTCAGCTGGCTTGGAAGAGGTAGCCTGCGAACTTGTCGAAGCCGAGAAACACTTCATTAATATCAGATGCACGCCTTCAGGCTGACCTGGTCTCACAGTGCTTAAACATACTTTCTGCAGTATAGAACAAAAGATTGCACAACAGGATAAGCTCAGAGCATTCAACTGCTGTCCTGTCCTGACAATGGCTGGAATAAAATGAAAACAGTTTGCTACCTCCCACCCGATGAAGAAGTATGTTCTGTTGTGCATGCAAGAAAGTGCTATCTTCCATCTTTGTTGGCTTTCAAGTTCTGTGTATATAGAGCATACAATTTTTTTCACAGTCAAATTAGTAATACTTTGATAAATTTTGCCTATTCAAGTTCATAAAAGCCTCTCAAAGGAACTGGGGATGTAGCTCAGTCATGGAGCGCATACCTTGCCCACCATAAAACAAAAGCAATACCAAATGCCTTTTTCTTCACCAAAAGACATCTTTAAAAAAGATTAGAGTAACCAGAACTCTGAAAACATGTTGGGAATGCACCTAATAAAGCCTGTAACTATCCACATGCTACAGTTATGGTATTCAGAAAATCCAAAATGCATCCAGAAAATAGAAAGAACTCTTATAAATCAATAAATACAACTTGCAAACTCAAAAGAATAAAGAAAAGAATCATATGAATATTAAATTGGAGATAACATCCTGATGGTCAATAAATGGGATGATATGCTTGACTTCACTACTTCATAAGGGAATACAAACCCAAATCATACTTTACCATTTCGTATGCGTTAGAGTGGAGGAAACATTTAAGGAACGGGAAAATACCAGATCGCAGGGTTGAGCTCAAGCAGGGACTGGAAAGCTACAGCCCGCTGGCCAAATTCATCCAGCTGCCTGTTTCATTCAACCTGCGGGTCCAGAATGCGTTTTACAGTTTTCAATGACTGGGGCAGATATCAAAATCAGAACAGTATTCTGTGGCACAGGAAAACCTTTATGATGACATAGCTGCCCTCTTTAAATTAATGTATTCTCTTTGGCTGCTTCTGTATGGAAGTCCTCAGACCTAGTACCGCACTCCTCAATACCAAGGTTTGGTACCAGCATGTTGAATCAACCAACCACAGACTGAAAATATGTGAGAAACATTTGTCTGTATTGAACATGTATAGAGTTATTTTTCCTGTCATTTCCCAAACAATACAACACCTACATATATTAGGTATTATTGATCTAGAGGTGACTTACTGTACATGAGAGGATGTGCACAGGTTACAAACACAAATGCTATGCCATTTTATATTAAGGACCTGAATACCCTGGGATCTTGGTATTCCCAGGAGTCCTGGAACCAATCTCCTTTCAGATATCAAGGAAGGACCCTACATGGCACCATCACATGAGAACACAGAGAGGTACAAACACAAATGTCCACCGCAGTGTTTCAGTAAAGACTTGGAAGCAACTTACATGCACATCCAGAGAATGGATCAACAACTCCTGGAACAAGATTCAGTGAATGGTCTAGGAGTTAAATGTTTGCATAAGTCCCCATCATACAATGTTAGTAGAAAAAAAGGTTGCAGAAATTTAAGATACCTTAAGATTACACATGTGCAGGACTTTCCTTTTCGCCACCTTTTTCTACATATGTGATTTTTTTTTGCTTTTTGCTAACAGCCACTCCAACAAGGGTGAGGTGATATCTTAGTGTGGGTTTCACTTGGGTTTCCCTGGTCAGTAATGTTGAGCACCTTTTCCTATACCTATTGGCTACTTGCATGTCTTCTTTGGAGAAATGTCTGTTAGCCTTTTGCTTATTTAACTGTCTTTTTTCCTGCTGGGTTGTGTGAGTTTCTTAGGTATCTTGGATATTAACCCCTTGTCAGACAGATATGTGGTTTGTATTTTCTTCATCAGCTGCCTTTTCACGTTGTTAACTGTCTCTTCTGCTACCCAAAGCCTTTTTATTTGCTGTAGTCCACTTTTTTGTATTTTTGCTTTTGTTGCCTGAGGTTTTGGCGTGGTACCAAAAACCCATATTATCCAAGTAAGTACAGAGATTTTCCCTCATGATCTCTTCTAGTTTTATGCGTTTGGATCTTACACATAGGTCTTGAATCTATTTTGAGTTGATTTTTGTGTAGGGTGACAGATGAGGGTCGCATTTCATCTCAGTACTTATATATGTATATAAAATAGGTTATTCACATTAGAGACAATTTTCAAAAAGAACCTATGGCGTGATTTGTATAAAGTTTGAAAATATGCAAAGATGCTATCAAATGTGGGAGATTAAAAAATATAAAGATAAATATGAAAACAAAGACTACCAAAACCAGCATAGTACATATGTGTTAGAAGAGGACATTTGAAAGGCTAACAAGGAAGGGTTACTTTATTAGTGATATTTTTGTTTCTTAACCTAGTCTATAACTATATGCTTGGTTATTAAGTTATTTGATATGCTTCTTTGTATTCTGAAACAAATGATAAATAACATATTTAGACAATTAGGAAAACTTTAAAAGATCATAACAAAAATGTCAAATCATTACATAGCCATTAAAGTGTTTCTGGGACATTTGTGTTATGTAATAAGGAGATGTGACAGATGAGATTAAGTTAAAGTAAAAAAAAAAAAAGACTGCCAATTTTTTCCACAATGACTCCACCATTAAAAATATTTAGAAAAGTCTTGTAAGGGAATATATTAATAATGATTGCTTTGAGGGGGTGCTCTTTATTTCTTTCCTTTAAAAATTCCTTTTCAAATTTTATAAAATGGACTTCTGTAATGGTTGATACATTGTGTCAACCTGAAAAGTTTAGAAGTTTAACTAAATGACTCAGCAGGAGGCCAGAGTTCTCAGTTTGTAAACATCCTGTGCAAGAGGAGGGCATGGAGATGATGTGAGTGTGAAGGACCCATCCTGGGGTTGAGAGCCTGCATAATATATAAGGGAGGAAAAGAAGCTTTCTCTGTCCCTTCCTTTTCATGCTCTTCTTGCTTGTGCTGTCTTTTGCCAACTTAAACTGCTGCCTTTAACCATGTGACCTTGCCTTGGAGCCAGCTGCTTATAAACTGAAATCCCCACAAACCATGAGCTAAATAAACCTCTCTTGCCTTATTTTTGGTGTCGTGATTTTGTCCCAGCAAGAAGAGACAAGTAACTAAGACAGAATTTGGTACTAGGAGTGGGGTCACTGGTGTGACTACATGTGGTTCAAGAGCCTTCGGCAATGGCTTGTGGAAAGTGATTGGAAAGGTTCGGAGATGTCACTTTAAAGAGTAGAGCAGGCATCCCCTAGGCTATTCTATTGGGAGATTCTGGTCAGTGCTTGGAAGATCAGAAGGCTGATAGAAATTGTGCCAGTAAAAACCAGGCTTGAGGCTTCTGCTGGGAAGTTCTGCATTGGCTGCTGAACACCAGATGATACGTGTTATGGCTTGGCAGAAAGTTTGCATTTTGCTGGTGTCCAGGGATTTTGCCTGAGACTGAGAGTAAGGGCAGCAGACTAATTAATCTGGCAGAAAAAATTTCAAGGCAATTGAATGTTGATGCTGCAGCATGGCTATTGTTGGGGTCTTTCAGCCATATTTATATTGCAAATCAAGAGCACAGAGCCCAGTAGAATGATTTAAAATCTTTGGAGTTTGGCCAGAAGGGAAGCTCCAGTAAAGCTGTGGACTGAAAAGGTAAAATAGAAGAGATTTTGATTGTTAAGGAGGAATAGGAGAATATAAATGATGGCCTGAGGGAACTCCAAGAAGTAACATGATTGCACCCTTTGCAGCCTCAAAACCACAAAAGTGAAAGACTTTGCTTTGAGGAGAAAGTCACAGAGTATTATGTTCCAGAATGGTGGGGATGGCCTCACCATGTTCCAGAATGGCAGCGGCATAGAAAATTTGTTCCTCAAAATTGGATTTAGAGTGCTCAGCAATCCAGGCACTTGATCCCTACATCCAAGACAAAGGAGAGCCTAGCTACTGCTACCGTTGGCAGAAGACACTGGCATCATCCACGTGGCACTGGTTTTAGGTGCATGCCCAATGCAAGAGTTTTGGGGTTAAGAAGCCTTCCATTCCAATTTCAGAAGGCCTGGGAGGCCAGGCAGTGTGCCCCTGAGAGGGCAGTGTGTGAAGCTGTGAGTGTGAAGCCAAAAGTGTAGTGGAGACTCCAGAAGTTTGGAAAAGCCAAGAACATGGATCATTTAAGGAAAGTGTAAGGAGGGGGCAAAGCAGGCCTATGAGAGAAGTGGTAGGAGCTATAGCCACCAGAAGTGCCATAGGGGTCGAGTCACATAAGCCCTTTGCAGCTCACGGTTTGCTACAGATTGCCTCAGATGCTGCACAAGGAACTACAGGACTTAATGTCTGCGCTGCTGGGTTTGGGACTTGCTTTGGTCCCAATCCTTTATTTCCCTGTTTGTAACTTTTGCAATGGAAATGTTTATCTTATGCCATTGACTGTTGGACGTGTTTAACTTTGTTTTCATTTGGACAGAGGCTCCCAGCTGAGAGTTTGCCTTAAATCTCAGAAGAGACTTGGGACTTGGACTTCTCAGCGATGCTGAACCTGTTAGGACTTTGGCAGCTCTTAGACATGCTAAACGCCTTTGGTATGAGTGGCTGAGCATAAATAAGTCTTTGAGCGGCCAGGGCCACAGTCTTATGGTTCTAGTGTAGTGTTGAGAGACTTAATACTGGCTCTTAAGGTCTGTTAAACCTGTTTTGTAACGTTCAAGTTGTGAAATGGTAAGAATAAGCATGTCTTTGTATCTGGAGACCCAGTTTAGAGAAATGTGTGTGGTTGCCAAGTTGACAAGGGGGTGGATTGTAATAGTTGATACATTGTCTCAATTTGAGAAGTTTAGAAGTTTAACTAAGTGACACAGCAGGAGGCCGGGTCCTCAGTTTGTAACATCCTGAGCCTGTGTGAGAGGATAGCTCTGGGATAGTGTGGGTACAAAGCACCCACGCTGGGTGGAGAGCCTACATAAACGGGAGGAAAAGAGGCTTGCTCTGACCCCTCCTTTTTGTGCTCTTGCTGTCTTCTGCCACCTTGAAGTGTTGCCGTTCACCATGTGAGCTTGCCTTGGAGCCAGCTGCTTACAGACTGGAGTATCCCCAAACTGTTATCTAAATAAACCTTTCTTTCCTTAATTTTGGGCATCATGATTTTGTCCCAGCAATGACAGAAAAGAAACTAAGACAGTTTGCATTACTCCTTCAACCTAAAAGTAAGTTGGGTCTTTTTTTTTTTTTTTGGTAATTATCTTGGGGGCAACCAAGGGTTATCAGATTTGCTGTGGAAATTAGAAACCTCTGCTTACTTCACAGTTCACTAAGTCAAGCTATCATATCTTTATAAGGGTGACATGAATTTGTAGAAAACTGAAATGCACATTTGTCTAGAAGAAATGAATTTGCCTAGTAGAAATGCTAGTGATGGCTGTCTTGTGTGAAAGATAAATTCCTACACTATGGTTTTATTGCCCTAAAAGGTGTTAACCAATTTTGTATCTAGCCTAATATATGTCTAACTATACGTCTCCCATAATCTTTTAAACTGGCTTTACCATTCTACTAGTTTCTTTAGTGAATTTAACAAATGCTGTTTGGCATATAGTCTTATAGTTTGAAATACATATCCTGAGGGCTGAGGATGTAGGTCAGTGGTAAAATGCTTGCCTAGCATGTATGAACCCTGGGTTCAATCCCAGCACTGAAAAAAATGGTCCTGATATTTTTGAAAAATTATACTTAGCCACTAGTTAACCACTAGTTTTTTTTTTTTTTTTTTAGTCTATTTGAGACAGTCTCACTATGCAGTTCATGCTGGCCTCAAGCTCACTTTGTAGCCCATGCTGGTCTTGAACTCACAATCATCCTAATCCTTCTGCCTCAGCCTCCCGAGGGCTAGGATTACAGACATGCACTACCACACCTAGCCTACACCCCAGTTTTAAAACTGAAACAGTCTCGCTTCTAAAATTAACATATGTGACTGATAGCTTTCCAAGCCTTACTCCCTTTATTTTGCCACTAAAATATATTTATAAAGAAAAAATGTAATAGCAATTTCACATAAGAAAAACACAACTGTGGTTTTGTAAAGAAGGGTGAGGATGGAACTTCTGAATGACCCATCTGGGAATTTCAGTTCCTCCCTAAGTTCTTGTAAACTGTTTAATACTAAACAACATTTCATGTTGCAAGTATATCATGCTCTCTGTATATTAAGATGTTTTTCTTGCTCTCAGATGGGATTGAGATTTTGTTGAGATCCTTGGGAAACGCGGGAGGAAAAGCACTGAAGCAGAGAAATTGAGGAAGAAGTACCCTCCCTGCTGAGAAATAAACCATTGAAAGGGAGTAACTGAGGCCCAGCAGGACCAGAGGGGGCAGATCTCAGATGCCAGAGAGTTTCTTAAGCCAGAAAACAGAAGCAGTGAGAAATTCCAGACAGTCGGATCCCTTTCCAGTGCTAAGAGAATAGAAAAGGGAAGGAAACTTTAATTGAGGTGGGTAACTCCATATCTAATAGCGGTTTTTATGTTTTATATCTCTGACAAAATTTCAAGTTAGATGTCAAGAGCTTAGGGAATCAACATCTACACTACATAGCCACATTAAACACTGTGCTAAAAACAGTATTTTCTTTTTGCTAGGTGTAAAATAAATTTTGTGTCTAATTCATTCTCGTTGCTGAGTCCTACAAAATGAGGAAGACACAAAAGAAATGCTTATCCTCGCCATCATTCAGGTTTCTGATCTACAAAAGGGGGTCAGACTTCAAAGGGGAGTTGTCAGGATTACATAAGACATCCAGCGCACATCTGGCATATCAGAGTTTCCAAATAAATGTCCATTTCCTTTCTGAAACTCAGTGGTTCTCAACAGGGAGTGATTTTACCCCCCCAGGGGATGTTGGGCAATTTCTAGAAGCATTGTTGATTGCCACAACAGGGAGTGGTGGATGGTTTACTGGCATTTCACAGGCCAAGGCCATGGATGCTGGTCAACATCCCACAGTACACAGAGCAGCCTCAGTGTGTCCACAGTGCTAAGACCAAGACACCCTGCCATAAATGGAGGTGCCTTTTATAGGCACCTCGATGTGAAATGCTTTAAATTATAACCCAAGATGACAGAGCATGAAATTAAACTCATTTCTAGATCTGCATACAGGATAATTTTACTGAAAATAGGAGAGAAGTCTGAAGAGGCAAACGGGAGGAGAGGGAAAACTAGACCAGTGTGCATTTGGAGAGGGTCCAAACCCATTCCAGGGATCTCAGCAAGGTGCTTGGCTAGGCTTCTCACAGGAGAAGCCCACAGAAGCCCCTAGATAGCTGGGTGTCAGATTTCAGATGGAAGAACTTGGAGTTTCTGCAGACCCAGGTAGCATCTGCACCGCTAACACTTTGCTTCTGCTCTTTTTCAGTTCTCTTTCGCTGGCTTCCCTCTCTCCCCTCCAAGTGGTCTTTGTTAAACTGTGAAAAGGGCTTAAGAAAATGCAAGCGACAGTATAACTGGAGCATTTCTGGAATGCTATTTTGGGGACTAAATAAAGACGCGCTTACTCTTTTGAAAAGAGGGTTCACACTACTGCTAGACTGGCACGTAGTATTGGTACCATCCAACTAGGTCAACAGGAGGCAGGGAGGACCTCTTCGTCAAACCTGGCTCTTCACTCTGAGACAGCTTTCCCATTTATTGTTTGAGGCTCTAAAACACAGCAGACTTTTCTAGTTAGAGAGGTGGTGGACAGAGTGGAAATATGTCATGTTGCCAGGAGACACACACACAAAAATACAGAACTTCAGAGGTCAAATACTTCAAGAGGCCAGTCAAGACTTCAAAGTCCAGACTACTTATCCAACCGGCAAGTATTGAGAAAAATGTCGCTTGATCACACCCCAACTTAGGGAGTAGGCACCAATCCTGTCATCTATGATTACAAAAGGCCATGAAATGTGTACAAATATGAATAATTACAGTATGTATTAGCCAGAGAGTGAATCATAATAATAAAATAAAACTCTAGTGTGTGTATGCACACACTAAAACTCACATGTGTTTTTGGTAAATAACAGCCAAACACATCATTTTCTAGAAAAAGTAAAAATAGGAAACAATTTCATATTCTGAAGCTAAAAAAAGGAAACGCCCACATACACAATGGAGTTTTCTTTCCACACAACATCTTTGTATGCTGTCGCCATTAGTAATTTCTTTTTGACTTCTGTAACAAAATGTCCAACAGAAAAACTAGATTTTGCCTGAGATAGTGATGAGAAAGAGCAAGGTGATTTTGTCCTAAGCTGTATTACCTAACCCAAATAGGTATACCATGGGACACTTGTTAAATCCAAGCATATCAGTCAACCATGCTCATGAATGGAAAAGGATCCTCTGCGTCTGATCCCTCTGACCTCCACTGTAGGATGAAGCATACTTGAATATTACTAAAAAATGCAAGAATTTTATCAACATACATCACAGCTGCCACTTCAAACAATCTCAGGAGAAGGAGAAGTGTTTGCTGGGGGTTTCCTTCAATCTCTTTATCCCTGCATGGACTTTTTTGACTCTGAAGGGCATAGCTGGCAACTTTTTGGTACTTGTAATCTAGATTAAACATGGTAAAACCCTCTTTTTCTACCACTAAAGCTCATTAAACATCTCCCCAGAATTAATTATAAAAGAATAGCTAATGCCTCTCAGTAGGAGTTGTATGAATCTAGTCAATTCAATACGCTGTGAATAATGTTTTAATATTTCTCCTTTAACACAGTTGCCAGTGAACGATTCCATACAAGGTGTGTCAGGCCTTAGGGAACATGTATGAAGTGCTGATTTTGTTCACCATGTTTTCGAGATACCCCCTCTTATTCCACTTCCTAATATCCTCCCAGACTTTCTCTATCCTGCTACTTTAGGGTACAATGTGGGTGTTTTCCTTCAGACAATTTCACATTTTCATCTAGGTTGGAAGAATGACTATCTCATAGTGCTGAAATCAATATTCTGTATTTTCATATGGTTGCATTTACCTAGATGTTTCAGACTTTAATCCCAACCAGACAGCTCTTTATGGATTTTGAACAGGTTTATTAATCCTTTCATGTACCCCCAAAGAACTACAGATTCTTTCTCCCACACTACAGTCTTGTATACTATGGTAATAGCACCAACTTTGTGTCCCTTGTCAAGACCAAAACTCAGCTAAGGTCTGTCCCTTCTGCTTCCAAGTGTTTTCCAAATCCAACCCTTAATAACTCTCTCATGACCACAATAGCCCCTTGATTGCTGCCCAACATCCACAGAGCAAACAAGAATGGCTTTTGTTACTCTACTTATTTCCCACTGCTACTGAAATAGCCTTTAGGACCTGGAAAACATTGGCTGCCAACTACATCTCTGGTGTCACCTCCCAGGCACACCCACACTGCAGCCATTCTGACCCTTCTGTACCCATACCACACCAATAGCATTCCTGTGTTGGGTCTCTGAGGCTCTTCTGCCTGCTTGGCAGGCTGTCTTTGTAGACACTCACATGGTATCAGGTCACACTTCAGAGATCATCTTCTCAAACAAGTCCTCACTATTCAGACCCAAATGGAATGATTCTTCATAGCATGATTGCATTTGATTTTTCTTATTACATATAGCAATGCTTAAAGGTACTATAAAAATATATGTAAAACAGACTCTTTTAATGTATATTAAATATGATTGATGCTCATAAATGTTCATATCATGCATGCTTATATCTATGTAAATATTTGCCTTCTGTCTTAGTTACTTTTCTCTTTGCTGAGACAAAATACCCAACATCCACAAGTTAAGTGAAGAAAAGCTTACTTGGCTTCCAGTCTGTAGAGGCTGCAATCCATAACTGGCTGGTTCCAAGCAGGGTGCCTTCACAGAGAACAGTTCATGGTGGCCAGAAAGTAGCAAAACATATAAGAGAACTCAATAGCATCTTTCTGCCCCCTTCATACTTTTATCTAGGTTACTGGGATTAGGGTGGTACCGAACCAATAAGTGGACTGACTTTGTAATCATACTGTTAATCCCAGCATTACACCAAGAATCAATCACAGACCCTATATTCAGCCACCTGTGAAAAAGCCCCACCTGTGATTGCATGAGGCTTTGGGAGACATCTAAAAGCAAGCCATAACACCTTCCCTAATTAGATGTAGAAATTCAAACTTTTCCATCATGCTAATTTTAGCTTTAATGTTACTATGGTGAGCAGAGTTATGCTTTCAGAGTAATACAATTTGGCTTATAATCCAGCAAAACCTTGAGGTATATTCAGTAACCTGGAAAGTACACTTGATTTCGACTTGGATCTGAGTTAGTTTCAGTTCTGCTGTCATTTCCTATTGGGTTTAAACTGCTTGATAAACCTGAGCTTCTGAGTCTGCTGCTGCTAAAAAGAAAGGATGCTCCACCAGGCAATCTGGGGAGAGGCTAGTTACACAGTCTAGATCTAACAGTTGGTTAACAATTATTCTATTGAACATATTGGAGGGAAAATGCCATGGTCTCCATCCACTAGAGACATGAACTATGACCCCCAGGACTTCTCAGTGAGTGAGTTTGGGGGGGGAGGTCAGAATAAATGGTACTTGCTTAGCTGAATTTCCATCTAATTTCTGCTTAAACTAAAGCCTGTTGCTGGCATGAGTCTTGCAAGCACAACTGTGAAGTGTCTGCCCCTGCACATGGTTACGTAAGTTTTTCTGCACCATACCTGGCTGACGTGTAGCTAAACTATACAGGGTCTGTCAAACTTCTGAAGCACTAAGCAATGAAGATTTTTTATTATGTCTTTGTGTTCTGTTGAAAAATAACTTCTAAATTTTAAAAGTATGCATTTATAAATATAATAGAGTAAAATAAATTATATCTGGGAATTAATGAATTTGGGGGAAGGTGCTATTTTTGGAAGGCCATGTAGGACTTTTTAAACTAAGGTCATGACATAAGATGTAATAAATCTTACAATCTGATTTCTTCTTACTAATTTCTCCAGTGAATTAGTGCGATTTATCTTAATTTCTTAATGTTAATAGCATAAAGCACAAAATTGCTTACTCCATGATTTTGACTACAATGACGTTTTTAGGACTTATCTTCCTCTGCTCCCCATTTTTAAATTATAAAAGATAACTTCCAAGTACTAATTCTGGAAAAAGTACATACAATCCAAAAATAAAAAATACTATAGGCATGATACATCACCTGCTTTTTTGAGAATATAAACTTGAGACTATATTTTTTATTGTTTGTGGAACTTTGGAATGTATTACAAGCAGGACTTTTCCTTGTGTTGTAAACTATAATTCACAAATTCTTAGCACTTTATTTGGAAGAACATTTTTAATGGGCATTTATCATCCTTTTTTCTTCTTTGTAATACAGCTAAGTATCTGCATCAATAATAACTGATTTCCATATGGCACAAAATGTGCATCCTTAATCTGCATGTATCATGTACCACAGCTGAGCAGAGAAAGGATTAGGGAGGAAATTAAGAAGGAAACGAGGAGTATAAACACTTTTCCCCCTAGTCCTGGCAATTAAAGTGAGGGCCTTCATAGTGAGCCATATCCCCAGTCCTTTTTTATTTTTGATTTTGAGACACGATTTTGCCAAGTTGCTAAGTGATCCATGCTGGGCTCAAATTTCCAATCCTCTTGGCTCAGTCTTCTAGTGGTAGAATTGCAGGCATATGACACCATGCCCAGCATTGAGCATACAAATGATAACTGAAAAATTCATCTGTGTGGACTCGTACCTCTAACTTCTTTCATTACAAAATGCCCTCAATCAGTGGTGTTCAGAGTGTGGTCCAAGCACTATGAGACCACTTTGGGATGTGTGTGAAGTTAAAACTCTTCTAGATAGAGTATCAAATGAAAATTGCAAAAATAACTATTTGGAAGCTGTGGAAGCCCTGACACTTACGTAATTCCTGATAATGACAGATTCATTTAACTGAGTTCCAAATCTGTGAATCTGTGGTTACTTCAATGTAAGGAGCCTCTTTAGAATCAATGTCTTGCTATGCTAAGTTAGAGTGACAGAATGAGCTGTTTGTTAGAAGTAATGCAAATTGAGTCCTTATATTTATATATATATATAAGTAAAACTTAAGTATTAGGTACGTAAATATAATTGTGGGGAGTCTGTGAATTATCATAACAATGAATAAGGTGGACATGATGCTTAAATGAGGAACCAGGCCACAATAGCTGAGTAAACACTCTTGCGTGCTTTAAGCCATCAGTTCTCAGCCTTGCAGCAAAGTGGACTCCTGGGAGAGCTCTGAGTCAAAGCAGTGCCTAAATCCCACCCCCTGTGGTTCTCACTTAATTGCTCTGGGATGCAACTTGGGCATATGGAATTTTAAAAGCTCCCCAGATGATTCTAAGGTGCAGCCAAGGCAGAAAACTGTTATTTTAGAGCCGCATAAATGTTCTTTTCTCTGCAGGTTTCACCACTGTCCAGATATTGATTGATCTTTCAGCTTGTACCATGAAACTTAGTATTTTAAGACTGTCACTTGGGTATTGCCCTGACACACCTGCTGCTGGGTGCCTTGGGTCTTTTCAGGCTCATCCCACCAGTTAATCTACAGGCAACTGTTCTGTTGGTATCCATCCCACCTCTCCTCTCCCTTCAAGCACTAGGCACTTCTGATAATGTCTTCAATTTCCACTTTGCTATGTTTTTGTTTCTTTAACCTTGAGCCAGAGCCACCTTAGTCCAGACTCCAGAAGCCCCAGCATGTGGAACACTGCTATACCAGCCAGCTTTTTGTTGCTGTGACCAAATGCCTGATGTACGCAGCTTACATGAGAAAAGGTTATTTCAGCTGGTAGTTTCAGAGGGTTCAGTCCGTGGTATTCTGCGTCCACAGTAGACGCCTCGAAGTGGAAGGGTGCGGAAGAGGAAAGCTGCTCACTCCGTGGCAGCCAGGAAGCAGAGACAGAGAAAGGGGCTAAGGACCAGGGTGTACCTCTCCAGGTTGCACTTCCAGTGACCACCCACCTCTAACCAGCCCCTACCACCTAACAGCACATTCAACTACTGTTAACCCATTGATGGGATCAGTGCCCCGTGATTTAAGCATTTTCTACCTCTGAACACATGATATTTCCGGGAGAGATTTTTGATTCCAACTATAACACTTGCTCATTTACAAGAGGATGACAGTTAGACACTGTTTTAAAGTTCTACTCTCAGCAGAACAGAGAATATCAATGTGGGCATTAGCAATACTACTGAAATGATTTACTATTTCCAGATGTGCCTATCTCCACAGAACAGCAGTTAGCACTATCTGCTATTCTTGTAAGCTGAAGAATCACAAAAGAATTATACGATTTTTATTGTAAAATGGATCTATTTATGACCAACATTCCTTTATATGAAAAGTACACTCTTTTGTAGTCATTTCTTTTGGGCACTGGTATCCACAGGTGTTTTGGAAGAACATCAGAACATATTTCAAAGCAATGTCTCAAACAGAATGTACAAATAAGAAATATTCTAGGAAGTCATGCTTTAATCTTATGGAAACTTAACTTAGTCAAAGAAAAAGGGGCCTATTTGAGAGATTTAAATTTTTTTTGTACTTTTGCCTCTCCCAATCCACATGAAGCAGATATGAAAATTTGAAGAAGTTACCATGGGCATAGGAGTGAACTCCCATATTCCTAGGGAAAGTGAGCGTATCATAAAGCAAAACTTTCTCTGAGTGAGTTGTGCTTTCAAGGCACCTGATGAGATCTGAGTTACTTACAGAAGTTAATGTAACCTCGTCAGAGGGTGCAGCAGTTGTGATGAGTCCAACAAAGGAGAAACCGTCTGTTTACCTCCATCTGCCCCAGTTTTATGGACTAAAACATACAAATTTTATGCTCCTTCCTTTTCTTGCATAAATTTCTGAGAGCAAAGTTAGCTTAACAGCAGGTTGCTCTTTTGTGAACAAAGATTAAACATATTCACCCTGATACATGGCTTTAAGTTCAGTGCAACATTTACTGTGGACAAAGGCTGCACGTTTCCAAATTTTTTAGTTTGGATTTCTCCATTTAACTCAAGATCATATTCACAGCTACTATGTTTCATTTATTCTTAATCGTTCTATCGTGTTTCTCTTCTTTTTTCCACTGCACATGTTTTTCTTTCTGCTTCCATATACTAATTATAGTAGCTTCAGCTTTTGTTATTCGTTATTCAACAAGTGTCAAACAAAGGTAACTTTTTAGTATTATCTATTTAAAAATATGGTTTATGTTGTTTGGTATCTGTCCCTGACTTCCCAGCTGACTTATGTGTTTCTCCTGTGTATTCCTCTACTGCTACCAACCACTCATTAGCATTTGTGACTGGCAACACCAGCAAGATCCCTGCATTCGGGAATAAGCCTCTCCTTCCTTCCTGGTAAACTTTTAACCCATACTTTAAGACCCAGTTGAAGCTTCCTTTCCTTCCCAGAGCCTTCCATGACCTTTCCTGAGAGAGAGCTTCCCTTCATTATCCATCAAATATTCCTCTGTGATAGCCCCAGGATCTCAGTGTATGCAAATATTTATCTTAATGTGCTTCTCTCTCTCTCTCTCTCTCTCTCTCTCTCTCTCTCTCTCTCTCTGAACTCTGCAGCTCTCATGAGCAGAAACTGTGTGCATTCATCTCTCTATGTCTCTGGGCTCTGGCACACAGATGGTGCCTGCTCTAGTTTAGATCTGGAATTCCTCCAAAGGCTCATGTGTAAAGGCTTGACCTCAGCTGATAGTGCTACTGGGACATGGAGGAAACATCAAGAGTGGGACTTAGTTGGAGGAAGGAAGTGACTCGAGGCCTGACTTAGAAGGACCTTCTCTGTCTGTTTCCTAGCAACCCCGAGGGGAGCAGGTCTGCTCTGCCACATTCTCTTCACGGTAATGATCTGCTTCACATTTGGTCCAGAAACAATGGAGCCGGTTGACCATGGTTGAAAACCTCTAAAATCATGAGCAAAAATAAATGTTTTCTCCTGCTTGAGTTTTTGTATATAGTAAAATGTAGTAAAGTTTTAATTCTTCTGCATATGTATATCCAGTTTTCCCATCATTCTTTATTGAAGAGGTTGTCCTTTTTTGAATATATGCTCTTGGCACCGTTGCCAAAAAGTCAGTCAGTTGTTAAAATGTGTGAATTAATTATTGGTTTTTCTATTCTGTTCCTTTGTTCTGTGAGATGATTTTTGTGATTGTGTGCCATATTGTTTTGGTTACTACAGTACTGTAGTATGTTTGGAAGTCAGGCATTGGGATAACTTTAGTTTTGTTTGTCTGTTAGGATTGCTTTGGCTATTATGAGTCCTCTAGGATTTCATATGAATTTTATGATTATTCTTCTTTATGTTTCATGTCATCAGTATTTTGATGGGCATTACGTTGCATATGCAGATTGCTTTAGGTAGTGTGGACATCTTAACAATATCAATTCTTCCAGTAAACATGGGGTGTCTTTCTATTTTTGTGTGTCTTGTTCAATTTCTTTCATGAGCATTTTATACTTTTCATTATAGAGACCTTTTACTGATTAGACATTCTTCAAAAGACATAAAAATGGGCAATAACTATATGAAAACTGTACATCACTAATCAGAGAAATATAAACCAAAACCAAAATTATATACCATTTCAATCCAGTTATAATGACTATTACAAAAAATATAAAAATTGCTGGTGGTGATGTAGATAAAAGGGAATTCTTATATACTGCTGATTGGAATGTAGTTGACCATGGTCATTATGAAAAACAATATAGATTTTCCTAAAAGAAACAGAACTACCATATGACCCAGAAATCCTGCTATTAGATTTGGATATATGTATGTGTGTGTGTGTGTATATATATATGAAGGTAATAAAATTATTACCTCAAGGAGATTTGTTTACTGAAACACTATTCAAAATAGCCAAGATATGGACTTAACCAAGGGAACTACTGGTAGATGAATAGATAAAGAAAACGTGCTTTATATACACAATGAAATACGTCACGAGAAAGAACACCCTGTCATTTGTGCCAACATGAATGAACTGGACAACGTTACGTGAAGTGAAATAAGCCTGGCACTAAAAGACAAATACTGTGTTTTCACTCATTTGCAGAAACTGAAACAGTGAATCCCATAGAAGTAGAGGGTAGAACGATGGGCCCTTGGAGGCCAGCAAGCGTTGCGAGGAAGGGGTAGAGAGGGTGGATAATGGCTACAGACACATAGCTAGACAGGAGGGCTCAGTGCTGTTTCTCTAAGGCATAGTATGGTAACTATGATCTACAACATTTTACTATAGAGTCAAAACAATTAGATGAAGACATTAGAAATTTCCCAGGACTTAGAAATTATAAATGCTTTGAAGAAATGGAAATTGGATTTGACTATTATACATTGTATGTATAAGAATCAAATTTATCATACAGTTCTGTACAAGTATGTGGAAAATGTGTGTCGATATAAAAAAGTTTACTAATCTAAATGAGTTAGCTGTGATCCCCAAAACTAAACTAAGACAAAGAATGTATTCCTTTAATGTCATGTTTTGACAATTTACCATTTAGTCTCAAATATATAGTCATTATGTATCAAAGATTAAAATAACTAACACTAATATCTCTCTCCACTTTTAAAGAGCAGATGAAAGCATGTAGTTGTTGTCTTAGTTACTTTTTCTCATTGCTGAGACGAAATACCTGACACACAGAAGTTAAAGGAGGAAAGGTTTACTGTGGCTCACAGTCTGTAGAGCTTTCTGTCCACGGGTGGCTGACTCCAAGGCAGGGTGGCACGGCACGGGGACATGACTGAGGAGAAACAGTCCATGGCAAGGCAGGCAGGAGGCAGCAGATAGCAAACCTCCCTTTCCCTTTCATCCCATCCAGGCTACGACTTGGGTGATGCCTGGATATGGGTATCCAGGGTGGAGCTTCTCGTTACCCACACTCATAACTATGATAAACCAATTAGTAGACTAATCCAGTACCACATACCCTTACACATCCTAGATCCTGCCACTTGCAAAAAGCCTCACCTATGACTGCACAAGGCTTTGAGGAGACATCTGGGGACAAGTGATGACAGTTATCCATGCAACTGTCACTTAGTGTATGTGTGTAACTTATTCCCAGACACCTCTAAAGGCATCCAAATACATGGATGTTTAAGTCTCTTATATAAAATAGAGTATTTGTATCTCACCTATGCAAGTAAAGGCAAGTGAATGTATCCTCCTGTGTACTTTAAATAATCTTCACATTATTTATAATGCCAAACACAATGAAAATAGTCACAGTACACTGTTCCGTGAGCAGTGGCAAGACAAAATATCTGTACATATTCTATAGATGTAACATCCCCCCGATATTCTGAGCCATGTTTGAATGAACTCACAGGTGCAGGATCTGTGGACACAGACTGCTATGTTCCCAGTCCTCAGGCCACTGTTTCTGAACTGCTCACTATATCTCATTCAAGATCACTTTTTAAAACTATTAAAATGTAGAGTGTTGTTGTAGGCCAAGACACCATCATAAGTATTTACAAATAAACACAGCAAGCAAGCAAACAAAGCCGTTTGGATTGTTGAACGGCCAAGAACTTCAACAATGCATACTAGCCATAACCTATGTGCTCACTGCCCGCTTATTGTAAGCCTTGCGATTTCATCTGTGAAGGGTGATTCATGATTTCTTTTCCTTAGTGTCATTCAGCTCCTGTAACTTTTCTTGCCATTAGCTATGAACTCTTGGGAATCACCATCATTTCTGTTCAAGGTACTTTCACATCTTAGAAAAATGTTTCAGTACTGGCAACTCACAACTTACAAAAATTCAAGAAAATGAGACAGAGAGCGCAAGGTAACTTAGCAGGATGAGGAGGCAATGCCTGCAGTCGCCGTCACAGACCTGGACCAGCGAGGTGGCCAGCACATCACCCGTGCCTTCCGAACTTCTAAAGTGCCATACTCCTAGGATGTACCGGAAGAAATTATTTAAATCACCACGGTACTAGTGCATCTGTGACTGCATGCAACAATCCAAAAGACAAAAGCCCAGTTACACCAGCACCATTTAGTCTCCCAGCTACTCTAGTTAAGGAGGGCTACAGGTTAGGCGTGAGGCCACTGCGCTGTGTGTCCCTCGCGCTGCCAGCTTCTCGGCACAGATGGAGCAGAGCTCCCCCGCTTTGTCTGCTCGCGCCTGCCCAGTCCCCTCCGCTTCTCATTTTCCTCCTGGCTTGCCCTTTGGAAAAAAACGTCAGTTTGTGGTATGTAGAGTGAAGAGTTTACTAGTAGCCTCCTTAGAAGGAAAAATGTGAGCCTTCTGTTGCCCTTCAGGATTGTCAACAGTAATTCTAACCAGAATCAAGTAAATTAAGTCAGACAATGACGGTTTTTTTTTGAATACTTTCACTTTTTTGAATACTCATAACAAAATGACCTGTGAGGACTTCTACTACCGTTTGCTGAATATCAGTCAAAGGTGTTTGACATGTAAATGAAAATCAATTATATTCCATTGATAAACAACTACCAATGTGTACTACACCTTTATTTTTTCAGTCTTTCAACAAGAACAGCCAGCAGTGAATGGTACTCTAATTATTTTCTCTTCTTGTGATTTCCATATGTTAATTCATTTGACCTAAATAAACAACGCTCGGGGATACACACCACTATCCCTGTTCTACAGATGAGAAAACAAAGGTGTGAGAGGTTAAGCAGCACATCCACAGTCTCACTTACTACAAGCAGCAGGGTTTGGATTCTGTCTCAGCAGTCTGGACCCAGGCTTTGTGCCCTCAAACATTACATTCTATTGCCTGTCATAATCATGGCCCTTTCTGGTCCAATGACTTAATTATAAGGTATGTTTTACGTAGTACATTCGTTTCCCACCACTAGCCTTCTAGTCCAGCTACACTGGCTTCTCTGCTCCCAAGTCCGACCAGGCTCATGCCTCTCCAGAAGCCTTGCACCTGCTTCTGCCTGCAACGCTCTGCACCAGGGATCACTATGTGGCCATCGCTTGTCACTCAGGTCTCAGCTCAGAGGTTACCTGCTTAGGGCTTTGGTCTGTTAGAAAACACCTAGGCTTCTTAATTTGTCACTCTGTTTAGCTTTCTTATTTACTGTCTTTCACAGTTAAAATAGGTTCTTTAAAAGAGCAAAGACTCTGTGTTCCTTATTTGTGGTCAGTTTCCCAGTATTTAGAGCAATGCCTGGACCAGAGCAGAATTCAATAAATACTTGTTGAATGAATGAATGACTGACAATAGGAAATCTTTCAGAAAGAATTGGCATGTCTTAGGGTCAAAAGCTAGGAAATGGTTTGATAGGATGAAGGACAAAAGGAAGTCACTAGTTTACCAACAAGAAGATGCTTGAAGACCTTTAAGAGAACTGTTATTACTAAGCAAGCTGTGTGTGTGTGTGTGTGTGTGTGTGTGTGTGTGTGTGTGTGTGTGTTTAGGGGTGTATATGGAAGTAAAAGCAAGTTGCTGTGAGTTTAGGAGCATATTGGAAGTAAGAGTGTGTTTTCTTCAACTTTCAGAGAGTTGAGCAGGTGACAAAAGTAAGTAGCAGCATTGTTCTTGGAAAAGAAACTCACCTTCTTTCCTCTCTGCTGTCCTAAGCAATGTGGTCTTTCTTGGTGGAAGCAATTATCAAAAGAACAATGAATGAGGAAGTTAATTGTGAAGACCTGCTGGGGCCAATGATGTCTTCAGATATTGCATGATAGGTGTTAAGAGAAAAGACAAACTGATGGGGAGTTTTTATTCTCACATAAGATCTATATGCAGGTTAACATCTGTTCTACTTGTCAACAAGAATTTTCAATACAGAGATCATTCAATATAATATTAAGAAGGGCTTACTGAATTTCCCTTTTATTTATCAGGCTTGTTGCACATTGTAAAGTTATTATAATCCTGCTCCATCTGTCTATCTGTATCCATCCATCCATCTACCTAAATACCTACCAACCTACCTTCCTAGCTATGTATTTTATAGGGTGCTGCAACTGAGCTCAGGTTCTTGTGCAAGCTGGACAATGATCTACCACTGAGCTGTACACTCTTAGACTCCAGCTCACATTTTTAGATGTTAGACCTGCAGAAGGAAATAAATGTAAATTGGCACAGCAAGAAAATGACTTCAAAATATTTGGGAAATTGTTGTTTCAAGTACCTATTAATCTTTCCCAGAGTTTATATATAACTGCAAAAATATCAACGTGTGTTCCTGGCCCTCCTAAAGGTTAAAATTTAGGAATGCTGAAAGCTTGTTGTCAACTACAACCAGTATTAAAAGTTAAAACTATAAACTTAAAAATAAAACACACTAAAAATAGAGCGAATACTCAAAACTTACAAATTTTGTTTTGCTACATTTTGCTGTTATCCATACCCTTGAAGTTATTTATATCTATCGTATGAGCACATTGGAAATGTTACATGATGGTGTGTAAGCATTTGTTTCCAATTCTGCATTCACTGAGCACATGTGATAGCTTGAAACTCATCCAGGTTGAAGAATTTATAACCTAGAAATTGGCAATTGCTACAAACCAGAATTTAACTTATTTTGATAAATATTTGGATATTAAACATTTAGCACCGGGGCTGGGGATATAGCTCAGTGGAATAAGCGCCTGCCTAGCAAGCGCAGGATCCTGAATTCGATCCCCAGTACCGCAAAAAAAAAAAAAACATTTAGCACCATACATTGTGACTTATCTATGAACTAGAAACTATATGCAAATCTTTAACTTGTTCGGTTAGAATTAGTATAGGAATTTCCAAGGGCAAGAGTCCTTTAAAAAAAGTAAGGAAAAAAGAAAAAGAAAACAATGTCACATGTGGTGGCGTACACATGTAATCCTAGCACAGAAGGATGGCCATGAGTTCAAGGTTAGCCTGAGCTACACAGTGAAGGCAAGGCCAGTTTGAACTGCATAGTGAGACCCTGGCTCAAAAAGCTGAAAACAAAACAAAAACCAAAAACAAAATTAGAATTCCATATGTCTTTCCCATCAGTTTTTCTCAGTTGTTGGTATTTGTGGTTTTTAATTTGTTGGTACAAATCTTAAGAGGTTTCTGAGAAGTCAAATTCTTCTGTTGGACTGTTATCATTGTTCATTGTGACTGCATTAAGAAAATCTTGCCCTGGAGTTTGGGCAGCTTTTCATTATACAGTAATTACTGTTGCATTTACTACAGCAGGTACTGGAAGGTTTTTGTGTATAGAAGAGTAGAAATAGAAAATACTTGGCAGGTAACTGAAAGGTATGAAGATAGATTGGTTTGGTCACTTTGGAGTGGCTCATTTCCCCCTTCCAGACATGGAAAGATGAACTATGGGATTACAATTGTTTCAATATATTTTCACTAGTCTGCAGGTCACTTTTTAGATTCAAATGAGGAGAAGAAAGAAGAGGAGCAAAGGAAGAAGGGACAAGAGGGAGAGGAGAAAGGGGTGTGGACAGGGAAACTGATATTTAGTGATATAACGGATAAAAAGTATACTGTTTTGAAACTTTAGTCACAAATAGCCCAGTTATTTTTCCCATGTGTGAACTCAGCCAAGTATCTTTGCAGTGTTCTAACCCAAAATGAACAATTTAACTAATATTCAAATTCGTTGTTCAAATATTCCTTAGAATTACTTTTTTGATAGATTGGTCCATGAAATGGTTGGTTTTTTTCCAAATACGAACTTTTATCAATGGCACTTTAAGGTTTTACAATAACTCTCTTTTCTAGGAAGCTATTAACTGTAGTACTGAGTTTGTAACAGAATGAGTTTTTCTGTAATACAATCCATCTATACTTATACTTAATCAGTTATTCACTCCACAGTGTATATTTATTGATTAGGAAAAGCCAGGAGGAGTGCTGAAAGTGTAGCCCAGTGGCAGACCGCTTGCCACGCACGCGGCCCTGGCTCACTCCCTCACATCGCAAAGAAAAAGACCCACCAACGCTCTAGGACCACTGCAGAATCATCTGGTGTTTTACACTGCGAATTAAAATATTTATTTATTTCCAAAAGCCTCTAGTTAATGGATCCCTTTCAATTAAAAGTCTAGACTATTTTGATGGAGCGGAATTAAACTTATCAGAAATAGATGATCTGCAGGCCATCGTTTTTATAGTAACCACCAACAGAAAGAGCTCTTTAGAAATGATTAACTAGAGGCCTACAATGTTTTGCATTAGTGTGGGAACATACCACTTCCCTCCATGGAATACATCTGCAGTTCTCTTCACCAGCCGGGAGTCTATGAAGCAGAGGGCAGCAGGGGTCATACCTGATGCGTTTTGCAGACAACTGTCCCCAGTAGGTTGATTATTAATTTAAATCAAGTTTTCAATTCAATTTCAATCTCTCTTCATGAGGCCCTGAGCTTGGGAACGAGGGATAACACTGACACATCCCATTCTCTTTTAGGGCAAAGATAGAAGGCTCCAAAGATAGAAACTGAGTTCAGAGAAGCAAGGAGGAAAATAATTTTTAAAACTACATGAAAATTTGCCTTACAGTACAACAGTGGTGACTTCACTCTCCTTAGGAGATACCTGGGGTAGGCGGGAGACATTGTAGTTACATAATCGCAACTGGAGAAAAAATACTACTTTTTTTTCTTTTTTTTAAGTACTGGGGAATGAGTCAGGGCATTCACACAGAGCTGCAGCTTTAGCTTCCTTTTAATTTTTAATTTTTGATGGGTCTTGCTAAGTCACTAAGTCACCCAGGCTGTACTTGGATATGCAGTCTTCCTGCCCCATCCTCCCCGAGTGCTGAGCTTGCAGCACGCTTGTGCCTTAACACTTGCCATTACTGGTAGCTGAGGAGTAGGGGTAGGAGGCTGCTAAACACCCTACAATTTGCAAGAGGGCCCCTCTGTAATAAAATATTATCCAGCCCAGAATGTCAACAGTACAGAGCTTAAGAACTGCCATAAAGGGAAATTATTATGATAGTATTAGATTAATAGAATATTGCTCAGAACAAAGGTGAATATACTAGATATACTTAATACTAACCATCTAGATGCATGTTTCTTTCTCATGTATGAGTAATGTTTGATGATTCTTTACCTAAATCAGCCATAGTAAATCACACCGGTCACCAAGCTCAGCATGCACTAGGCACTGGGGTGTGTGCATTTCTCTTTCATTATCCTGATTCAAATTCATTACAGCCACGTGATGATCCCGCTATTATGAGTTCAGGGAAGTGGTTATATTTAATGTATCTACTATCCTCTAGAGGTCAGTAGCCACTTGCTGTTGTCTCTCCATAATGGTCAGTAGGATGGCCTTGAGTGTTTAGACAAGAGTCATCGTCCTAGGAGCACCTAGAACTCAGGGAGATATTATTTTAACACCCCCTCAAGGGTTCTAGAGTCCTGACAAGTAGAAGAGACATGAAAGGGAGGGGCAGGGTTTATTAAAGATGTTCTCATGGAAAAGGCACACACATATGTGAAAAGCTGGGGACAAAAAGATAAATCCAAGTCCATGTAGGACAAATTTTGTCTTTACCCCCCAGCACTGGGCACTGACCCCGGGTCTCACAAATGGTACACAGGCACTCTATCACTGAGCTACCCCCGCAGCCTCTTCGGTACAAGGGAAGCAGGAAAACCAGTGATGGGCGTGATGTGGATTGCAACAACTCTCCCTCAGCCGTGGCCCATCCCAAACCCAAACACACAGAATGAGTGATGGATTGATGTGGTGACCCTTGCTGACAAAATGACCTTCAGAGAATTAAGCATATCTAGTGATAGGTAGTTGCTGATAACATTCATTTAACGTCTGGCCGGTATTTCTGGTTGTTAGGTAATCTTAACCAGCTGAGATAAGAGGATATGAATTATTCCTTTGTAGTAATCTCAGAACAAAATTAGAATTAAAAAAAATGTTTCAGTGACTAAGCAAATGTAATATTTTCTTGTAAAGGAGCTTGTTTATATTGCATGTATTTTTAACATTTAAAATAATTAAGCCCAGTAACAACTTATCAGCCTTTTAATTCTAATTTCAAACCTGTAACTGAGTAATTAGTGTAGATTTGGGATTTATAAGTAAAAAAAAAAAAAACTCATTAAGGTTATATACATGCTGAAACACGTAGAAGATCTTCATCTTCACCATACTTATGATTTTAATTTGTATTTGTTTCATATGATTTATTTACGTGGGAGCCGGGGGATGCAGCTCAGGGTTAGAATATTGCCTAACATGTGTGAACACATGGTTTGATCCCAAAACCAAAAGAAAAATACATAGTTGAAGTTTGTCAGTTGGACAACTTATATGCTTCAAAAAGACGAAGAGTACTATATATATAAATGTATTTTAAAAGATACTGGGGCTGAAAGAGGAACCCAGCCTCTCAAGGTAAACACTGACATACTTCAGAAATGGCAGGTCAACCCAGGTGAAAGTAAATGCAGTCTTCATTCCAGAGAGCTACAGCCCTGAGTGGTTGTGCGGTGCTTGTGGTAGTTCCTTGGGTATCCCACTCCACTTCTTGGGTAACTCACATCTGTCTATGCAAGACCACAGCCAATACCCTGCCTGCAGATAACACAGATCCAAAATCTTCCAGAGGAACCTTGGCCACCTGCCTGTTTGTACATGTGGCTGGACAAATGATTTCTCCAAGCAAAGACAGTTGGAAAATAGAGGGGGGAAAAATGCTGGAAGAAAAGTTTTAGGGCTGGGGATGTAGTTCAGTGGTACAGTGCTTGGGTAGCAAGTGCAAAGTCCTGAATTTGATTACCAGCACCAAAATAATAACGATAAAAGTAACATATATATATATATATATATATATATATATATATATGAATATGAAAAAACTGACCTTTAAGGAACAGAAATAGAGGGGGAATATAAACAAAATCTAAATTAGTATCTTCAGAGAATATCAAGAGATTTATTGGATTTATAAAACAAGAACAAGAAGCTATGAAAAAGTGCCAAGGAAAATAATGTCCTTGAACATTAGGATATTCTTGACAGCATAAAAAATGTAATAGCCACAATAATTAATAAAATGCTTGTATTAGAGACCATTTGAAGAAGAAAGTATGTAAAACAAAACAAAAAATGATAGAAAAAATATAAGTGGTTAAGAAGCATGGATAACTTCAGGCTCCCAATGCTTACCTTATAAGAAAATGGACAAACTATAAAAAGATGTATTGTCTTGGTTACTTTTCTCTTGTTCCTGAGACAAAATACCTGATTCCCAGAATTAAGGAAGGAAAGGTTTATTTAGCTCACAGTTTGTGGAGGTTTCAGTCCATGCTTGGCTGGCTCCAAGGCAGGGTGGCACATGGCAGAGGGCAAACGTTTATGGCAGAGGGAAAACAGCAAAACCAACAAGAGCAAGAGGAGGAGCAGCAGCGAGCAGCCTGTTTCCCTCCCTTATATTGTCTGCAGGCTGCCTGCACCAGGGCGGGTGCAGCACTCACACCCACAGTCCCAGCATTGGACCATGGATCACTCTCAAACTCTAGAAGCCACCCCATGACTGCATGAGGCTTTGGGGGGACATCTGTACACAAACCATAACGTGTATGTAGATTTTAAATCTTACTCAATGGTAAATAGGATGATTAAGAAAATGACTCATCCCTAAACTTATCCTAATAAAAATTTGAAATTCAGGGGTAAAGAGAAAATATAAACAGAAGCTTAAAAAACAAAGGAACAAATTATCTACAAAAGAAAATAATCAGATTTATGGGTTTCTTATGAGCAACTATGCATGATCCAAGAAAGATAATGAAAAAAAGATCTGAGGGGAATGGCATTTTGAAATTAGAACTTTACACCAAAATAAACGATAAAGTGTAATATTAGTACAAAAATTTGTTAAAGTTCAAGAACTCAGAAAGTTTTATTAAACACACAGAAAACATATACATTTCTAAAGGCTTTCTCTCAGAACACAGGAAGAATCCAATGGCAAAAACTACACGAACTATTGAAAACATCATACGCTGAAGGAATTTGAAAGAAACGGGAGGTTTCAGAGAGATGGAAGAGATGGAATCTTTAATGATATCAGAGTACATTCCCTTTTCTATGGGACTGGGACACAAGTTATATTTTTATAATCAAAATATCATAAATGCAGTCGATTAACTTTTCATTTAAACAAAGCATAAGACAGAACGAAGCTCAGGGCTTACTTAACTCCAGTTTCAGCACAGAATGTAAGTGATATAAAGAGGTGATGAGAGGTGGGTGGGAGTGTGTTTCAAATTTCTCATCTTTCAAATATATAAAGTTAGCACGTTTCTAAATAATGAATAAAGTACAGCATTTAAATCTATACTGGCCACCACCACATAAAGTATGGTTTATAAGCTTTTTTTCTTCTCCAGCACTGGGGATTGAACTCAGGGTCTTCTCATTGAGCTACACATCCAGCCCTTTATTATTTTTCTTTATTTAGAGACAAGCTTTTGCTGAGTTTCTAAAGTTGCCCAGACTGGACTCAAACTTGCAGTTCTCCTGCTTAAGTATAAACCTTTTCAACAGTGGTCTTTCTTTAGGAATATATTTGCAGAAGAGACTAGAAGGTAAAAGGCGACATGATTCTTTTTTATATCCTTTTGTTCTACTTCAACAGTTTTTTTTTTTTTTTGGTCATATGCATTTGTTTAGGTCATAAGAAAAAAATATAGTGAAAGGACAAAAAAGAGTTGAGAGACAAGTAAAAACATCCAGGAACGCATTATTGAAAAAAATAGCGTGCACATTTTATGTATCTAATTTAAAAATTGAATTTCTTTCCTATTGCATGCTTTCTTTGGCTTACGAACAGAAGAAACCAACTTTTTACCATCAAAGTAGACTTAATTTCTTACAGGATAAAACATGTTGTCGCCCAACTACAAAACCCAACCTTAATTAGCAAATTGCAGAATTTCAAAGACTAAGCTTTCAAGCACATTTCTGAACATCGTGTACAAGAGAAAAAGAAGGCGCACTATTCACATTGAAAATAACTAATAAAAAATAAAATTTAGAAGCTAGTACAACAAACAGGCTTAGCATTAGCAGCACTGCTGCCATTTTGAACGATTGCAGGCTCATGCATCCAAGCACCGCTTCCTCAGACAGGTGCGCACGTCTCTGATCAAATGCTCCCCGAGCAAGAGAGGCTTCCTCTATCCCACTGCCTCGCCTTGTAGTTATTGCTTATCTTCCTACCCCAGTCCATTCCTTTTGACACTTCTCACATTATTCATTTGTCATTTTATGTTGTATTGTTCATTCCCATTATGCACGTATTTTGTTTGTTATTTCACTTTTCCCACCCGGGGAGAATGGAGAGTACTTCTGATGAACAAAAGACTTTGTTTCTTATAGGTTTCCCAGCGTACATGGTGATGCTCAATATAAGTTGGATATATAAAGTCTCCCAATAATATTTCTTCTCATAGCAGCTGCTCCCGGAAGGATCTTCCTATTATGTATTTCATATGTGCACGTTTTGAAACTCATGCTTGGTGGACCGTTTACCAGGACACCCATAGTGCAACAAATGAAAATGCTCAGGATCCAACACAACCCACATCTTATGGGTCTACCGTGTCTGCGGCCTTGGATAATGGCATAAATGGGCCATACCACGTGGCTTTGGCTTACCCAATGGCAGTGTCGACTTTCCACCCACGTTCTGACTTCAATATAAAAGCCCATAGCACCTTTAGTATAAAGGTTCAATATAAAAGTTCATAGCATATATAACTGCTTTGGGTGTTTTTAACTCTATCTTGTTTTCCTGTTTGTGACTCTTTCATATTTCTATCCTATTATCAATCCAGAAGCTACTCTCATTTCCAGGTTTACACACATAAAGCAAAACAGATTTACTCCCGAACTTTACCATTCAATATTTTATGATTTTTGAAACATACCAGACAACAGCTTCTCTTTTACTTAAACACTGCAAATGTTCATCTTAGTGAAAAAAGTAGTGATAATGGAAAAAGACAACTGAATCCCTTACAAGGCATAAACTTTTCTTTTAAGGAAATGCTGCAATGCCTCCAACCCAAAACAGAATCAGAGCAAGCCTGTATTCCAATAAGACTCTGACTTACAAATGGAGTTTTGAAAGCACTTCAGTTTCTGGCTCACACTAGCAAATACACATCCGTGAACTGATAACATTGTACACAAAAGGGACAACTTGTTCCCCCAGGAAGATGTTAAGTCATACCGTTGACTCATCTTGCCAAGAGCCAAAGGTGTCAAGTACACCGTACAGCCTCCGTAACATTGCTGGCTCCCAAGCTTGGCACGCTGAGGACTGCTTTTGCAGGGTGGTGTGTATCCAACTTACTACTTACTCATTGTGGCCCCAGTAGCTAGGTCTCATGAGGTACTGAAAGTGACCTTGTAACGAAGCTGAATGACAACCCAAGAAATCACCATGAAGGCACTCAGAGAGCTGCAAGTACCAAATATACCTGGAGCTGGGGATTTAGGGTAGAAGGAGAGTGCCTGCTTAGCATGGCTGAAGCCCTGGTTTGATTGCCAGCACCACACACACACACACACACACACACACACACACACAATAAATAAAAAATATACCTACCACCTTGCAATAATCTTCCAAAAAACATGAGAAACAAAAGGTTGACATACAGTAGACTTCAACCAAGCATGTCTTGGCTTATCTGACTGAAGCAGTGTAATACATACATATAATACATACATGTTTCCGGTAGCAAAATCGATGCACCTATTGGTCTCCTGTACAGTGTCAAATGTCTGAGTTAATTACATTTCTTTTATTATCATTGATTTGGATTTTTGTGGTACTAGGGCTTTTCCACCCAAGCTACAGCCCTAATCATTTTTAAATTTTTTCTTTTGAAACAGGGTCTCACTAAGTCACTGACCTATCCGGGCTGAGCTTGAACTTCTGATCCTTGTGCCTCAGCCTCTCAGAATGCTAGGATTATAGGTGTGTACTCCAGGCCCAGCAGAGTTGAAGATTTTTTAAAAATATCTTATACTTTTATTGGAATGTGCTTCTTGCTGCAAATGCCAGAATATATCCCCCTCAATTCCTTCAACAGCCTTACATCTTACATGGGTGGGATCCCGTTACGGATCTCCCTTCCTATCTGCACGTCTCTGCCTCAGTTCATCATGCATCACGTAATTACCGAGCACACCCACTCAGAGCCATCACTGGGCTGGGAAATAAATGAACACGTGCTGCTGTTGAACCAAATGAAGGAAATATAGTCTTCATTTTCAATTTAGTCGGGAAGGTGAGAAATTTCAGGCATCTTCTTGGGCTACTGTGAGATGCCGGAGAATTTCAGTTGATCGCATATCACTCAATCCAGCTTCACCACAACTCAGTAACACTTAGTTCCTCTCCTTCTTCTCCCTTGCTAACCTTTCCTTCTCACTTGTCCTCTTCACTTTCCAATCATCTTATCTCTACTCCAGTAAGACTGATAGGAACCCAAAATTCAAGTCATCAACTCCAAACATTGCACATATTTACCTGCATGTTCTGATTCTAAGTTCATTCACACCCCAGACTACTGTATTTGGTCCTCTCCCACTTCCTCCAGAAATCTGTACCCTGTGTACAAACATGCCCACTTCTTCCTTCAACCAACGCCTTCTCAGGTGGTTGAAACCCCATTTCTTCATTTCTTAAGTAGCCTGTATTTTGCTAATTCTCATTCTCATCATCCATATACTGCTTCAAAGTGTGAGACATTCCCCAGACCCTAAATGTTTCTCTTCCAAGATTACAACGAACTGCCTCTTACTGAAGTCAGTGTTGACACAGTGGGTACCCATTCTCCCATTCCCGAAAACCCCTCTACCCTCAATCACCAAATACAGTCCCGTTTCTTGTTCTACTTCCCTGGTATCTACTCTCTTTTATTTCCAGTCTCTCAACATGTGAGGACTTTTTAGGAATCTTGCACCCACCCTCTGCCATACCAGGGATCACAATTAGTGACCAGGAACAGATTCTGGCTTCCTGACAGGTTCTACTTGCTTGCAATGTTGAGTTTGCTAGTTTATAACTAAGCCAATACCTTAACAGATTTGGATATTTTCCATAAAATCTGAATATATAGTGTGTCCCAAAAAGCATAATTCCTGCCAAATATAGAATAAGTAGAATGTCACATAGATATAAGTGGCTATTGGGGCAAAACAATGACAAAAGACTAGCTTACTTTACCATGTAAGAACCAAAACTTATGCTCACTAAAGACTTGGGGGCTTCATGCTTAGATGTTCCTGAGTTAACTCTCTCCATATGCTGTTCTCACCCTTGCTGTATTATCCATGTGCTGACTTCAACAGTCCCAGTCATTGATATTATTCTTTAATCTTATTTTCAAAAGGATTTGATTCAGATTGCTTTGTTCTTTTACCCGAAATATTGAACTTAGCCAATAGAAACTGAACCACTAAAACCAGTGAGATAGTAAAACAATAGATAATGGAAGATTTAAATTCCAAATTCCATCCCAATATCTATATATTTATCTATCTTTCTATCTATCTATCTATCTATCTGTCTGTCTGTCTGTCTGTCTGTCTATCTGTCCATCACGCCATAAGGCAGATGCTATAGAGCAGATGGTATTTATTTCCTCTAGTCAGGCTTTGTTTACCCATCATTTAAAAGTGATAGAGTCTCCATAAGGAAGAATACAAGAAAGAAAGCAGATAAAGGTAGAAAGGCAGCAAAATCTTCATAAGGAAAGGCATGCTAATGTATTTTTTACTTCCTTGAATAAGACACAAAAATATATGCTTGACAGTAATTAATCCTAAACTCCTATTTCTCAAAGTTGACATTTCCATTTCCATTACATCTTATTCCAAGAATAATACCTCTTTCTGCAGATGAAATAAAAAGTGAGAGTGAAAAGTACAGTGTGACCTACAAGCAAAAGGGCCACCCTTGTTTTAATTAAGGAAGAGGAGAGAAAGATTTCTTCTTCACGTTTATCCAACTGTAGTGAAACAGTACTGCACATAACATGATTTTTAAACTCCTAACAGCATTGAGCTAATTGAAAGATGTACTTCTGTTTTCAAAGTAAAAATCCATGCAGAATACAAGGAGAATGAATGTCTGCACAATGACAGCACAAATCAAGGTTGTGTTGATTGCATTTGATTTCTTGTCTTGGTACCTCCTAGCCCACTAAGCTTGGTTGCCAGGCAACCAGGGCAGCTTTGCTGAATATAGAAATTAACAGGTTTAGGAAGTGGGGTGAACATGAACACAGACTTATGCTTCCCCTAGAAATTTGGTGCAAACAAGCAATCATTTCATCAAAATACAGGAAAACAATGGTGTTTACTACTTTTCATTCTGATCCACAAAGTCTTGGTGCCGTAAGGGTGGTTCATTTCCTCATTTGAGGTAATACCGTTGCCCAGTGTGAACTGAGAAACATTCTTGGCCGTTACCACCATGACTTGCAATTCTGTGTTTAAAGACACTGATGGTTTTGCTAGAAGTTGAAGCAATTTCAATCTCGTTTTAATAAAAAAAAAAACACTTTTATAATATCTAGTGTCAAGATTCTCTCACAGAGATCATGTTCTTTGCAATGTGTGGCCAGAGGTCAGTAGGTCAGATTTCACAGTTTCCCAAGAACAGACTAGAAAACTGGCTTCAGGAAGATACAGTGCTACAAAGAGTTCAGGGCATACGTAGGACATTATCCACAAAGGTGGCCTGTCTCAACAGGGAGACTTCTTATGGATGTACAGTATTTTTACATGATTATGAGGAAGTAACAGGAAATGAAGCCCCTCATGGGAACTGGCATACCTTCTAAGATTTCAGTACTGGCTCTTAGGAAGAAAAGTAACTGTGGCTCTGAGATATGTTTCTTTCTTTCCTTTCTCAAACATTTCTCACATCTTGCCTTTCAGTCTGCATTCCCACAGGGCCTTGAGAGAAAAACAAAAACAAGAATAAACTCTCTATTCCCTTGCCTCCAAAAGCTGCACTAGTGGCCAGCAAGATTCAAGCTTGTCTTCCATCCCTGTGGGTTCTGCCATGAGGCCAGTGACTCTAGAGAGACCTCATGAAGCTTCAGAGTTGAAAGGACAGCTGGCTGCAACAGACAGCTCTATGAAGAGAGGAAGCTGCCTCTGCTTGATTCTCTTGTACAAGGCTGTGATCTGCATGCAAAACTAGAAAAGTGCAAAGCTAGAAAAGTCTACCCTACACCTGTCATTCACATTAAATATGTGCTATGAATGCCACTGTTAGTCCAGTCTGAGAGCAGCTAAGACGGGGACGACAGCAACAAAATCACCACCAAACTTCTTAGACCACTGCTTTTCACTGGGACAGGGTCTCAAAGTCTGTCCCGCAACTTGATGACAGATGGTGACTCCATTGGGTTTTTTTCTGTGCCAAGTTCAGTTGAGGTGTCCGATGTGAGCAGTTCCGAGCAATCTGTTACAAGGCCATTTCCTCCTTCGGCTCTGATAGGCTGGGAACATTTTTACTCCCAGCCTTCTAATTTAAATGCATGCATAAATTAGATTGCTTTCTTGGATCCCAGGACATGTACGATACTCATCTCCTTCTTACTCACTAGGAGGTGGCTATGCAGATTCATGGAGCTTGTGCTTTCCTTCAGGCCACCAGAGAGCAAAGCCAGCTCATGTGACCCTCTGGGAAGTTAATAATGATCATAAAAACAAGAGCTGGGAACAAGCAAATTGTACCAAGATAAAAATACCAAATTTCTGTGGTGAAAGAAACACTGATATGTTTGCACTCCTGAATACATGAATTCCCCCTTCTTAAAAAAGAACCAGTTTGTGCTCTGTACCTTGAGTGTTCATGTCTGACCTCCATTTTATTTTCAGAGAATACAAATTAAAGTCATGCTTTTTCTCCCCCAGTTGTCTCATTTCCTTGGGAATTAGCACTGGTAAATCCTTTTTTCCCAAGTATTTTGAATCTCCTGAAATATTTTCCCCAGAAGCCATTGCATCCTTGCTGGTTTTGCCTGCACTTTAGATGTCAATTTGCAAAAGCAAGTCAGACATCTAGAATTGTGAAATATATTGCAGTCTGTTCTGTTCTAGTAATATAGCTGCTGTACAGATGGGCTACATCTATGGACATGATGAGGATAATTCTAGTGATTGCTTTTCTTTCTCACGATCTTTACATATAAATCTTAGTTTTGCTCTTGTCTTAGAAGCAATGCAGTCATTAAGTTTCATAGATATAGGAATCAAGTTTTTAGCTAAGCAGGGGGCACAGAGGGACAAAAGTGTATAACATACATTCAGAAATACGGATTCTATCCTATGTACCAATAAAACCAGAACTTAAAGCCAATTCCTATCTACAGAAGTGGTGAGATGACACTCTGAAGTTCAGGTTGATACTGCCCTGTGGACACTTTTGAAGGCCCAACTAACACATCTGGAGTGACACAGAAGTGGTTTTAAGCAGCAGGGCCAGAAAAAAAAAATCTTAACTGTTCTTTTTTAAGACATCTCCTGTCTTCAATGTACATATTCTTTGCATTCTTATGATTAGCCTTCACAATCACTGGTGAGTCCAGTAAAATGATCCTCATTCAGAGGGTGAAAAAAGGGATTCTTAGATTCATTTGTCCCAAATCATAAAGCTGACTTCTTGTCTAATACAAAACCTGTCCATAGGGAGAGCCACACTCTACTCCTGCACTACATTTCAGAGCAGTAGCAGCATAGATTTTCCTAGAGAAAGCTTGAACCTCCCCAGTCCCTACTTGTTCCCACCTTAATGATCTACTCAGACTCTGTTATCACAATTTAAGCAACTATGTAACTTGTTACCCAAACTGGAATACTGCTGAGAAGGAATGGGGATGCCACCAATAACTCATGGGGCAAGAGGCATAATGTAGGACTTCTGGTCACCCTAGGTTTTTCTTTTGCTTTGTTTTCTTACACAGTGCTGGAGATTAAACCCAGGGTCTCATGCATGCCGAGCACATGCTCAGCCACTGACCCACAACAGCACCTTCTATTTAATGAATCCCTACAAAAAATGGTTATCATTGACTGGTTGACTTATTTTGAAATCTCACATGGTGATATCTCTGCCACTTTTTCTTTTGTTTGTTTTTACCTCAGTTGCCTGCTCTGTGCAGGAACTGAGTTGGGCTGGGATGTTTAATTTGTTGATAGGTGCTGAGGATCTTTTGAAGTGCCTGGAAGTTTAAGAAAATTGGGTTTTCATGAGATTTATTGAATAGAAAGGTTTGGTATGAACAGGAGAGGGAAACTTTGGAAGTTAGCAATCAGTACAGAGGCTACCACAAAGCCCAGGGAATACAAGGGTATAAATTCCTGAATTAGTGTTAGAGTAGTGAGATAGAACAAGAAAGGACAAAGGGTGAATTACTTGTACAGGGATGACTGGCACTTTATACATGTGATTTAAAAATATTTCTATAGGAAAGGTTTTATTATTCTCTTCTTGAGGATTCCTAATTCCATCTTCTAACAGAGGTTGCCAAGTCTCCGAGGTTAATAATTTGCCTAAGGCCCCACATCTGGTAGGAGAATTAGGGTTAGACCCGTAATCTGTCTCTGAAGCTCATCTTTCCCCGTTAGAGTTCACTATCAACAATGCTTTGCATTTGGAGGTATGAGAGGAAAATCTCACTGGGAACAGAAATGAGAATGAGGTTAGTGTTGAGATAAGGAATAATAACTTGTTCCTTGTTAAATGCCTAAGAACCCTGTGAGTATGAGCTGTGATTATTTTTAAAATATATGTATGCATAAATATAATTATGTTTATTTTATATTTTATCTTTCCTATTTACTAGAATTATAAACATAAATTAATAGTGTCAAGCTGCATGCATTATCACTTCCTAATGCCTCATGGCTGGCTACATACAGCATTCTATATTTACAGTCGCTGAGTTATTTTGGTATTATCTCTCTAGTTTCTAGGCCTAGACATACAGTTGGTCTATTTAGAACAGAATATGTTTGTATCTATTAGAAAGAGAAAAACATTTCTTCCATGTGTGTCTAGAAGAATCTCAGTGGCTATGAGCAAGGTAAATATCGTACATGTCTCTCTCACCATACACACTGACTTCCTGTCCACAGCGAATGAGGCTGACAAAACCGAAACCTGCACAGATGCTTGGAAAAGTTAAGCATAAACCTCCTAATGTGTTGTAATAAGGGAAGGGAGAAGAGGACTAGAAACCAGTGAATATTGCAAAGGGCAGTGACATCATTCACAGCATAAAAGGAATACAAAACCGGATATTGGCAGGAATTGCTATTATCTAAAAAGATAAGTAATCTAGATGTTGCTTCAAAATTTGCCAATCAAATGAAGCAAGACTAATAAGAGATAAATCTCCAGCAAAGTCACAGCTTAAACCAGTCAGCTTATAATTCACCAAGACAGAGAGTGATTGGAGAGGGTAAGAAAAAGAGACAGGGCTTCTTTGACATTTGAGAGACATCCACAGGGGAAAAGATTCATGTACATAGGAATTCCAATGACTAAAGGAAGGTGATCGATTCCTTTCTACTTCAGAAATGGGCCAGTGTCCCATCCTCCATGCAGTATGTTTAATAGTCATGTTAGGTTTTTCACCAATTTCTAGTAATGTCTATTTTATAATAACAGGTACTTCAGGTATTTGCTAGAGGTATCTGTCAAGAAATTAAAAGCAAACCCCACAGTTCTGGGTTCTTATCAAATCTCCAGCGCTCTTTGAAAATGAAGTTAAGTACTCATTTATATTCTTTCATTTTCTTAAATAAAAGTATATCTATTTCTTATGGTGCATAATTTTAAAAAGAAAAAGTAGCCAATGAAACATATCATGCATTAAAAATAGTTGTATTACACATAGAGCCACAGATTTGAGACACTACAAAGTGTCATCTGATTGTTCTCAGCTCTAGAGATGTAAAGGACAGCGAGAGAGGTGTGCACAGGGTTAGGGACCTACAGGTCATTTAAGGGCTACTTAACAGGTGGGGTCTGTTATTTCTGTATTTCAAAGGCAAAGTGATTTTTTCACCAAAGTAGGTCAGGCCATTATAAAGTCAGATGTACTTCCTTCAGTGCTCTGTTCAACTCTTCACGAGCAAGTGTCTGTAAGATCTTGTCTCAAAAAACACAGTTCTGGAAGAGCTATATCCAAACAACATACAGAGTTTCTATAATAAGCTTTTGTTATGTCTTTAACTGTGTTCTAACACAAAGCATAAACCATTACCAGAAGAGGTTATGTTCACTAATTCTGAATGCTTACCCCACAACCTCTTTTTCAACAGTAACTTTCATATTCATTTAAAATGCCTCCTAATTTGTCACTCCCAAATCACCATTGTGCTCATTGTAAACTGTCTCAATAACATTAAAAATAAAATGAACAAACTTCTTAACTCTTAGGGGCTAGATCAGGTTCCAAAGCACAGGTGTGCTCTGTGATCGGTCTCTGGAAAGTCACATTCGCCCTGCTCGCTCCTTCTCCTCCATGGGTCTGCAACCTTATTTGGCAAGTGCTGGTGTGTGATGTCCTGTGATGCCCCCACACACCAGGCTTCCCTGGAGATCTGAAGGGAAGAGCTTAGGTCTGCCTCGGAATGTGAAGGAAGCTATGAAGTTGGTCCTCTGGATTTGTGATTCCCACCTCCCCAGATTCAACGAACCACAGGTTTAAAAATATCTGGAAAAAAAACACTGCCTCTGTACTGAACAAGTACAGACCTTGTTTTCTCCTTTTTATTCCTTGAATAATATAATATACTAACAATTTACTGAGCACTGACATATTAGGCAGTCTGAGTAACCCGGAGATGAATTGAAGAGAGTGTGCATAGATTATAGGCAAACGTTACACCATTTCTCCAAAAGAGTTTAGTACTCACAAGGATCCTGGGACCAAGCCCCTGGAGCTTGGTCTCTTCTAATATACGAGACATGAGAGAGTCAAGGAGTGTCACTTACAGTCTAACCACACTGGCCTTTTTGTCATCCCTCACACACTACGGCATGTGCCTACCCCAGGACTTTCACCATCACTTGCCAAGAGACCTTGATTCCCACATCTCTCCATTGCTGACTCACTTCTTCAAGTCTCTGCTCATGTAAGTTTCACCAGTCAACTTCCAACAACTCCTTTCAATTCCCTGCACTTTCCAATTGCTGCCCTGTTTGATGCTCTTTACCATCTTATAATCAAGGCGTTTGATTTCTGTGTGTCTGCCCTCACTAGATGCAAGCTGCATGGCTCAGAGACTTCCAAGTGTCCCCTGTTCACTGCTGTCTGCTCGGTGCCCAGGGTCATCCTACAGCGGCCTACGAAACATTTGTAGAATGAGCATCGAATGATTGTACCCAAACCGATGGAAACCAGAGTAATGGTCAACACATGACAGTGACTCACTACGTGTATTCAATATTCAAAATAAGGGACATCAGAATATTCTTTAGCATGAATTATTGGTTCATGCATCATCAGCATACACCAACCAAATTATTGTCATATGCCCTGTGATGCAACAGGAATTAAACTCCTAAACTATATTTCTGACAAAACCTGCTAGAGAGATGCTTTTTAATACAATGGAATGCACAGCGAAATTTTTACCCAAGAAAATGGAAGTATTTTGACATTATGGATATATATGTATTTCTAAGTTTTTGACAAACAATTTGAACCTCAAAAAAAAAAATATGAGCCCAGCATGGTGGCACATGCCTATAATCCCAGCACGGGAGGCTGAGGCAGGAGGATCGTTGCAATTTTAACGCCAGCCTGGGGTACAAAGTGAGCTCAAGGCCCGCCTGAACTGTATAGCGAGACCCTGTCTCAAAAAGACCAAAAAAATAGTGAGGATAATTGCGTCTGCAGCAAACCAACGCAAAGGTAGCCTAAGTTTATAAAATGTCTCAAGCTGTGTCCATCGGGTGGGTTCCCCTTTGGGAGAACTAATCTTCCGGGAGAAGTAAGCAGAGGAAGGAGGAAATGCATTTTTGAGGTTACTTTGTTCTTTGGTGTTTAAAAACCAGCAGAGAGTTGGTGACACTCATCTGGAAATGAAAATTAGCCCCTGGTGGCAAACACACTCACTGATCTCTAAGTCACATCCCTGGGTTATAACAGGAGGGAATGAAGAATCAAGAAAAGAATTATATCAAGAAAAGAATTGCTTTTTAATAAATAGTAACCTCGGATTTTTTTTTTAATTATCTGAAACAATCATGGGAGTTAGGGGTTGAACTAAGACACATTTCTTTTAATAAAGCACGGTGAAGAATGACTATCCTTAATAGAAAAAAAAAACATAATTCACATTTTCAGACAAATATTGTGTTATTTATGGTAAGTTCAGAATAACCTAATCAGCGAATTTCAAGTTAAAATAGTAAATTTTATTTCTTGAGCAGAAAGATAGAATCATTATGTTTCATGATCAGTACAGTTGTATTTGCATGTGCTGGTACCAGCAAAAAATTTGGTGGTAGACACACAATTTTGTGTAGAGATTAGAATAGAATCCATTTGCCTGCTAACGGTAATGTATCAATCTTCCAAAACACTACAGCAGGGAACTAAAGTCCCTTATTTATTAAGAGTTTACAGATTGTTCTTATTGTATTGAGTTCAATCTGAGAGTTTTTTAAAACTTTGTTAAGTAACTACCTTAGACACAATATTAAGAATCAAATTTGATTAGGATTAATATGTCATCGCTGTTCCTGAAATGTTAAATTGTCACTGTACATGTTTATTATTAATTGATGGAAATTACTTAGGCATTGATTGCTGTCTTGTTTCTAAGGGGAAAAAAAAGAACATGTTGACAATATCCCCAAAGACTGAAAACTGCCCATTCACCCCTTAAAATTCAACTCACCTCCACTGAAAGTCTACACCATTGGTTCTGCAATTCAAAATCATACCCTTGACTTTGTATGCATGCGTTTTAAATTCTGTGTGGTATGCTAAGGTGAAGCAACTTAAAAATGGCAAAACAAACCCAGAATTACATGTTTTCTAGTTCATATTTTTGCCCCACACAATCATTATCTTGATCAAAGATTTCTAACATATTTATACATTTCTCTCAGTCAAATGCTTTCTGAAGGTTTTCCAGATACTTCTACTTACACGAAACCACTAAATGCATTTAAGTTCCGAAATTATGTGTTTGTGCTTTAAAAATATCTTAAAGACATATAAAATCATTGTCTACTTACCCAGGAGACATTTTTACCCTTGGGTGTTTTTAGCATGGCAACATCAGTGCAGAGGTAGTCAGCAACAATTTCACCAACATGGAAAAATCCGGTGGAGTATATTCCAAATGTTTTTTGTTACCCAAATGCAAAAAGTTCTCTGGTTTGCCAGACACAGAAATCATAAGTAACAGTGAAAATAATCTTCAGGTTACCCATCGTCCTGCCTGGTTTTAAGCATGTGAATACACACATAACAGATCACCACTGTAATCACACTGTCTGTAGAGCCAGTGCTTGTTATGTGTATATCTTCTGTAGATTCCCCAAATCCTGAGTGGAGTATTTCCTGGAGAACTAAAAGTGGAATCCACGTGGGAACATCCAAGATCATAGAGGTAGTTCTCCTCCCTCCGGTGTTCAAGTGCAATTTCCAATTACTCTCCAACCTTTACTGAAAAGCTTTGGTAGCTCTAGCTTGCAACTATTAAGAAAAATAGTGAAAACAAAAAGCATCTAGGCGACCTCACAGGGTAGCTGCCGCGGCATCCATTTTAGGAGCACCAGCCTCCGGAGCTGCCCGGGGATATAGAACATGTGGAGCTCAGTTTCAATAAATAATGCATAGTCTCAGGTGCAGCGCGTACCTGCAAGTACCTTCTGCGCAGCCGCACCAGGTAGGCATTGCTGTGTCTTCTGTCTCCGAGCCTCACTGTGCACCTGTTGTTGCAACCGCTCCCTGAAAGGCTGGTATCCTAACAACCGATAGCATGTGTTTATAAAGGTAAGAAAAATAGAATCCCCAAAGGGGGAACAAATTGGAACCCCAGCTGGAAGAGCAAGCCGTGAATCAGGGTTGGTTCTCGTTCCTTTGTTCCTGCGCCCTGTGTCCCTTTACTTTTACCTCCTGTCAATCTAGATTAGTGAAGCGGATCCAGGCTAAATTTTGCTACTATCAGTAGTGATTAGTGTGAGTTGATGAAATCGGATTATACAGGCAGGCCCCGGCCTTCTCCCTGAGCAAGCAAGGCCATGCAACAGGAAAGTCTGTTGTCCTTCTCACCAGACTGAAGCTTTCTGGAAGGTTCTGCTGGAGGGAATGGGCTAGCAGGGGAAGACCTGGTTACCTGAAGCCGCTCAGATACACATACAGATGAGAGGAACGATCTGGTTCACTTTTTACTTTTTCTTCCTAATTCTAATGTCCTCTCAGACAGGAAGTGAACTCACTATGGTAGGAATGATATTTTCCCATTTCATTGGAAAGTCTTTCCCAGGAAGGGTAGCCACTTGATCAAGAGTTGGAGATCATCAAAGTGCAGAGGGGGGACATGGATAGGGAGTCACTTTTTAAAAGGGTCTACTGTATGCTAGTCACTGCATAAAGAAATTTATGTATATTTAGCCTCAAGCAACCTTGGAAGTAGGTATTCAATACCACCACTTTACAGGGGACAAAATTGAGATTTAAAGATATTCAATCCTTCTCACTAGGGACCTAATGGACTAAAGCAATTCTTTTTAGACTCCTCTCCAGAATCAAATGACATCAGGATTTCTCTGAATCTCAATCTGCTGTAAAGGAATTGCTCACATACGTATTTCTATAGGATCACGTGTTACTCTGGTGTATCTAGGAATTCCTTGATATTATGGTTATCTAAAAAATAATGTTCCAGAGCTCTTCATAAAAATCTTTTAGAGTAAATTTTTATTAAGTGTAAAGCAGCTAAAGTGGAGCTACACAGTTTATTGCATAACTGTCCAAGCTGCCAGGAAAGGGCTTTCATGTCTAAGAGTTTATGCTAGCCATTCAACATATATACTCAGTAATAATTATCACACATTTCTTAAAAATGTTCCATGTGGTACTTTATCTTGTTTTTATCTTGCTCAAAACAATGGCAAGCTCATGAGTCTGACTGATTAATTGTGAATGATTTTTTTTTGCTAGAGGCCGTACTAATCAGTATTGAATTTTGAAAAAGTAAATACCTGAAATTGCACTTAAACTTACAGATAAAATGAAAGTTTAACCAGTTCAAAATCAAAAGCAATAATTAAAATGGATGCCCAAAATGGAGACAAAAGGGATTTTTTAAGATGAAATTTTAGCTCAATCCTGAGTGTCCTTTATTTCCTGCGAGTGTGTGTGCGTGAACCTCATCTGCCACATTTTGCCCTACGCCCCTAAGATATGTACAGTATTCTTTCTCCTCAGGGAATACACTGCTCTGCTTGGTAACCTGTGGATTAACTGCTTCTAGTTCCATCATGAAATTCAGCATAGTTCTTTGGATATAAATGTTTGGTTAAAATTTTGCACCACACAATTCTCATGAGGAGAGAATACAGGACTTGGCTAAAACACACGATAGGAGTCACTCATTTATATTTGTGTTTTTCTATTGAAAGTTCCTGACACTCGCGAATGGTACCTGGTGTAACCTGAGTGCTGTACAACAGAGTTGTATAGAGAATGGACCCAGGTAACCCCAAACGTATTTAATTTCAGATTTTTCTAGTAATATTTGGTTTTAATTTATAGTTAAAATTTTGTTCCTTTGCATGTATGGCCTGTGGTTGTTACAGGATGAATTGTGACCCTCAGAAAAGATAGGCTTCAGTCCCATAGAACTGGCAGCGTTGTAAAAAGAGGACATTTGAACACACAGACAGGCAGAGAGGGAGGATGAGGTAAAGATACCCAGGGAGACTGGACTATGGGGATAGTTATTACCCCAGACAACCACAGTGTTGTCATGCAAGGGAGAAAAATTGACTTCAACCATGAAGAAGGATAAGCTTGAGACATTTCTAAGTAGACAGATGTACCTTGAGACCACCCTCTTATGTGGAATGAATCAGACACATCTGTGTGAATACTGCGTTGTTTCTCTGGTGTGAGAAACTGAAAGGGTACATGAGGATCAAAGTGTAGAATAGGTGTGGTGGTGAAATAGGAAGGAATTGTTCAAAACAAAGGGGAACTAGGGAGAGAGAAAAAAGGAAGGGAAAAATGATAAGAGAAGAATAAAATGGAAACAAAGCTTTGTAATGGAGAGAGAGGTTAAGTAAGGGCAGAAGATTGTGGAAAACAAGAAGAATTGATATAATTTATACAGGTACAAAGTCCTTATGATTCATATGATTGCTATGTATATATAAATTGTACCAATAAATATAATAAAAAAGTTTTTTTAAAAAGGCACCCCAGGAAAAGATGATCGTGTGACTGAAGTACAAGGCCAGGGCTGCCAGTGAACCCCGGAAACCGCCACAGGTAAGGGAAGATTCGGCCCCAGCCATCAGCAAGCCCTAAGAATACCTCCACTCTCAGACTTTCACGCTGCAGTTCTATGGGACAATCAATGTCTTATTTAAGCCACTGAGTTTTAGTGCTTTCTTGTTCAGAATCCTTGGAAAACTGACACAGATGTCACATTTTTCTCCTCCCAGTGATTCTTTAGCATAAGTCAAGCTGTTTTTATTAATTTTGCCACCAAAATCCTATGCGTAAAAACATCAGAATTTAATTTTGAAACCCTGTTGTTACAGCATACCTATATTTGTTATATATTTTCTTAAGTTACCTTGTTTGTTGATTATCTGCACGTCATACATTCCATTTTAGAGACAAGTGCCCCAACTGCGACCCAAAATTCACTTATTTACCGCAAAGTGCCAACACTTCAACTAAACCTGACTACTGAGGTTTCAGTTTAGAAAACTATAACTCATATGTTAACATCTTTTGTCTTAAAAGAAAGACAAATCAGATGTATGCCATTGGTTCGCCAGCACTGCACTAGGCCTCCTTGACCAGGGATTTCCGGGATGATTGCAGTGAGTGTATGGATACACAGGTTCAGGAACTTAAATGGGAAAAACAGTTACATTTTTTATTTTCAGTCACATCTAATTGAAGTTTCAATTATGAATATTTTCAACAAGCCGTATTAGTAGTGGTAGTATATGTGATACTAGCAATAGGAATTGTAGTCATTTTCAGAACAGGCTATCCTTGTTTTAGGATAAAATTTTTTGCAATATTAGGGATTAAACCCAGGGCCTTTGAGCTGAGTGAAATCTCCAGCCTTTTTGTTTTTAAAACAGGGTCGTTTAAGTTCCTGATTTGCCCAAGCTAGGCTTGAACTTGCAATCTTCCTGCCTCTGCCTCCCAGAGTGCTGAGATTACATAGATGTGCCAGCAAGACCGGCAAGATATGTTGAAATTTTATGTCCATCTTCTAGCTAATCATATATGTACTAAATTATTTAGGGGGTAATTTGCAATCTGCCTTAAAATTTACATTGGGATATATAAAAATATTAAAATTACTTGATAATAAATGCATGATTATATGGAGATATGATAAAGCAAATACAGGACCACGAATATTGATGGGAGAACTAGAGAGTATAGAGGTGTTTTCATATTCAATTTTGTTTCATGTTTGAAAAATTTGTACTTGAAAATTATGATAGTAATTATATGCATCATTGGTGCACATATTGCTATACTACAGATTTAGTTTTTAAAATATTTTGAAAACTGTTTGCCATATTATTAGTTTCTTTTGCAATTCTACAAATGTCATGCTATGCACTTGCAAAGAGTCCTTCAAGAAACACTCCTCAGGGATTCACCAGCCTACAAAGGGGTCCATGGCACAATACATTTCAGAATTTCATCTACAAGATTATCATGAAGAAAAACTGGTACACGGCAATACTATGCCATGAAACTATTTGAAAGGTCAAAAGCTTTCCACTTATGGTAAATAAAAAGCAAAACAAATAAAAAAATAAGATCTTTGAAATGCCACGTAATGACCCATGAGCAAGATTAAAACCTTCTTGATATCAAGACATAGCTGAATTAACTTCTGGGCTAGTGATCTAGTTCTGTATCCTAAAAGTTAATAGTGCAAGACAACAATTATAGCTCTGTAGGTCCATTGAGCCCAGGAGGGCAGTTTGCATTCGCAGACTGTGATATAGCAAGGGTCAGAGATTCCCCCAGGGCTGTGTTACCTGAAGATTTAGTCAAGCTTTGGATGGACTTATGGGTAGGACATCCAGGAGGGCTTGCTCACATGGCTAGCAGATGGGTGACCACAACAAAACAGGAGATTTCTCTCCCAATTCTCCAGAGCAAGCATTCCAAGAAACTCTAAGGGGAGCTGTAAAGCTTTTTACCTAACCTTGAAAGTCACACAGCGTGACTTCTACTGTGTTATATTTGTGAAAGATGAGTCACGGAACCAGCTCAGAATCAGAGGAAGGGAAGAATACAGAGACATGAGTCCCGGGTGGGTAGCTGGAGGGACAAGGCCGTCTGCGAGAGCAGCTACAGCATCACACCACCACCCTCGTCCAGGGCGAGGCTCAAGTGTGTCGCTGCCTTTGATGAGATGGAGCTGCTGACTGTTTGTCACGCTCACTTGTGTCTCTAGTGCATTTATATCATTACCTCTCACAGAACCCCAGATGCATCTTTTGCCATTGAGCTTCTTACACTGGCCTTGGGTGAGTAAAAAATGGGGCCAAACATGTGACTGAGTGCTCCCTAGATCCCCATTTTCTGTAAAATTTCAACTTCTCTCATTCAGTTCTTTCAATAACAGAGGTGTTTCCTGAGGGCGAGAGATGCATTAGGTATGTATCTTTTCATTTTAGTACCTTTCCCATTTCAAGAAGCACATACACCGCTTCGTGATAGAGCAGTCACTTGAAAATAACTACCAATTTTCGTAATCCTAAAAGTTAGATATGCAGTGCTGCCCATGGTTGTTGGAAGTGGACTGGAAAAACAAAAGAGAAATTGTTGAGAATGTGCACTCAGAACTAAGAACATCCCAACCCTCTGTGCTTAGTTTTTTGCAGGGAGACAACAAAAATTTTATTATGCCCAACTAAGTATATCCCATGGAACAAGGCTATTTCAGCAAATCTTAATTGACCATCAAGTGGAATTTTAAAAGCAAATAGCCTAGGTGAATTAATAAATTAGCCAATAAAAGGGAAAACTGCATTAAAAATAACTACATCCAATCAGTCCAATCTCTCAGGGGTCTCTGTTTCCCAACAGATTGAGTACTTACGATGTACTAGGCATGGTACAAAGGATTCTATAAAACATTATCTTACTTTGTTACGTCTCCGCAGTGACTAGAAGGGAGGTACTATTTAGTCTTGCCATTTTGGGTGGCAGTGTAGAAACGGAGTCGTAAATAGCTGAAGTGACCACTGGCAAACTCAGCTTCAACCCCCTAAATGTCAGAAACCACTGCCTGCCCACTCGGTCTGCTTCAGCTACAACAAGAGCTGTCCAGGGCTGCTGCTCACTGAGAGGCATGAAACAGATTTGTAGCCCATACCTCTGCTTCTCTGTGCCCTACTCTGTCAACCCACCTCTGCTTTCAGCCACACCTGCCAGACTGTCATAGGTCAAGTACCAGCCATGTGACTCTTTGCTGTCTGTGCCAGAGTCTCATGACCTGGCAACAGCCACTCAGTCCACCAGCAAGCCTAGGAGATGTGAGGAGTTCCTGCCCCTAGATACAGCTCTCAACACATAGGGGGCAGGAACTGGGGGACAGATGTTTTCACCTCATAACCCTAAGGTTTTGGTATACTTCTGGAGAGTAGTAGATCCTAGATCCCTTTACCCACAATCTTGATGATGTTCCTTCTCCTCCCCTAGTCTCCCAGGAAGTCCTCCCCTCACCAATGAACCAAAGGCACTAAGTACTCCTCTCAGGCTCTGCTCTCAGGGGCATGAGATCTGTAATCATTAGACACACTCAACAGGAAGCAGCACCCACCAGTTAGTGGAGAGGATGGAGGAGATATTCCAATCCACGGGCATTTCTTCTGTGAACTCACTAAGTGAGCCCCACTAAAAGCGGACCTTGGGGGTTACTAAGTAGATGCCACTCTCAAGAGCAGGCCTGTTAGTTACCTTGCTAATTAGTCTGTGATTCCCTGGAGGGTAATGGTTTACTTTCAGTGCTTCGCACCTAACACCTAAATGAATGCTTAGCACTTTACAGGTACTCAATTGTAGATGCCGATTAGCTAAGTGATTGGTTCTTCCTCCTGGGAGTTACCGCTTGGAGTTCTCACCTATTCAAAATGCAGGCAGGATCTTCCCTAGGAAATTTTCTCCCTCTCAGTAATGCTTTAGCTGAGACTCTAATTATCCGAAATGAATGAAGGTGAATTTTTTATGCTCATGTTTAATAACTAACAACCAGTCACTACCCTCAAAGATGGCGTAAGCAGGCTGGGAGAAGAATGGACATAGTGTCTGATCTGGAGCCAGACCTCTCTACTTCCAAAGCATAGAACCTAGGGAGGACAAGGGAATTCCCGTTCCTGAATCCTTATCCGGAGTGGCCCCTAACCCAGGAGGCCTGTGGGAACACGAAACAAAGTCATGTCTGAAGCACATGGCGAAGTTCTCAGCTCTCAGTACCCAGGATTTCTCCTGCTCTTGGGTCTTGCCTGGTCTTTATGATGTATTTGTCCTCTGATCCATACATGAGCCCACTGGAATATTAGATTTCTCCTTTTGTAAGGGAGAATTAACTGTCATGTTCACTTCACGTAGCTGAAGCCAGACTGAATATCTTGCAGGTGAAAGTTACTTGAGATTTGTAAAGGTAATTAATCAGAGATAGTGAAGGCAGTGATCACCATGTAGAGTTGCACGTTCTGTGCACTGCACAAGGGCCCTGGACAAAGGAAGAATTAGACATGAAACATCAAAGGCTACATCCTTCCCAGTGAGATTCATTTTCCTAATTTGTCCACTGAAAGAAAGTCCTTTCTCTAACATGCACAGAGGGGCTCTAATGCCTAGCACAGGCTGCATGTGTATGGATTAAATAGTAGATTCTAGAACTAGCATTGTCCAGTGCAGGTCCTGGCACCGGCTTTAGGGATGTAGCCCCTTCATTACATCTATTTTTAGTCTACAAAATAAATGGTTTTTCTAGTAGGGTGTAATGACTATTTGAACATCTATGTACAGCACTTAGAATTGTGCCTGATACATCCTAAGCACTCAGTAAGTGCTCATGGCTCACTATTATGATTTTATTCCTCTAAATGTGAGTTACATTATAAGCCAAATGAAGACATGTGTCCATTGTGGTGAAACACACACCATATTAATAACTTAAAGTAAAATTTTGGTCTATTCAAAACCAATCTATGTGTGCCCACAATTTTGAATGAGGCCAATTAGCAATATGAGTCTGTTTTTTCAAAATGTTTGACGAATATAATGGAAAAATTGATGAACATATTTAAAAGGACTCCTGAAACACACAGGTTATAAAAAAACCAGCTGCTATGATTTGAAATAGCCATCAGAATCTGTTCTCTTGGGCAGGAAATTGTTTTGTTCAACTCAAGCCAAGCCTATTGGTACCAATGACTTTGAAGAGTTCTGTATGAGTTTAGGCTCAGAACATTTCAAGTACATGGCCTAAAATTTGGTCAATAGGTCATGACAATTCTTAGAACCACTTATGATGACTTATCCCCCACATGCTGACCCCTGCTGGCTTCTGAACTCTTGAAGGGCAACAAGCATATTCATCATCTTGGTATATACTACTCTGACATATTATATACAAAAATTGCTGGCTGAAATAACACAAATGCCCGCCAAGTGAACTTCAAAGACACGTCCCATTAGAACACACTGCAGTAATATAACCCAGAGACGACAAGGACATGGATAATATTATAAAACAATGGTTTCTTAAGCAAGGGTCTAACCACATCCTGTCCCCTCCAAGGGAGTCATCAACAATGACTTGTTATTAATAACGGTCACAAAGACATTTTCTGGCTTTTTCCATCATTGAGCACTAGGGGCAGGTGGGGGAGGGGGCATGGGCAAGGTCAGAGGGGGAGGGGCTCTCTGAACTTCTTCCAGGAAGGAGAGAACCATTTGTTTTACAATTCTGGGACAGCTTTCAAAAAGACAATCATAGCCTTTCAGATTTGATTAATTTGGTCAGTCAACTAAATTAAAATGTCCTTGATAAGAAAAGGATGAAGGGATGTAGATAGGGAGAATTCCTGAGATTTGCAAAATGCTCAATTTCAACCCCAATGAACTAGAAACTAAAAAAAGAAAAAAATCTACTTTCAGGGGCTAATGAATCCACAATATGTTGTAAATAGTAGAATAGCTATCTTTGGCTATGTTAGCCATTTTCTATCTCCATTTTCTATATACTAAATGAATTTTTGGTGTAAATAAATCACATTTTATGAGTAAAAATAGGCAAAACAAGGTCATTATATTTATGGTTCATTGCTTTGTCCTTCTGTCAGTGCCTCTTGTCACTGAGAGTTTTCTCATTGTTTTGTTCTTTTACCTTGGGAATGGGTAGGACCAGGGCCCTCCTTCACTTTCTCCATTCAAACCCAGTGGTCTGTGATGCTGAAAGATTCTTTTTTGAGGGAAGCTCTTTATTTCTAACCATGTCCAGTCTTTAACCAAATCCTGTGTCTCTTTGATCATGATGTAGGTACAGCAGATACATGATCAGGCTTTAAATGAATCTATACAATAACACCAATATTAAAAACGGCCCTTTCCTTCTAATTACATTTATCTGTGGCGTTCTTAGCAACACCCAATGGGTCAGTGTCTGCTTGGGTTGACTCAGGAAGTGGAAGACTGCTAACGACAGGAGCCAGACGTCTTGAAGACAGGATGTGTTGCCAAGTCCAGCAGAGACAGGTATTCCAAGGCAGCTCTCAAAGGGACAGTCAGATAAAAGTTAGTTACTCAGCCAAGTTGGCACCATGGCCTGCTACCTGCCTAAAACAAATCTGCACTCTGCACAACTCTATGCCTTTGCCATTTCTCGATAAATCTAGGAGTTTGAGTCGGTTTAGGGCTGACTCAAAGAAATTCTCTGTCTTTCATGTTGTCGTTCATCTCTCTGTCAGGGTTTGCTGGCCCAGAACCAGCATTAATCAACCTCAATTTCTAGACAGTACAAAGAATACTCACTTAAATCCTCAGTGAAAGCCAAACTTTTACATACATGTAAATACTACAGTACATTATAGCTGGTTTTAGGAAACTCATTCCCAGACAAATTCTCATAATCAGTCTGTTTAAATAAAGATAACAGTTTGACTCAGGATTCATGAGCAATCAATTAAAAAAATGCAGATGCTATTTTAGTCTATTATGGGTAGGGATTCTCTGGTTCATCTTTGTATTCTAAAGATTAGCAGTGTTTCTGGTTATGTGCTAGGAATTAAATAAATACTGATTTAGTGAGTAAACATAAGCACCATTAAGCTAAAAATTAAGTATGTCTTGTTTCATAATTCATCAGCTATAACACTTTAATTGTTCTTGTTTAATGAACCTCTGTGCATGTTTTTTTTATCTCAACCTGACATTGACTTATCATATCATATCTTTTAAATTTAGGATAGTATTTGGTGTTCTTTCATATCTCTTTAACTGATCATCCTGTATCCCTTGTTTTATTAGAGTTGGGCCATTTGGTTGAAAAGAACACGATCACCGACATCCTCAAAGTGAAATGGCCTTATTTAAAGACTATTCACTTGTGCAAACTCAACTGCTGGGCAACCAATCAGCCTTCAGAAAGGCCAGGAACTGCTCTGACCCTCACTCACCTGCTGCCGTTACTGTACTTTGCTACCTAGAAAGACTGTCACTTTACAGCCACGTTTCCTTCCAGCTCTGTTTTCTGCGCTCTGGGCCACTTGGAGAAATCTTCTTTCTCATGTAGTTCCTGCTTCCGCGCTGCCATTTTACTCACATGTGAGCTTTCCATGCTCCTCTCACCTCTACATCACATGTGGTCAGCTTTCAGCTTCTGCTCCCACTGTGATTCTGTGAATTTCCCACTCAAGTTCTTAAGCCAGAGGACTAACCCTAGTCAAAGTCCTATCTGCACCGGTTGCCTGTTGCGGGTAGGGATGGCGATTCTGTCTGTGCAGTTCACATAGCTGCCATTTGTCAGGAACTACTAAATGAGCTGGGCAGGTTGACACAGCCGAAGACTATAGGCACGTAGCGACAGGATTAATATTTCCAATCAGATTGGCAGGATATTCCCTTCTTTATATCGCTTTTAATGGTTCCACCTTTTTTTGTTAGCTTAGTTTACTGTAAAATTGCCTAAGATCACTTTTTCTTGCCCCAAATTTGCAACAGTTCCAATCTTTTCTATTATGTGAAGCTAAAAGCCATGGCTGGTACATTCGATTTTCTGTATTTACTTGTCCTTTGAGGTTACTATAAAATGTATTTTAATGCTTTTGTTTATTGAAATTTATGAAAGCCTAGCAAAGAACAAAGAAAAGTTGAATCATAAGTTCCTTACTTAATCTGAACAAAGACCCACCATTCTGGTTGCAATTAAGTCACATATTTTGAAATCAGAAAAATTGGTTTATATTTGTAATAAAAATGGATGATAAAGCTTTACTCTGAAAGTTAAAGGCTTGCATTCCATTGGTCTCAATGGTCATTTAGAAACCATTCATCAAACACTTATTGTGTTAAGCCATGAAAGTAGGGCCATTATTTAAAATGAAGAAAATGTTAAAACCATGGTGAGTTACGTGGGACAATATAGCCTTTATTTTTGTGTGTGTGCTGATTCACTTACTCTGAGACTAATACTCTGGACACACTCTTCTATCATCTCCTTAAAGCTAATATTCAAAACCATGGGTGTGGGCAGCCTCTTGTATCTGTCCCTTTACTATGAAGCTGACCCTTTGCCTTGATGAAGGTGTGCTGGCATTCACAAGATAATGTTGGGAAAAGAGTTCTGAAAGCTAGTACTATGCTTACATAGGAAATCTCTCCTTATATCCGACCTATCAGAAGACCACAGTTAAAGAACACTTGCATAGTCTGAAATCTCATCACAAGTGACACTGTCACAGTTTCCAGTTACTGTTTTTTTCTCCAGATAACAGTAGGCCAGAGTTGTGGAGTGACATCCTGGCTGGCAGCATGACAGCATAAAATGACACGAGAAGCACATGTCTCCAAGTTTGTGTCTTGTCAAGGGCTTAAAAAGTTATGATAAACATGGCACATCCAATCAACTCAGAAAAGTCAGCTGATCATCTTGCTTTTCACGCACCAGCATGGTGCGTGGAACCCAAATCAGGATCTTTCAAAAGCATACGCTTTGATCTGATTGTACTGCCAATCACAACTCTAGAGTTAAAGTTGGATGGGGGGGATAGTGAAATAAACCATAAACCGTACCAAGAAAAAAGAGAAAAAAATATCAGAAAAGTACCCTGCTGCAGTGACAGCCTCGCCCTTTGAAGGAGAGGTTCATGGCAAAATTTTCAGTGCTGTCTCATTTGCAGAAATAAAAATTGTGTTATTTTTTAATGGTATTGAGCACATCATAATTGTAGTTCAGAAGTGAAAAAAATTTATGAAATTAGTTACTCTGCTGGCACAAAGAGTTCTTTAATAAACTTTTAGAACCATAATTGGAGGTCTGAGGAAACAAAAAAGGATACATTTCCCTCTTAAAAATTTATGATCCTGAAACAGGATGGATCATAACATGAGAAAATTCTCACCCCTCTCTCTATTCATCTTCAGCCAGACAAAAATTCATAGGCAAACTCTATAGTGCCCTTAAGGTTGTAATGTCTAGGATGTATTTCTATTGCTGCTGTTATGATTAAGTCTAAGATGAGCCTCAGAAGCCTCATGTATCAGAACGGGGGCTTTTTGAAGCTGATTGGCTCATGAGGCCTCTAATTTCATGAATGAATTGACTGATTGATGGATTCATAATTGCATAGCTTGACTGCGTGAAGATAAAGATTGAAAAGGTGGGGCTTGCTCGAAGGAATGGGCCCTGGAGATGTGACCCTGGAGATTCTGTCTTGTCCCCAGCCTGTTCTCTAGCTCGTGCCCTCTCATTCCCTGCTTCCTGGCTGCCATGAGGTATCTTTCCTCTGCTGTGCCCTTCTGCCATGATCTTTCTGCCTCACCACAGGCATAAAGCAATGGTGCTGTGTGGCCACAAACTGCAACCTCTGAAAGCTTGTACGGAAGTGAAACTTTCTTCTTAAGTTGTTTCCCATCAGGTATTTTGTCACAGTGATGAAAAGCTGCTGAACACAGCTACCTTCTCAGGTCAGAGGGACAGGCATAAAGTGGCTGACAGGAATGTTGAGTGCCCTGTTAGGGCAAAAACAACACTAACAGATGCCGATAGACATATTTTGAAATGATTTAACAATAGCTCCTTAGCTGTTTCTGCTCCAGGTACCTTCGGTCTCTTCTACTTCTTTTAAGTTTGAGATTTAGTTTTATTAAAATAGATGGCCAGAATTGAATTGTTTGAACCAGATTAATCTAGATCTAAGAATATTTCTTTCTATGGCACCTATAATGGTTTTACTGTTGAAGGTTGAAAGGACCCCCAAAAGATGAGATTTTTCTGTATACAAGAAAATCCACTTTCATCTTCCCTTCTAGACATTCTCCAGAGCTGTGTCTTCTCAGACACATTTCCACCAAGGAGTAAATGGCATAGACTGGATCTAGCACAGAAGCTGTACTTTGAAAGGAATAAAAAACATATGCCATTTGAACTCTTCAAAGTGTTGCTTAGCCAATTGCCAGTACCTGCAGAATATTTGAATAAAATTCTTACTGTTGCTACTTAAATCAACTCAGAGATTGATCGAATCCTTACACTAGGCACTAGTCTTACCGGGAAGCCAACTTTTTTATTGCAAACTCCATTGCTATTAGCTATCACTTCCATAACCTTTGTTAACGTAACTAGAAAACATAGGCACTGTTAAACTTAAGTGTGTAAATGCTTCACTTTCTCAACTTTAACCACAGGAAAGTATGGTTCACTTTAAAAAGTCATTTCATCCTGTTCTATGTTTATGCAATGAATATCATTAGTATGTGTCAGCCTAGGATCCATTTCCCCCTTTTTCTGGAAAGTGCTGTCGGATTTTCCTTTGGGAAATTCTCTGCCTCCATGGTGGGCAGGTTGGTGAGAGAGGCCATTTAGGGGCCCTATCCTTGTGGTCTTGGGGAAATCAAGCTGCGCCACTCTGTTCCTGGCTCCTAGGAATGCAAATGTTGAGTAGTTTGACATAAATTGATTGAGCTCAGCCCAGTAGCCTCAGAGGAAGGACCATAAAGATCCCAGCCACAATTCCTGACACCCAAACTCTCCGAGCTGCCCTGGTCCCGGCTTCCATATTTCCTCTGATTTGCCTGCCTCTATTGGCCAGCGATTCTCCAGCAATAACATACATGAAAACCACACTGAGAGATTATGCAAATGAAATTACCAGGAATCATCTTTGAGATTTTGATTCTATGGGTCTGGAATAGTTCCCAGGGATTTGCCTTTTATGATTTTCTTTCAAACAGCCATAGAAATTTCAGCTCTGGTGCTTGACACATACAATGAGAAACACTACTGTAAGCCTCCAGTGAACTTCACATTTTACATAAAAAAGAAGTGATTTCTATCATGTGTCACTAAGTAATCTTATCTACACTCTGTAAAGCTTTGGAAAATGATTATTAGTATAAGGGCATGTAACCTTGAGGGACAGGCTAAGGGAAAGAGTCCAGATCTTTGTAGTAGATGCTTTGAAAACTCTCCTTTTCTAATGTCCTGCTGTCTCTTTTAAGTAGGACCTTTGAAGAGCAGGAAGAAACTTCCGCTCCTAATGGAGACAGTGCCCACCATTTCTGTAGAAAAAGAAGATTGTGATATATTCCTTTAATAACTAGCACTTTGCTTTACCAGCGATTAGCCCCAAAGAAAACCACTCAGTAGTGAAAGGACCACTTGGGGACGTTTCACAGACCTGGGGACACCATTACCAAAAAAAGCAAGAAAAGAAAGAAAAGAAAAGATAAAGGAATACAGAAACTGCAGGCAGCCTAGTCCCTGGTCAGTGCTGAGAGAAGCAGACATTCCTCTCACTCTTATTCAGGTTTGTTTGGAAATCTGAGCAGATCACGTAAATTATATATTTCTTTGGTAGTGGGAAGGAGAAGGGTGATATGTACATCACAAAAGTGCAAAGAAGAAAAAACCCACTAAGCAAAATAAAGAAATAAAGAAGCTCCTCCTGATGATTCAAACAGGAGAAAATCGGCTGTTATCTCAATGTAATACCAAGAAAGGGAACAAAGGCAAGCGCCCGGCTCAATGGGAAGCTGGTCTATTCAGCAGAAAGGTCATCCAGCAGGCAGTGGAAGGCTCTAAAACCAGCAGCACAAAAGGCTGCTACCTGCCCGAATTTAGAGCTGGATGTGGGGCCGGGGAGGTGAGGGGGGTTTCAATGACACATCTCCTAAAACTGGAGCTGCTACTTGTATTATGTGGTTAAAATGCTAGACCAAGTTCTCATACAGACAGCTGTTAACCCAAGGCTCTGTACAAATACTCTTCCATTGCTTTTATTTTTAAGTGGCTCTGCCAAAAGATGCTTTAAAATATGGCTCAGGGTTTTAAACGTATTTATGTACTTTGTAACCTCCATTTTTAAATAAGGTTAGTTTGTGGGTTGTAGTGAATGTATCATTCAAATCAGAACTTAAGAGCTCTTCTGCTATTGAGTGGCTCCTTATTCTGGAGAGACTGCTTCTTTCTTTCAATCTTTAAAAGAAATATAGGCTCTCTTGGAGTGTAGTTGTAGAGCAACTGCCTACCACACACCATACCCTGCCCTGGGTTCCATCCCAAGCATTGCAAAGTGAAAATGAAATGAAATGAAATATTCAGGCTACCATCTATACATTGAAAAAGACCAAAAGAGTAAATTGTGTTCAATATCATTGAACATTGAAACAGTGTTTCAATATCTCACAACAAAATTTCCCATCTACTTTATATAAACCTAACTTTACACAGTCACATAGCTCTATGTATGTGTGTATGTTTACACATTTATAACAAATATATAAAGAATCTTACATATATGAAATACAAAGTTTGTGTTACAATGGCACATGCAAGTGGAAGGGTGGCAGTGGGAAGGTAAGAATTTGGTAGTAGTTCTCCAGCATTAGGTTTATATTTACTCAACAAGTATTCCTGAGCCTCTATCAGAGGCCAGATATTCTTGTTGGGCAGCAAGGCTGCTGCAACAAAAACAGAAACAGGCAGTGCGGAGACGGGGGTAGGAGAAGTAAAGGAGGGATTATGCTGAAGTGTAGTGAGTGAGTGCCCTGCAAGAAATAAGGACGCACAACCAAGCACAGGCGATGACAGCTACTGAGTGGCAGAGGTCAAAGCAAGCCCCGAGTATTGGGAAATGGCTTGATTCTCAGTGCCATTGGGACTTCGGTGCATAAAGGTGCTAATAGTTTAGGCCAAGGAGACTCGCAGGGGCTTGATGAAGAGGGGCCTTGTCGCATGTTGGTCAGAGTATACCTATATTCTCAGAAAATGCACATCAATTGAGGGTTTTAAGTTGAGACGTAACATGACTACATTTGAGAAATACCACAACATAAGCTAAATACGGGGAAGGGCTCACTGCAGAGTGAAGAGTGCAGTAGGGACGGACTGTAATCGCCGAGGGAAATCACAAGGGCCTGTGCTAGGTTCCCAGGTGTTGGAGCAGGGGGTAGAGAGATGGAACTTGATCCCAGAGCTCTGTCCAGCTTGATAGGGTCTGACGGTAAAGGGGAGTGACCACGATTGTGTTTCTGGCTTGGAGAAGTAGGAACACAACAACGACATTTAAGCAGACCTGGAAAGAGCAAGTAGCTGCAGGCAGTGATCACAGAAATGCAGAACAGGGAAGCCACAGAAAGTAAGTGCAGTATTGCTGAGGCTGTATGCTGCGCTGTGATGTTTCCGCACAGCCTCAGCAAAGCCTCCCGTCCAGGAGCTTTTGGATGGTTATGTGGGTCTGACGCTTGGCAGATCAGAGCTGGGTATGTAGGTGTGTTAGCCATCCATATATACATAGAGTAGCTTCCCCTTTATTTCTCTGGCCATTTTTCCTAAGTCTTCATTTGCCCGGTTTTCCCTCCTCCAGGCTTTCCTCCCATGGGTCTCAGCACTCAGCAGCTTCTCTAGAGTTGCCGGCAAACCTGTGACCACGTGAAGGAAAACTATTACAGACAGGAAGATGAAGATATAGAACAGAGATGAGAAGAAACAGCTAGAGAGTCATGGAATTAGGAGCATGTGGCATCAAAGAAGTGAAGGAAAGTCTTTCAAGAGAGTGGGATGGGACCACAGCCAAAAGAGAAGGCTCTCTGACTGTCTTAACTCATGTCCATATTACATGAAGAAACAGGACTTGTTCAGCTATCAGTTCATGGAAAAATACTTCAAGATGATGTACACTCATCTGCTTGTATCTCACATGTTCCTGCTGCTCTCTATGTGCCTTGGAAATGGCTAAGAACAAGGCCATAATGGAGCAAAATACTCTCCAAAGGATTGATCCCCTTCATGGGAGAGGTTCTTAGCAAGCACAGTGAAAGTCCCGCCCCTGACCTTTCAAACACCCATGCATATACCACTCGGGAAGGACAGATCTACAATGTCAGGCAGACCATGCCCTTCTTTCTGCCAGAGTACACGAAGAATACATGCCTATTTTTTAACCAGTAGGTTTCTCCATTTATGGATGATCTTCATTCAAAGCACTTCAAATTAGTGTTTGTATTCTTCTTATTTATATATAAATATAAAATTTTATATATGTCAGATAGTGTATACATAAATATATAATGTGTTTTTATTTAACACAAAACTTGTATATGCCATTTATATATATATTTTTATATTTTATAAGCCTTTCTGGAAAAAGGTAAGGGAGGATGAAATTGTAAGGCAAGTATCATATTCAATATTTATTATAAAAATACAATTACAAAAAAGGACATTTTACTTAATATAAAATGTCTAATGCTATCAAAAGAGAAATTCTACCTATCTCTTCATAATTTAATTTCTGTGAGCTGTCTACATATTGGTGGCCTTATAGCCTCATCTTACACAAAGATCAGCAGAGACACAAATGCATGAAAATACAATCATCTACATAAATATTTCTGTGCCTTAATTTTTATGAAACATTTTCAGAATGTACACTTTCTACACTGGTCTATACAAATGTACCTTTTGAAAAAATATTTTGTCTGCATGGTATTCCCTGCTATAGGTGGTGTAGTATTTATTTTCTCCTGTTGTTAGATAATTCTGTATAGCAAACATCTTCTGATGCTCCACAAACCCTATCTCTCTAGGAGTTGACAAAGTCCTTAAGATGATACATTCCTACCTCAAAGCAGTGCACCACGAGCTTAGGTTCTGAGCACAGACACGAGGGTCTAATTCTCTCTGTATTTCCCACTTTTAAAGTAGCCCTGGGCAAAGAGCACGTGGTCAGTAATTGCTTCGTGGAGAAATAGAGATGATGTCTGCTGTAGCTCTGCATAATTAAATTTATGAAAGCTGCCTTCACAGCAATGAATGCATCCTTCTAAAAGTGACTGCGGCTGTTACTCAGCACAAGAGGAATGGTGCTCAGATGCAGAGGTAGGTGGGTAACAATTAAAGTAGTTCACACTTGGGGACTTGTTACATTGTTCACAGAAGACCTATGAGTAAGTTTCTATTAAGGGTCCTCATCTCACAGAAAAGGAAGTCAAGACCCAGAGCTAGGAGTAGCTTCCGCATGTTTCCCCAGTGTGGGAAGCCTAGGGCCTTCCCGTAAGAGACTCTGCCCAGTCTCTCTCTTTACCATATGAAACTGCTTCCCTCTGGGAAGAGACAGCAAAAGGTGAGGACAAGACACACCCTGAGGGGGCGTTAGGGCAGCTGCAGGGTGCCACGCTCCTGAGAATTCACCCACAAGCTCATTCTCTACAGGAGCCCAGAGATTGCCAGAACTGATTTAATTTCCTTTCCCTGTCTCTCCACTTTAGTGTTTATGGGAACGTTCATCCATCTCATTCTCCACTGATAAAAGATCATTATATGGGGAAATTTCTACTAGAAGCAAGATTCAAGGCTCTGAAAAACTTTAATCATTAAGTAGCACTTCTTTTTTTTTTTTTTTTGGCGGTACTGGGGATTGAACTCAGGACCCTGCGCTTGCTAGGCAGGCGCTTATTCCACTGAGCTATATCCCCAGCTCCTAGTAGCACTTCTATTGTAAAATACTCAGGTTGGATATCTCTGAAGCTCAGAAACATTGCTGTGAGGTAGGAACATATCTTCTTAAGGACTTTGGCAACTCCTAGAGAGATAAGAGAGAGAGAGAGAGAGGGAGAGGGAGAGAGAGCGAGAGGGAGAGGGAGAGAGAGAGAGAGAGGGAGAGAGAGGGAGAATGAAAGAAAAGGAGGGAGGGGAGGAGAGAGGAGGGAGGAGGTTCAGGACTAGATGAGCCAAGTAGGTAGGCAGACAGACAGACAGACAGATAATAAATTAGGACCTTAATGTTATCTTAAAACTCTGAAGAGTCAAAATAATTCTAATATGATAAAAGTTAAAAGCTATTAAAAACTCATGCAGTCCCAAATCTGAAAAGTCAGCAATTTCTCCTATATGAATTTTACTTAAAAAAACACAAATGTTAAAAGTCAATTATTCTTGCTAAAAAACAGACCTGAGGATCAATGGAACACACTGGAAGATGCAACCATAATGAAAAATCCACTCAGCTACCTAATATTTGACAAAGGGGTCAACCAAACCCACTGGAAAAAAGAAGGCCTGTTTAATAAATGGTGCTGGAACAACTGGCTTGCCTCTTGCCGAAAACTGAAAATAGACCCCAGTCTATCACCATGCACCAAACTCAGGTCAAAGTGGATCATAGACCTCAACATTAAAACAGAAACTCTAAACCTATTGGAAGAGAAAGTAGGTAAAAATCTTGAAGACATAGGAGTAGGCAGAGAGTCCATGAACAAAGATGAAACTGCAAGGGAAACACTTCAAAGAATCAGTAATTGGGACCTCATCCTACTGAAAAGTTTTTGTACATCTAAAGAAATCACCAGCAAAGTAAAAAGAAAACCCACAAGTTGGGAAAAGATCCTAGCTGGCTGTCCCTCAGACAAAGGACTGCTGTCTAGAACATACAAAGAACTAAAAAACATGTACATGTCCAAATTCAAAGACCCAATCCTGAAATGGGCATCTGAGATGAATACACACTTCTCAGATAAAGAAATACAAATGGCAAATAAATATATGAGAAAATGTTCCACATCCTTAGTCATTCGAGAAATGCAAATAAAAACAACATCGAGATTTCATCTCACCCCAGTAAGACTGGCCAGTATGAAAAAATCATCCAATAACAAATGCCGGCGAGGCTGTGGAGAAATAGGGACTCTATTACACTGCTGGTGGGAATGCAGACTGGTGTAACCACTGTGGAGAGCAGTTTGGAGATTTCTCAGCAAACTAGGTCTAGAGGTTCCATTCAAACCAGCTATTCCCCTTCTGGGTATTTTCCCAGAAGATCTGAAAACATCATATCACTCTGATATACGTGCACCCATGTTTATAGCAGCTCAATTTGTAATAGCTAAAATGTGGAAGCAACCCAAGTGTCCATCCACAGAAGACTGGATTAAAAAATTGTGGCATTTTTATATAATGGAATATTATTCAGCTATAAAGAAAGACAGTTTTAGGGACTTTGTAGGCAAGTGGTCAAAACTGGAGTCCATACTCATAAGTGAAATAAATCAGCGGTACATGAGCAGGCAAGTATTGTATCACTGGTGTAAGAACCTGAGGGTGGGAATATAAACTAAGAGACATGAAGGAAATCTGTTCAAAAACAGAACAGATGGGACGAGGGAAAGGAGAAAAGAAAGAGGCAAAAATGTATGTATGTATATATGTATATACATATGTGCAGGAGGGCTAACATGGTTCTACTATTGTATTATATCACTTAATGCTAAGGAATAATTGGTGACAGGTTATTTGATCAATCTTGTATGTCTGTATATGTTATCCTGAACACACACTTCGAAGATATCAATATGCAAAGCAGCAACTATTGTTGGTTTTTTTTAAATTTTTTGTTTTTTTTGTCTTTGTTTTTTTGTTTTTTGTGTTTTTTCTGTTGTTGAGATGATTAATTGTCTGACCAATTTTGCATGTCTGTATCTGTGTTCATGTATATACATTTCGAAGATATCAATAGGTAAAGCAACAACCATTGTTGAGTCCATGTCACCTTGTCTGTAAATCAGTTTTGATTGTACTATTTCTTATGCTAATTTGTATCTGTTTGTTAATATGTTTTTGTGCTTTAATTTTTTAAAATAAAAAAAAAGTCAATTATTCTTAAGGACATCTTAAGATATTTTTAGAAATTTCCAATTACTTAACTATTTAAATCATATTATATATTCTGTAAATTTAAAAACTGTGATGATTGGGGGAAGTATCAGTGAAAAATTATAATTAAAAAACATATATTACCTACAATTCTACTAACCAGAAGTCTTTATTAGCTAGCACCTCATCACTCTCAAGTTCAATGATAATTGATTTTTCTACTCAGAAGCACTACAAAAACTTTCATTAAGTTAGTTGAATTTAAAGTTAATTACATTTAATTATAATCTAATTATTTAAACTTACAAATACATTGCCAAAAGATGAACAAAGCTCTGTGCTTGAATAAAAATATATTGCAGGTTGACTACCATCAGACTCTGTGGCATTTGGCAACACAACTGATTTCATTTCTATAACATGCTTAGAGGTTGCATTAATGTCAAATAAAATAGTGTGCATAAGCAATTCTGTAAACTCTGACAGACTAGGAATATGCATAAGACAATCATATTAATCAGAATTTAACTAGAGCACTGAACTGTTTAAGTTATGTTGTATGTACAGAAGTAGCGTTTGGAGATAGTACTGCATGAAAGTACTCCAGAAGTTCAAGTTATCACAGTGTGGCAAGCACAAGGCCCTGAGTTCGATTTCTGGTACCAAACGAAAAGTTACCACATACAGGGGAGCGCAATCATATACAAGATTAGTAACACATGAACTAGGTTTCTATCCACTAACTCCCTTATCAAAGCTTTCTAAGGGTCAGTACTAAGCCACAAACACAGGCAGCAACCGCACCCAGCAATTACCTACCATTTCCCTTCACTCTTCATATTGTCCTTTCTCTGCCTTGGGGTTTCATTTTGTAGTTGATACCAGTTTTTGAAGAAACAACTGTGTCTCAGGCAATATTCTGTGCTGGGCCAGCAGTATTTCATTTCAACTCTCAAAATAAATCTTCAAAGTTTCACCACTGTCCTGATTACATGGGATAATAATTAGACTTGGAGAAAAAAACTCCCCACTACCACACAATACATAAATGATAATATCATGCTTAGATCAAGTCTTGGTTCATATTCTAATTATGCTTTTCTATATATCAATCTTTAATCATTTTGTTATGTGAATGGTGAGTTGCTTTTCCCCTGTCAGTTAAAACTGCCTTAAAAGACAGATAACCAAACAGAAAACATAGAGACTTTACAAGCACTTCAAAAAGAAGGTTGGACAAATGGCCAATAAATACATGAAAAAGTGCTTAACCCCCTGTCACCAAAGCAATGCAAAAAGCACCATAATGAGAAACTGGTACACACTTCCCAGACTGGCTAAAATGCAAAAAGTAATACCAAATCCAGGTGAGACCCTGCAGGCGGCAGTGTAAAGTGAACATTCTGCAAAGCTGTTTACCAGCTACATCTACCCAGTGTTACACTATAACTTGGCAGTTCCATTCCTTGATTTACATCCAACAAACACATACGTGAAAATGGACACATTGCAATTGTTTACAATGCCACTATTTCTATTTATCGATCCAAATCCTCATCAACAGTGGGTCAGTAGATCTGATAGCAGTAGGTCGTATACCATATAATTAAAATCAGTAGATTAGTAGACCAGATAATTACATCACTATTTATATTTATGTCCTACACTGGAATCCGCCCAAACGCCCATCCACAGTAGATCAGATAACCAAATCACATAGTGGAACACCTTACAGCCATGAGAGTCAGAAAGCTAGAACTATAAATACGTGTGGGCTGCAGATTCATGTTAAAAGAATAAGTGACATGAGGGGGTCCAAAACAGTATATTCCACATAGGTCCATTTGTATAAAATTCAGAGTAGGAAAAACAAATTAACCATGTTTGCAGTCAGACTCCCAGGTGTCCTCAGGGAGCAGGGAGGAGACAGCAATGTGAAAGAAGATGAAGAGGACTGACCAAGCTCAGTGTCTTGGTCCGGGTGATGTTCACACAGGGGCGCCCACTCTGTGAACCTTCCTGCCGTGGAACACCACAGTCTGGGCACCGCCTGTCCCACATGCACATGGAGCATCCCTAAACTTTTGAACAAAAACTTTAAAAGTTCTGCATTTTGAAGGATTTCAGATTTTAGATTTTTTGAGATTAGGGATGCTTAGCTAGAAAAAAGAAAATCTGTGAAAATATTTCAGGATCCCAAAACCTCGAGGATCTGGAACACTTCTGGCCCCAAGCATTCAGATAAGGGATATCCAACCCATGTAGCTATCCCTTGGTATCCACAGCAGATGGGTTTCAGAACCATCTCGGATACTGAAACTCAAAAATGCTTAAGTTCCCTAAATAAAATGCCATTCTATTTGCCTATAACTTATTGCATCCTCCCCTTTGCTTTCAAATCATCTCTAGGTAATTTAATACCTAACATAAAGAAACTGCTATGGAAGACAAGAAAAGCATCTGTGCATATTCACTGCTGACATAATTTTCCCCAAATATTTCTGATGTGCAGTTAGTTGAGCCCACAGATGAGGCACCCACAGACAGGCAGGGCCAACTGCCTTTCAGTTAAAAAGTTTTGCGCAAAGTGTATCACTTGCCTGCAATTGTATGCAATTGCATGCCAATGTCACTATTTTGGAAGTGTTTGACAGAAATGCACATAGTGGTCCCTCCTTCAGTGAGATGCAGTCATCCAGTGCTTCAGTATAAATGCCACCCAGTTCATGAACTTAATTCTTTCCATGCTGCTGGTAGCAAACCAAATGGGATGAGAATTGAAGCGAATTTCACTGAAAAGGTAAACCTAACAAATGAATTCAATTTGGTTCCGGTCCAATTTGGTTTACAACCAGCATCACAGAAAGAATTAAGTTCAGGAACCGAGACACCACTGTACATGTTTGACATCTGAGTTATATGTCTAGTGTGATATGTTTTATGTTGCCTATATATAATTATGTCTAATATTTAGTCTACACATATGAGTGTTGGACTGACATGATCTGAGTTGTCATCCCCTGGAAATGACAATGGATTTGAGGTAGGGCGGAGAGTGAGACCATCCATCTGGTTTAACAAGGCCTTGTCCTCCAGCTTCATATTGGAGCTTGGGCCACCCCTGTGTCCAGCTGTCCCCCTGCTTACTCAATGGGTAACCTAAGCTCCACCATCTTGACAGATACATTTGGTCCCATCCATCAATATATGCACAGTGGGCTCTTTTTCTCCAAGGACATGAAGCGTGCTTTGGATTCCACATATCTAAAAGTCTGAATTGGTCATCTATAAAGAAAGCTGAAATCCATATATTAAACTGCCAGAGAAGACAGGGCAAGAGCAGCAGGTGGGTAGCAGGGGAGAGCTCCCACGACACAATGCTCTAAAGTAAAGGACAATTTGTTTCTAGTGGTCAAGTGTATGAATATCTTTTATCTCTAAAACATATCTGCTGTACATTGTGTGGTTCATTAGCAAAAATACAAGGTACAAAAGTTTTTGAGAATCAGCAGATGAAATAAATCTCCATCCTTTTTGATCATGACTCCAAAAAATATAGATTAAAGCTGTCTGTCCTTTCTATTTTTTCACAAAAAGGACAAAAATAAGGGTATAAATGATTGCTTTGAGCTTCATTTTCAGAAATCCTTATACAAGAGTTATACATAGTCATGGATTTCTCCTAATTTACTACATAAGAATAAACAGAAATAACATAAATCTATGGCATTCTTAGTCCTCATCATCCCATAAAATATAGATTTTAGTTTCAAGCTATCTTTAATTTTTATATTTTCTTTATGTGGATACTTTCAACACCAAAAAGTTTGTAGCACTTATTCCGAAATCTCATTGAAAAGCAATTCATTTTTCTATTGGAAAAAACCCCCATGTATCCCTGCAGATGTCGTCTTTAAAATTCTTGGCTGGCTACGTCGCTATTACATTTACTCCTGATTGTCAACTGTTGCATTTAAAATACAAATGCCCCCAAATATACAAAGGCTATAAAAAAAGTTTAAATTATCTTTAAGGCTTTCAACTACTTAATAAAATTACATCTTAAACACTTGATAGGCATATAATTACTTCTTCCCCATCTTCTGGTGCCTGGTCTCCAACTTTATTATTTAGATCATATCAGATCTTGACCTTGTTTGTCCTGGAAGTCTCGCATATCTCTCTCCTGCTGATCAATTTTCCAAGGCCACGGGTTTCTTTACATTACATCCTTAAGAATTGATTAGCTTTCTTTTGTCAATGTTCTATTTGTTTTGCAGCCAAGAATCTCAAATCAGTGTTAAGCAATTCAGCACTGCAGTCTGGCCAGCCTGCATAAATTGCCTGTTCCTTTTCACATCACTCTCTGAGAATAAACTGGTCCCACGCTAAAGGAGTATGGAAATAAAGCCAGAGCTTCTTCGGAGCCCAGCGCCTGGTAGGCTGCACGGCACATTTCAATTAGCATCGAATCACGTTAAGTAGCGATACCTCAGGATGTGTGTCAGCCAGCCTGGTAGAATTTAATACTCAGACAGCCATTTTGCAAAAACACAGCAGGTCCATGAAATAAAGGGCTATTTTACTGAAACAGTCACAGGATGGCAAAGCTATTGTAAATGCTGGCATGACTGCAAAGGCTGGGTCATCCATCACACAATTACCATCGACTAGTTTTCCGAAGCCGTCCAAAACCGGGACGTAACATCAGCCTCTGACTATCTTTAATTTGACAAACTCTGTCATACTTATCTCTAGCAGAAAACAATTTTTTCCTCCCTTGCCATAATTTAAATATCACAACAGGCTACTCTAGGTAAGAGGCTATCAACTGGTTTGAACTGATTCAGATACCTGAGACAATAGACTTCCCAAACCACTGTCTGGGGAAGTTATTTCCGACCCGATTAAAGTAACACAGAACCAAAAAATGACACAAAAACATCTCTGGGAATACCTCAGAATGTCATAGATCTCAGTTGCCTGGAAAACTCATGATACAATGACTGACTGATTGGTTCAGCACAGAGATGAAAACGTCAGAAAGAAGCAACATGCACCAGAGAGACACGAACAGTATTCTCAGCCCTCAGCTGCAATTTTACAGCAGCCAAAACTTACATAGGACACCCGTACTTGCCGGCGATGTACCAGCCCGCAGCACTGCATGAAGAGGGGGCAGAATACAGTCAGCGCGTGGCTTCTCCAAGCTGCACTGTGTCCTCGTCACGGCCACTGTCCATTGCGTCCCACCTTGCGCTCCCAGGTAAGTGGCACGGGCTGATCAACACTTAGCTTCCACCTCCTTGGGAGTTTCTACAAAATCCAGGATTCCTGCAGGCGTCCAAAACTTTGTTCTCCCTTTATTTTTTCTTCCCCCCACCTAGGTAATCTGAGATCTTCTTCTCGGGGGGTGGGGTGGGGGGGTGGGGGGGTGGCAGCTTGTCTATTGGCAAAAATGTCCAAAAAGTAGCTTCTCTTTTTCTGAAGTAACTCTTGTTAATGCAGAGTTATGGCTGGCCACATCATCAGAGTTTCTTAGCAACGCTTGTGCAGTAGCCATGCTCAATCAAGTCATGAGATTTTTCAAACATCAGAGAGTCTCGTGCATCTCCAGACCCTGCAGTATCGAGCTTCTGAGAACAGGCAGCCCAGCCCTGCTGCTGTTGACTGCCTCTGAGAACACACGGCCCGGCCGCTGCTCGCCTGTTACTGCCTTCCTTACAACGCGCAGGCTGGCAACAGCATCCTGGGTGCACTGCTGCTACCTCTGAAGCGCTGTGGGCATGTCTGATTTGCTACATCTCCCTCCTCCCCTCCCCTGGAAAAATGACTGAGTCTAGACTTTAATTCACTGTGGATTCCTCGTCCTATAGAACCACCCTCCAAACTGTCACTTGCTTGCTTTGTCCTGCAGTATGCATTTCACACGAATTGTAAGAAGCATTGTTGGAGTGGCCTCGGGACCCGATTCACTGCGGTTGTATAGGTGTGTGTGTGTGTGTGTGTGTGTGTGTGTGTGCTCACTACCAAACACTGATTTTCTACACAGAAGCATGTTAAATGAGCATAACTCTGGCAAGCAAATTTGATCAGTCAGACCTACTTCATTACTTAGGGTATATCACTTATACTTTACACATAATTGACTAAATAAGGCTGACTTTCAAGCCCAAGAGCTTACAAGTCAGTATTCCTGGTAAGCCACCCCCATATTATTGCCTAAAAGCACACTGTTCGGAGGCTGCACGGATCCTAACACTCTGCCTAAAAGGCCTTGTGCATGTCACATCACGCCTAAAGAGATGAATCATGAAGGCACTGGAGAGTCAACTATTAATTCCGATGATATCAACCATCCTAACAAGCAATGATTCACAGAACCTTTTAGTGAGCCACAGATATTGATCTACATTTACCCCTATGCAAGTCACCCACTGTTGCCGCTTAGGAAGGCAAATTAATTGCTTCAGGCCGCAGAAGTAGCAGCGTGCACTTTAGCCCCATGACAGGGACAGCCTGCTAGTTCTCGACATTTTGCCAACATTTATTTAAAAACTTACAATTTAAACCAACAAATCTGTATTATTATTGGTAGTCTTAGGGACTATTTAGAGCAGAAAAAAAATTCTTGCCTTAATTCATTCTTATTTGACCAATAAAGGAACCAAGGTCCTCAATGGTTGTTTTGTCCATCAGTAATATTATAAGCAATACGTAATGTCCTATAATTTATATTATTTAGTCTACAAAAATTTGTTAACTCTGTCACATATTGATAAACTCTGTTTTTGTAGGCCCAAATGCGAAATAGAAGACTACAGAAATAAAAAAAGAGTACTTTTATGATTAAATAAGAAACTCAAGGTAAAATATACTGTAAGGTAACTTTTAAATTGTCCCGAGGGAAAAGGTAACATTTTGTGGAATATACAAGGTATATTCCTAGTAGGTAGGATTTCAATTTAATGTTTTAAAACAAATTAATGAGGACTATAGCAGTACTTCAGTTCACAAGTGCTTTTGTTTGGGAACAAAAGCATTTGGCAAAATTCTATTTTTGTTTGAAAACTCTACATCAGGTGACAAAAAGGACCATGGTCATTTTTCATGTACAAACACAAACATGTCCATTACTTCCAAAATCATGAAATAAACCATGCAACAAGGTACCACTTTATACAAAAACATATAATTAAAATTTGTATCCTTTTCTTACATCCCCTTCCCCAGACATTTAGGAGAGTAACTAAACAGAAATAGAGAATTAAAAGTTAACCCAAAGTTGGAATAAGATGAAAACACTAGAGAGATGACCTATCTCTTCTATTCTGGATTTGACTTAGAATTCACTTAACTTTTTATTAACTGTGATATTTTTATATCATGAGAGAGAGTCCCCAGATTATTAGCGATTCCACCCACCTTGTCATTCAAGAATTCATGAACTCATGCTAAGCACTGGCTAAGTGGATTCAGCAAACATTGAGCACCTTCTATTTGCTCAGCACAGTGCTGAGGTGTGTGGGATATGAAATGCATAAAGTGAAAATCTGTATATGCCTCTAGGCGTGTGCAACACAACCGAGTAAAGAGAGGGGGACTATTCCTCACTGTCCCTGGCAAGGGCACTAAAGGTTTTGCACAGGTAGGGATCCTTGGGCTAGCTTGTGCTATGAAATCCAAGGCAACTGGAAGATTGCACACAGAATATGCAAGAAACACATTTTATTCGTATAGAATATACAAGGAGAATAGATCAACTCTTCATGGCATAGTCAGACAAGAAATTATGCTCCCAGTCTTCAAACTAAATTTAGCTCTTCTCCAAGTGTGACCCTTATTCATCACGAACCCCTAGCACTTAGCCCAGTGAGTAACATACAGAAGACATGACAAAGATTTATAGTTGTGCCCACAGTACCCATTCATCATTTCCTCTACAGAAACAGAAATAGAAATATGGCCACTGAACTAAGACAAACCAGCCTCTCTTGCAGCTTGGATGGCCATGTGACTCGCTCCTGGCCTATGGGACAGAAGCAGAAATGACACGTGCCAACTCCTCAGCCATGCCCTTCAAGGGACCAGGACACGCCTACCCCCTCCACTTTTCCCCCTTGCTTGCTGGCCTGAAGGTAGATGTACTGCTAAAGACTGGAACAGTTGCTTAGGGAGAGAAAACGGCTGGTCCCTCAGGCGGGAAAACAGTGAAAGGTGAAACAGAGCCTGAGTCCCTCGTCGGGGGAGCAGCTGTCTCAGCCTGAGAGCGCTTACCTCTGGAGGTAACATGAAAGAGAAACAAACCCCCGTATTGATTAAGTCGCATTTACTCTGACCTCCGTTACAGAAGCTAAATCTGTATTTTAAAAGTACCTGCAGGTATTTTGGGAATTAATAATTAATTACAGAATCCAAGGCTGGAGACGTGGGGAAATGAGAGAAGGGGCAAATGAAAAGAGAGTGAAGAATCAGGACCCGAGGCTGGGGCCAAACTGAAGGGTCCTGGGAGCCCCAGCACCGTATCTGTAGCAGGATACACAGAAGAACTGAGGATTTTAAATGTGAAAATACCTGTGGTTTTATTAAGAAGTAGGAGCACACACTTCAGATTGTTTGGACTAAAAAGAATAGCTCACTATCAGGGAGAAATTGGCAGCTTCTGTATTTCTAATAAGTGTCCATCTACTGGGTAGCGGAATCAAACGAAGTTGATAAAACCATGTGCTTGTTTCTTGTAGCTAAATTACAAAGCTAACAAAGTGTTCGATAAGCTCTGTTGTAACTTGAGTGGCTGAGAGAATGATAAAAACAATAAATTAAAAGGAATCCTAGAAAATATGATTGTGATACTATGTATTTTTAAGAATCCAAGAGATTTATTTCTGGGCAGTCTTTATAAGATATGAGAATATTTCTTCCTTTGTTTGGTTTCATTTTAGATGAGAATTAGGAGAGAAAAGCACACAGGGGATGAGGAAGTGGTTTTTCTAAGAAAACTCTTCGATAATAAGGAATAAAACTGGATTAAAATGCTGATTTCCTCAATGTTAAGTGTCAAATAGGGAGAGTACAAGGAAAAGAAAGGTGGGAAAGACTGGCCCATGGGTACTACGTGACAGGTGGGTAAGCGAGAAGAAGGTCTGGGGTGCTGTTGGGTGGCTACGGACAATGACACCTAGGGTGGATACGCACAACAATGATCCATACATTTTAAATGCTAGAAGGAAGGATTCTGAATGTCTCATCATAGAGAAATGACAAGTGGCCAAAGAGATAGATCCATGTAAAAAAAATCACATGGTAGGAGCCCCAGGAATAGGCACAATTTTAAAAATACTTTATACATCTGTTAAAAATAAATTTTAATAAAGAAATGTTAAACATTCCATGAGGTGCTCCATTAATATGCACAATTTTCATAGTTTGATGTGTTGATTAAACATAACTTTATTAAAGAAATGCTAATAAAATAAGGTCTTCGACCTAGAGAAGCCTCCTGTTGTAGAGCTGAAGGTTTCTCACTGGTAACGATTCCCCATCACTGGTATGGCTCATTTTTTGTTTTGTTTTTGTTTTGCAGTACAGGGAACAGATCTTAGGGCCTTCACATGGCAGGCAAATGTGTACCACTGAGCTACACCCCCGTCCATATGGCTCATTTTGTGCTCTGGTTTCAGGAAAGAGACGCCACTGCCCTCACAGACGCTCCAGCCCTTACACTTCCCGTACTCCTCCTTCACGGTACGTCGCTCTCAAACAACCATTCCAAGCCTAGTGTTCTTATGTACACAGAAAATGTCTTCACTAATTTCCTCCAAAACAAAAACAGGGCCAAATGTCTATATTTATTTCATGACATCAACAATATCAACCGAGTGCTGTTCACCATGTGCGTGTCTCTATCAGACACCACTAATACCATGACAAGGAAAATAACCAAGGTCCTTGAATATAGGGAGCTTAAGACCTGGAGAACAAGACAACTGAATTAAATAACCGCAGAAGCGCAGCATTAGGTACTGGAACATTCTTTCAACGAAAGTAAGAATGCTATGAAAGGGTAGAACAGTTAGGCATCTTCTCAAATGCCAAGGGGTGGGAAAGGTAATTCTGGGGAAGCACAATTTGAGATGAGGCGTGGAGGGTACCAGGAGTCACTCAAACGCAGAGGAGATCAAACAGGAAGAAAGACTAGAGATGTGCAAAGGGAAGAAGCATTGTTTATAAAGGTCTCTGCCATGGAGGTGACAGAGTTGTGTTTAATAGCTACAGGATTAAGTACAAGGCAAAGGGGGACAAAAAGATGTTAGGGGAATGGACAATTGCTACACCATGAGAACCATGCTGAGGACTTTTATCTTGGTACTAAAAGCAGTGGGATTCCATTCAGACAGTCAAGGAGCATAACCCAATTGGTGTTACTTAAAATACGTTCTAGCCATGAAGTTGAGCTGGATTGGAAGACGGCTAGAGAGCATCACTGCTGTGATGATCCGCGTGGAAGATGGTGCAATCTCGTGTTAAAGGGGGAGAGGGGGAAGGTAAGAGCAGAGGCTGTGTTATGAGACTGTCAGGAGTTAAGACAGATGAATACAAGTACAGAAAACAGAAAAGCCCACAGTGAAAAATACTGCTTCCCAAGTATTTGCATTCCGGTATACTTCCCTCCTCACTGGGTTTCCTCAGAGCACAACTCACGCTGCTCCTGTGTTTCCGTGTCAGGGCCTGTCAGCTTCCCTTCCTGCTCCTAACCTCACTGTCGTCCCAGGACCCTGAACAGAGTCTCCACGTGGCCCCTTGTATCTTTTACAGATCTCTACTTCAGCCACCAAAAATAACAAACACACACAGTATAATTAGGAGAGAAGAGACCGAACTCCTACAATCACCAATGATCAGGAAATGTAGGCCAGGCTTCAGGGATAAGTTTTAGATATGGTATAGAGTTAGACAAAGCGCACTACACCCAAGATTGCAGGAAAACTTTCCTCATGGCCCACTCATACTGAAAGAGGCATGATCTGGCTACACAATGTATTAAAATCCAGGGCCAGTCTTTAATCACATCACTCAGAGAACAGAAGCATTCTATAATGCACAGTGACACCACTCAAAACCCCTTTCTCTTTCTTCGCCCATTCTCTCATAACTGAAAACCATCTGAGGGTCCGTCTCCACTTTCTAACCCAAACTAGAACATGAAACACGAACTCCTCAAACCTCAGCTTCCTGACTCTCTCCCTCCGTTCACATCCTCAGCTGTATGTGCGGTAGATTTGCTTAGTTCTGAATCTTTTTACTTTCCTTCAATTCCCCCATAACACCCATTTTATTTAGATCCAGAACAATGAGATCCGACAACAAAATCTACATCTCTTTTAGTCTATAATTTCAGCCCAGTGTCTTGCTACCCAGGCTTGCTGTTTTGTTAGGCAACAATACGCTATTTCTAGGTGCTGGTGGCAGAGAAACACTTAGAGAAGGCAGAATTCTTTTTGCTACGGGCCACAGAGAGGGAAATGGCCAAAACCAGTCACGGCTTAAAATTTCCCATGACTCTGAGAATATATCCAACCATGATTGCTCCTTAGGTTAAAAGGAAGCACAACCTGCATACAGGACAGAAAACTCTGCCCGCCAGCTGAAAATAGGTAAGGCACATTACTCTTATCATAGAACAGTTCACGAACAAATCTATGATGACAACAGGATAGAATACTTTCCCCATATTATTATTCATTTCTACTTTGATTGGAAAGACCAAGGAAAAGAAATATACATTTCTCTGAATTTATTATGAAATATTTGTGATGGATTTCACAATTCTATGACATACCTACAAATTGTATATATTTTAAATGAAATCCTTTCCTGTCATATCGCTTGCCATCTTCCAGTCCACCACTAAGCCTACTATGTAATTCATTCATAAAACTGATAATGTGCAGTAAGTCCCCGGACTCCAGGGGAAAAGATGAAGACAAACAGCGACTATGCTGTGTTAGTCGGTTTTCCTGTCACTTGGACACAAAACCCGACACAGCTTAAAGGAGGACACTCTTGGTTTGTCTCAGTTTCAGAGGGTTCAGTCTGTAGTCAGCTGGCCCCAAGGACATCGTGGCAGATAAGTACGGTGGAGCAAAGCTGCTTAGTCCAAGGAGATCACAAAGCAGGAGAACAGTGCCTGTGAGGAAGAGGCCAGGGAACAAGCACAGTCCCCAAGGCCCTGCCTCCGTGATCCATTTGGATGCACCCATCTTGCTCCATAAATCCCCTGCGTGGCTCCACACAACAAAGTGGACAATCCAGGAACTGAGCCCCACTGAGTTCTAGTTGCTAAGTTGGTAGAAATCCTTCAGAGTACACAGGTGATTCCAACGGGACCATGAGGAGTTAAGTTCTCCTTTTATCTCCGGTTTGTATGTGAGGAAACTGAGGTGCTACGAGTTGAGTGAATGATCCAAGTCAATGGAAAACCCAGGATCTCCCGACTCCTGAGCCCTTCATCTTAAGCTTCCCCATGTTCTCTATGCAAGGTAAAAAACGAACTTTGCGAGCTGACCCCAGGGAAGTACACAATGGGTAATTAATTAGTGAAACCCATGCTATAGCAGATACTTCCCACCCTCAGGAGCAGTCTGCCTGTCAGTGATTTCCCTTCTAGTTGCTTTCTGAAACATCCCAGAGCCTTTTGCAAGTCATTCCCTCCTCAGAACATTTCCTTCCCCTTTCTTGCAAAGTCTAAAATTTTACCCACTTGGAAATGCATTCTGTGTCCCTAGTATTATCTTAGAAAGATCAAGTATCTCTTAAACAGAGGAGCCACAGCAAAGCAAAATACGTAAAACTCTATTTTGTCCCTATCTACCTATTCCCCTCCTTGTTTCAAAATAGTTTAAAGCAAATGCCAGGCATGGTGGCACATGCCTGTAATCTCAGTACTCAGGAGGCTGAGGCAGCAGGATTGCTGTAAGATTGAGGCCAACCTGGACTACAGAACAGGACCCTGTCTAAAAAAACAAACAACAGTAATGGTAAGAAGAAGAAGAAAAAGAAGAAATAATTTAAAGCAATGTGCAAGAACAAATTTAATGTTTAAAAAGCATAACATAAAAGAAGAGTTAAAAGAAAAAAAGAACAACAAAGAGGAGGACACAGCGCAGAGGGAAAACGAGGTTTGAAACGTATCCCGTCAAAATCTATGCCCATCCTATAAATGAGCCGTGAATTCAGCTCTAAGCTTTCTAGCAGCCAACTCAAAAAGGGAAATTCGGTCAGTTATATAATTTACTGGCCATAAGCTTAAAATAAACCCAATGCTCAGAAGTACAACTCTGCTTGGCACTCTCGGCAGGCAAGGAATTCTCCTGAAGCCCCGTAAAAAGGAACACTGTGTGAAGGCCCAAACAGTGTCACTTACAGTGTCCTTACAATAAATGTCACAGCGGGTTTTAAAAAGCCGCTTCTCAGACTGAACTTCGGAGGAAGCTGAGCACCTCGCAGCACAGCTACGTTCAATGGGACACTGCGGGCAGAGCGAGGCAAGGGGGCTAGCAGTGTCCTATCTTCTCCCACTTCTGCTCAACCCAAGGGTGACAATGAGAGAAGAACGAAAGAGTCCATGCACTAAGGCACTCAGTGTGCACTCTTCCTGGAATTTTCCTATCAGCTACAAAGAAGATTCTTAGTCATTCTTGGGTTACAAAAGAGAAAACAGACTTAAGACATGGGCCATTTGGCTAGCATTACACAACGCATCCATGGCGGAAACATAGTCCAAACCCAGATCTGTTCAACTCCAAAGAACTTTACTCCTCTTCCCTAGGGCCTCCAGGGTTTTGGACAATAAGCGGACTCTGTCTTTAAACAGGAGTGCTGCTTCCCTTTAATGAGCTTCTGCCACATATCAGATGGCAACTAACCTTCAGACCGTTGAACACAGAGCCATATGACTGGCCGCTAATCAAGGCAGAAGTAGGTTAAAGGTGAAAATGTTTAAGGGGAGACATTGTCCTTCACCTTACAGCTGTAGTTACAGCAACGGGCTTTCCCTCCAAACACCCGCCCACCACAGGTGAGTCTCAGAAAGTGATGAGCAAAGGAGGTAAGCTGCTTCAGTGGGGAGGAGGACACACCCGGATAAGTGGAGGTGGAGAAATACGGGTAAATGGAAACGAAGTAACATGGGAAAATGAAAATGGAGGGGGCGGGGATATAGCTCAGTGGCACAGCAGCGGCCCTGCAAGTGCAAGGTCCTGAGTTCGATTCCCAGTAACCAAGAAAGAAAGAGAGAGAGAGAGAAAAAAATGGAGGAAGCCAAGATAGATTTTGTGCAGTACAAGAACAATGTGTCTGAGTCTTGGCTCTTTCTATGTTAGGTTCCTGTGGTGATCAGAAGTATCTGGAAATCTTAAGTCTTTATCTCATCCCAAAGTAAAAGATTTTCCTCTTCAGGTATTGCTTGCTAAAGTACTGTCCACAAGCAGAATGAACTACTTCTAAGGACACGAGCTAAAACCAAAGTGGGCAAAATGGTTTGAGGTGCTACTTAGAAAACACACTGAAACAGTCAAACACTAACTTTTCTTTGAGGCACATCATTAAATTACTTAATTTTCATACGTCCTCAGGGTTATTTTTTGGAGAATTACACATAAACAGGAGCTAAGAAAAGTATTTACATGTGTGTATGTGTGCATTCACTTTAGAAGATGTAGAATTGCATTAAAAACAACTAACCTTCTGAATCAGAATAAGTGCCCAGGGGGCTGGGGGTATAGCTCAGTGGCATAAGCGCTTGCCTGGCAAGCGCAAAGTCCTGAGTTCGATCCCCGGTACCGGAAAAAAAAAAAAAAACAGAATAAGTGCCCAAAGTCACTCAGCAAAGTATTTCAAGAAAAATCATTTCATTTTACATTTCATAGCTTTAATATGTTTTATTTACTTCATCTTATCCTGAAAGAAAGTCATATATTATTCTTTTCTATCACAATGGGAAACTAAGTGTCCTCCTATCAATTTAATTACTTTGGAAAATAAAGGCGTTGTTCTGGTTAGTTCCACTCAGCTCTCAGTTCAGGATGGCTATGTGCCTCCTATGTGTGGGACATCCTTAGAGAAGCTAGGAAAAAAGAAGAACTAGTCACGGAGGCAGTGATGGTCCTGCTTATATTCCCTTGAGTAAGGGTTTAGACAGTTTCACATAACCCCCAAATTTCCCTTCAGGAACAAAGCAAGAGAATATTCCTTAGGGCCAAATATCCGTAGCAATTTCATTACGACTCTTGTTGTGACATTCATGGAAATATTTCCCAGAAGGCCAGTCTCCATACTAAATTTCTATTTATTACTAATCTTAAGTGTGAAAACAAAGTGATATTTCCATGACTCCTGGGTGCTTTTCAAAATATATTGTTAATACAGAATGAGTCTGGGACAGTGATATTTGGTTTATGAACAAATGAATGATTTTAAACAGTCAAGGACATTGAAAACATGTTCTAGGCCCAAAGCCCAGGCTATAGATCATCATAATAAAAAGTAACTTAGGGAAACAAGGCAATAGGAGAACTGGGAATTGAAAAGGAAGTACATAAGGTGAGCGTAGCAATGCAGACCTGTAATCCCAGAACTCTGGGAGGCTGAGGCAAGAGGACCCCACATCTGAGCCCAGCCTACGCAATTTCATAAGACTCTGACTCAAAAAATAACAAAGGGCTGTGGATGTAGCCCCATGTGTAAAGGGCCGAGGTTCAAACTCCAGAGCAATAATAATTAATGAATTAAGAAGCCAATTAGAGAAAATAAAGGAGGAGGAAGGACAGTGTTTATATTTTAGAAATAAAGAGTAGACAGAAATTAATGGGCAATGAGAATTTTTAAAAACCAGAGAATTTGACATGTTAGTCTGGGGGGTAATATGTCTATTAAGAGAATTAGACATCTGTCTAATGCCAGATTTCCCACATTAAGAAGACAATAATTAAAACTCTGGGGAGAGATTACAGAAGAACTACAAAGCTGGCCAGTGGTGAAAGCTAGGAGCTTGAGGAAATATAAAAGACGCTGACTTTGCAGCCGAAGCTAAGATCAAAGTGCCATCTCCCACTCCTTCCAGAGGAAAGAAAATGCATGTTAGGTCCTCTGAGGAATCTCTGCGCCCCCTGCAGGCCGGTGCACGTTCTACACCCTGGAAACGGGAGTAACTGAAAACTCTCCTCCCACAGAACTAGACAGGCAGTGGAAGTGTAACCAAATATGAAAAAATGTGAACATGCCAAGTTTTGCATTCTGTGATGGGGAATAAAGAATGACAGACAGTGAGAGGTAACTTTCCCTTTCCTCGCTCCTTCCCTTCTTCCTTCTCTGTCTGTCTCTGTCTCCGTCTCTCTGTCACTATCTCTGTCTCTCACTACAAATTCTCACTCTGTAGTGCAGGCTGGCCTCACTCTTGTGAGCCTTCTGCCTCAACCTCCAGAGTTCTGGGATTGCAAGCAGAGACCTCTATGCCTGGTGTTTATACAAGGTGCTTATCTTACAAATATTTATCTATAAAATATTATATATATTTTATATATGCAACCTAAACTAAAATATACATATCTATATATCTGTGTATCAATATATAGATATCTTATATATCTTATATAAGGTTATCATATATAAGGGAGAGTCTATGTATCTCTCTATATAGATATCTTCACTTGATCTTAACCAAGAGGCCAAGAAGCAATATATATCTATATCTATCTATCTCTCTATATATATCTTATTTTATCTGAGGTTATCTTATATAAGGGAGAGTCTCTTGAGATGATAAGCTTTGAGTAGAATAAAGCAATGAGACACATGAGCAAGTGGAAGAAAAATCCAGGCAGATGTTTCTAGAGGGGAACACACTTGGCACGTGGCCAGGGGCTGGTTGACTTAAGATGATTTAGGTGTGCGTAGTGACTGGACTTTACCCTCATTCTGAGGGAAAGCCACTGGCACACTATGAAGAGGGCACAAGATTTGACTGGCATCTCAGCGTTGCGTTGTGTCTGCTGTGGGGACTGCCAGGAGCTAATGAGAGAAAGGGTCATTGCTGTTGAGGCTAGTGCCATAGTTCAAGTAAAAGACAAGGGCTTGGCCCAAGGCGTTTGTGGGAGAAAATCTTGCCGATTGATAAGGTGCTGGGTGTGTTTTTAAAGGAAGGCGACAGAATGGGCCCATAGGGGATGCTTTCTGGAGAGAAAGAAAGGATCCAAGAATGATCTCAGTTAGGATCCGCAGGAGGCAGATGAAGCCTCAGTGGCCACGTGCGTGGAAATTTTCATTTCCTCAGAAGAATAGGGAAGAACAGGTTCAGGGGAGAAGATTAATTTCAAGAAATCTATAGGATGACAATGTAAAGAGATCAAACAGGCAGTTGAATGCACAGCTCTAGAGTTATGAAGGGAGCTTTAAGTATAGACATGAAGTTGGAATCAGTACACAGATGGTCTTGGAAACCATAAACGTAGGTAAAAGTCCCTTGAGATCTGGTCCAAACCTTGATTTCTGGGGCATTTCACCATTTAGAGGTAAGAAGAGAAGAAGGATGAGGCAAAGGCTTGTGGGACAGGAAAAAAAGTAGGAGGGGGTGGGATTCTGCAAGACACAGGAGTGACCACATTGACCCCAAGCCAACGGGAGGCCAAGCGAGACGAAGACTGAGAACTGGTCATCAGATCTGAACATGTGAGGGGGTTGAGGATGATTCTGACCCGTGAATCCCTTGGCGGCTGGGTCAAAAGTCTGTGGAAGTGAGATCAATTACGAGACGAAGGCAAACAATTTGACCCAGTGGGTAGGCATAACTTTTTCAAGATTTTCTTTAGCAAAGAGCAGAAAAATGAAAACATAGCTGTAAAAAAGATGTGGGAATGGGGAATGGTTTTCTTTGAGCAGAGGATATTACAAGTTACAGGAAATGAGCAAAAGATATTTTAAGAGACGGTGTGGATAATTGTAGAAGCAAAGTCCTCTGCTGGGCCAGAGAGGAGGGAAGCCCTTGCAAAAGCAGTGATGAGGTAAGAGGAGTGGGCTGTGAGTGGGTCTACCCCGGAACTCTCACCAGAAGCGGGTAGGGACACGGGCTACCAGTGAGTAGATTTAATAGTAACAATAGGAGGAAGGTCTTTTTAGAGGGTTGCTTTTTTCCTCAGATGTCTTTAAGAGAAGGAACATTGGTTGAGACTGAGGAGATGTCAAAGAAGGTGTAAAAAGAACCCCTTAGGAAAAGTCAAATGGTCTGGACAGAAAAGTAGGGGAAAAAAAGGGACAGTATTTAGCCATGGTTGAAATTTGTATAAAACTGTCACCTTAGTGCTAAGAAACAGAAACACTTTTCACTCACTATGTTCACCTGCTGAAGTTCAGGGGTAAAGGCAGTGGGAGTCAAATTCAGTCTGGAGTGAGATTTCCTAGGAATACGGGGAAAGAGGAGAGGGAGGGAGGTGACTCGCGCATGGGATCAAGGGCTCTAAAGAGAACAGGAAGGAAAATGAGAAGCTGGTCATGATGAGGGCTGATGGACTAGGAACAAAGATATTGGCCACAAAGTTATAAAATTGCAGGACCACAGGAAGAATCCTTAGGGAGTAACACCAGTCATGTCCGCCTCGACCAGAGGCGTTTTCTGTCTTCAAAAGACGTTCCTTTCCTCCTCCTTTGGAATTGGCTGGGGCGCAACACACCAGCAAGGCAATGGATGAGAAAAATCTCGTTTCTTTTCATGTCTGATTCAGTTGTCTGAGAACACACAAGCATGACAGATAAAATGAAACAAAAAGAACTTCTCAAATTTAAAATCAGAAAACAGTAGAATTCTGGACCTGTTCTCTGGTTCAGGATAAAGCGCTTCAAAAGTTCTTTCCCAATTATTTACATAAGCAGAAATATTTTATTTGTCATTTATGTACCAGACAGTCACCAGAGGCAAAAGAATTAAACTATGAATTTTCATTTTGGGGGGAAATATCTAACTCATTATGTTTGATACAAATGGCTTTACTCCTTCATGAAGAATACTTCCTTCAGGTCCTCACATCCACTTCATTTTCTCTGGAGAAGTGGAGTTTTTCTACGCATTTCAAAGCTCAAGTTTATGTATTTTATATGCTTTTTGACTTGGCAGATCTTATGATTTCTGTCTCTGTCTGTCTGTCCTTGAGACAGGTTCTCACTCTGTAGTTCAGGCTGGCCTTGAACTCCTGGAAATTGTCCTGTCTCTCAAGGGTTGGGGTTACAGATGTGTGCCACCATGTCTAGCTGATTTCAATGTTTATGCCCCCTGTCCTAGGTTTGCATGTGAAACCTAGTCATTAGTGTGCTAGTGTTAAATGGCAAGGGCTTGGAGGTGACCAGGTCAGCAGGATGGAGACTTCATACATGGTATTACTGCCCTTTAAAAGGCCCCAGGGAAACCTCTTCCCCCATGAGGACACTGAAAGGCGCCATCCTTAAACCAGGAAAAGCCCCTAATCAGACATAAAATCTGCTTTGAATTTAGCTTTCTTTTCTGCCCTCCAATACAGTAATAAATAAATATCTGTTCTGTATACGCCATTTTGTTAATGATATTTTGTTACTGTAGACTGAACGGACTAAGACTGTAAGTATCAAGAGATAAGCCTAAACTCCCAGGATAAGTTTTGACTTTATTGGAGATATTTGGCCTCCTGGACAATCTTCCTATAACCTACACACTCTATTCCAAGATGGACAAATCTAAGGAAAACTATGACATTTACTTTTCTGTCCCTTCATTGCTATTAGGCTTTAAATGAGGGGAAGAGGAAAAAATTTGGTTGTTTCTGTTTTGGGAGTTGGTCCTGGTTGGAACACAGCTTATGGAAATTCCACATTTCGGCTTCCCTCGGCCACTTCGAAGGAAGAGGAATTATGTTGTGTAAACAAAACATAGTTAATGCACATTGTTAACAAAACTTCCTTTTAAAATATTTTCATTATAATATCAAAAATTAAAAAATGACATAAGCTACAATGTGGCAGGCACAGGAAGCAGAATTAGCCCTGCACTGAGACATCTCCTATAGTCCTATAGTTCTGAGCATACAGCCTTTCATCTAAGGCCTTTTCACTTAGGGAGCCAGGGAATTCACTGAACATTCTGCCCCAGGGCTGTTCCCTGACCTTCTGAATGGAAGGGCCCACAAAGGTCCTTCCTGAATGTTCACTCCCAGTCCCACGGTGGGTCTTCTTTCTTCACTCTTTCTTTCATCCTTTCCTGAGCACCTACCCAATATGCCTCTCAACTCTTTGAATGCCATGGGGACTTCATCAGTTTTGAAGCAAGACTGGAGCAAAACTAAAAGCCAGTAAAAGGTCTTGCTGTATAAAGAAATGCAGGAACATTTCCAACCTCATACCTCACCATCCCCCAGATTCTGAATCCCTGATGTGACAATTCTGTGCTATGCCCTGGGTTCCACCTTCCTGAAGAACAGAAGAACCAGAATGGGTGACAATCTTGCTTCTCTGTGGAACAGAAGTAATGCCATGGTTAATCCAAAACCAGATGCACTTTGTATTGTTTTGGGCAAAATATAAATGCGAGGAACAGCACTGCAGGATTCCTCCCTGCCCACTTCTAATACACACAGACCCCCTTGGGAACAGCTCCCACGCTCCATGCTTGCATGCTATGTTCTTGTCTTCTCCAGGTTTGGGAGACCCCTGTTGCTTTGGGCGCATAACATCTTCAAAGTGGTAATTATGTCTCTTCGGCCACCGTTTCTGCTCCCTCTGATTTAGGACTCTTGTACCCACCTGGATAACACAGATCATTTTCCCAGGAGCAGACTTTTAACTTACGTATGTAAGATGCTGTTTGCCACACAAGGCAGCATGTTCACAAGTTCCAGAGGCCAAGGCATGGACTTCTTTGATAGGACACTGGTCAAGCCTACCATAGTGCCCACAGTGCCATGGTCTTTTCTATGGACAGTTCCCTAACAAGCCGTATCAAATCTCAAGTCCTTGTACATGTGGTCTTCAAAAGAATCCAAAACACTGCTTAGAAATTTGAAATGAACAATTGAATCCAAAACTCCCAGATGAACTTGATGATAGGCACTTAACAGAGGCTCTGCTGTAGGCAAGAGTTAGTATCAAGTCTCACCTGAATACGTATACCTAGTTTGTATAGTGCACATTAGGAAAAGTCATACCCTCCAAAGAGCCCCGTCATCACTAACATACGAGAGTTTGGAAATGGCTTATCCTGTTTTTAGTTTTGAAATGGTTTTTGTTCAAAGGTAAAACTTCGATGTATCAAAGTCACTGTTGAATTCAATGGTCTTCCTTTGTACGAGTAACAACAAAGACACCAGATATCTGTGACTCTCGAATGAACCCTTTCTTGATGGGATTTTAAGAAGTTTTGACATGACTTCTAAGGATGTGTCAGAATTGTAGCCAAAGTCATTGTAGTCAATACAAAGGACACTGTCCTACGGAAAATCCAGGCCCCTCTTGATTGATTGCTTTCAAATAGGCAGAGACGGAAGGCAGCAACTCCTTCCTTGCAGCCATTTTGCTATGTCATTCTCTGCAGAAGTGCAGCACTGTGGGTAGAGGGGTTCATTTTCCCAACTGAGCAAAAGAACTGGGCACAGCAAGGGTGGACACTACGGCTGAGATTCCAGCTAACAACCTTCAGACGCCCACACTGTCCTTCACATGCTACCAGCTTGTCTTAGGTGGTTGTCTCTCATAGCATTTCCTGTTTCCATACTCTCTAACATGATCCCTGTAAAGTTCTAGGGTTACCCTGCACACAAAATATCCTGCCTTACCTGAGTGCAGCTAGCAAGGAGTCTTATGAATCACCTTTGAAAAATTTGTTTTTTAAAAAAGATGTGTTTTTTAAAAAAATCATATTTAATATGATATGTCTAAATTGCTATTGAATTGTAGGAGTTTGTGACTTACTGGTCCTGGGCATTCTAAAATATTCTCTCTTCATCTCTATGGGTATGTTCAATAATTTTTAAATTTCATTGAAAATATAATAAGGGGCCAGGGATATGGCTCAGTGGCACAGTGCCTGCCTGCCAAGCACAAGGTCCTGAGTTTGATTTCTGGTACCAAAAACAAAACATAAAGGAACTATCACAATACTGATGACTTAAAAAGTAACCAAGAAAATGCAGTCTATCTCAATATATGGATTAAAGAATCTCTTAGTAGATTTTCTTTGAAAGTTTCATTGTTATCACTTAACTGCACTTATAGAACACATACTTTTAAGTTCAATTTCCTTAATTGTTGCAGTCTTACTAATTTGTAAAAATGGTTTATGTGATATTTTGATTTTTCATGTATATATTTCAAATATTTGCCTAGTATAACTTTCTTACTTTTCTATTTCACTTTTTCCTTGTTATGACATTTAGTATCTTAAAGAAACAATATGTTTTTCTTTGGGAATGCTTTTCTATCTCATCAAAACAGACTATCCACTGTCTTGATAAATCAACATTTCTACTCTAATTTTGACTTGTAGTCATCTCTTTACTAAAGACATTCTTTTGAATTCTTTAACTTTGATACAAGGTGTGGATTTAATTTTTAAGTAGTTAACTAATTACCCTAATATTTATACTGTGTTGTAGTTAGGGTTTACAAGGAAAACAATTTAATAAAGGACATAATTTATAGAATTATTTTATAACAGTCACCCAAAGAGTCATATACAAGAGAGCAGGAAATCCATCCATGCATCAAAGACCCAGAGAATCCAGCCGAGGGCCTGGAGCCTGTGGCAAAGTCCTGCGTGAGTCCAGCTGAAGACCTAGAACCCATAACAATTGCCCCAATGAGCTCAGCTAGAGGCCTAGAGCCCATGACGATGTCTCATGCGTCTGTGACCATGTCTCTGTTTCATGGGTCTGTGCTGAGAAGGTCCAAAGGTCAGTGGTGGAATCTAGAAAGTCTGCGCCAGCAGGTTGAAGGATCTGTGCTAGCAGGCTGAGGGATCTGCACTGGAGCCAGAAGGTGACACTTAAGAGTAAGAGCTCCCCCTGAAAAGTACCACAGCCATCCTCAGCAACAACGAGGTCCCGAGCTCCTCTGATGATAACGGCTCAGTTCATATCAGGAAAGCCAGCCTGACAAGCTCCTCAGGAGAACCAACAAGCCCCTAACAGCATCTCTTCTTTAGTTCTCCTTTCAATGCTGCTGGCAGCAGTCCTCAGGCGGCCGCCCACACCCAGCACCACGCTGATTCAGTTCAGCCGGGTGCTACGAGTTGACCACCAGTTGTCAGTCCACCACATTCTGTCAAACAATTATTGTTCTCTTGTTTTATTATGTTCTTTTCTTGAATATTAAGTAAAGTGAAGGCTAGCTAGGAATTCATTTTGTAAAAGGGCATCCAGCTTGTTAAATGTTTTACTGTTAAACATGTACTTTAATGCGTCTCTCTTTTGTTTATTGTTACTTGTATATATACTTGAACATGAATAAGAAATAGAAAATTGAATATGATATCCCTGAATATGTGTTTGCAGGTTACCTGTTACTTGTGTATTTTATTTGCTGTTACTGTGGCATAATTAAAAAGGATTCACCTACTTGCCCACCACTCCTCTGCCACTTTATCTGACAATCGCTGTTTGTACAAACATTTCCAAAGCTTCTGGCTTTTCAGGAACATGTACACATAAACATTAAAAATGTAATTAAAGTTGATATAAATAAAAACAATTTTAGAAACATCTAAATTGCCATGGTTAACTTCAAAATCTAGTTAGCTAGCCACAGAAGTGCACCAGAAAGTAAATGGGACCCATTCCCCATCGTGCTTGAGCTGGAGGAAAATAGGCAGGTTGGTGGTACGAGGGACATTCCTAGAACTTACTTGAAAGACCTGTCATGCCTGTCTGCACCACAAGAAGTTGCCACCTCAGATGGATGAATCCTCACAAGCAATAAAACGCTGCTATGCAATTACCAATTATACAAATTAAGCAGTGTACATGAGTAACTTCCTGTCCCGCTGTATTTATAGTTTCATGTTTCTAATTTAATTTTTAAAGATTTTTTTGACTGAAGAATTTCTTTGGAGTTTTCAAAGGGATGGAGCCAAATCGCTACGAATATATTTAGTGTTTTCCTCTGGGTTCTCGAAATACTTCTCAATTTATATGAGTCTACATATTTTAAGACATTTAAAAATATTTCATCTCTGTAATTTTCAAAAACAGGAAGAAGAAAGTAACAATTACCCATAATTTGAATAGCTAGTTAACGACGTGATAAACATCTTGGCATATCTGCTTCTAGTCTTTTTTTTTTTAAAGTAGAATTCTCCCTATTGTTTTTGTGAAAATGATGTCTACACATTAAAAACTCTACAGCACAGTTAAATATAAAGATGAGAGCCTTAAAAACTGCTCTAAGTACTAACACCTGTAAAAACTATGACAATAATCTCCAATAACTTTCCCTACAACGAGATGGAAATCACGGCTTCCCTAAGAATAGGATCAACCTACTTCACACAATGGTATTTCCTCAGTTACCTAAAGTTAAGAGAAAATGAGAAAAAGATACTAGATTACTTTTGGTGGCGCTGCCAATCAAAGCCAGGGCCTTGGCCATGCGAGGCTGTCTTTTCTCTCATGACCACTGTATAGTATTCAATTCTGGGGAGCAGAAATGATTGCCTTGGGGGACTGTAGGAGACTACCACCGTATTCTCACTTCATTTACCTGTCAGTCCAGTCCCACACTCTGTACTTCTATATCTGACAGTGATGTCACACCCTCCTATTTAATGCGGGTTATACTGAAGTGGACTCAGTCCCTCTCACAGACCTTCCTCCTGCTTGTTGCCACACTGGATGAATGCTCCAGGTGGGAAAGATATCTGTAGGTCTCATGCTTGGAACGCTGTGGAGCACATCCCATATCCTGGAGAGAAGGGGTGGTTAGAGAAATATTAAGACATCTGAGTGTTTTTTCCTCATTTGAAGCTTTTAGGCCTAGAAATGTGATATGCCATGGAGTATTTTTATCAAATACAATAGGTTTGTGCAACCTTGTTAATGTTCCTTTTTGAAGAATCTATCTTCCATGTCATTGTTGCCCTCCAAATACCAGTTATGTCCTTCTGCTGGGCCACCTTTGTCTCCTGTTTCTGTTCATGGGGTTTCCCAAGTTGCTTTTCATATTAGTCTTTTTCATCTTTTGTCACTATGATTATCTCTAGCTTCGCCTATGACCACAAATCAGTTATCCACAGTGTATAATCTTCCCTTTGGTGTTTCTGAATGACACATTAGTATTTGATTTTAGGTTGAACCCAGGACCTTTGTACTGAGCTACGTCCCTGGAACTTTTCTTCCTTCCTTCCTTCCTTCCTTCCTTCCTTCCTTCCTTCCTTCCTTCCTTCTTTCTTTTCTTCCTTCCTTTCTTCTTTCTTTCTTTTCCTTCCTTCCTTCCTTCCTTCCTTCCTTCCTTCCTTCCTTCCTTCCTTCCTTCCTTCCTTCTTTTCTTTTCTTTCTTTCTTTCTTTTGCTTACCCAGGATGGGCTTGAATTGGCATTCCTGTGCCTAAGGCCCCCAGGATGCTGGGCTTACAGGTGTGTGCCCATTCAGAAACGTAAGTGTCTTGATCCTGTATTTTCTTAGACTGTGACCTCCCTTTGCTGACCCTGTGCTTCTCTCATGTTTTCCTTCAATAATGATGCTATTAAATCCGTATTCTTCTCCATCACTATGGACAAAACAACTGTGAGAAGTCTGCTTTTGCTCCAGAGTGCTTCTTGCAGGTGGGTTTTTCTGCTGTGAAGAAGCTTCTAGAATGATTTTCAAGGTAGCATGTTGTCCAGGGGTCTCTCTTTCTGTTTTTGTTGTTGTTGGGATTGTTTGGGTAGATTTTCTAAGCCACTTCATTGTTTAAGAGTGGGTAAGTCTTCACCCGCCATAGCAGTTGTTTTACCTCTGGGCTACAGTTCAAGGGGTAGGGATTTCAGACTCTGTTATTTACTGTGCATATATAAGAGTGAGAGGGGTGGGCAGAGAAACGGCCTGAAGCTGTGGAGACAAGGGCTTCCGTTCAAAATCCCTCTTGCCCCGCTTGCTCACTCCTCTCTTTGCCTGAATCATGCTAATTGCCACATGGGGGAGTGATCACTTTTCCTTGCGTTGGAAAATTGCTTCAATGACATTATGTAGGATTGAAAATTTCTTTTTTGACAGAGGCATGAGGAAGTTTATTACACAGAATTCAAAGTACACATGCAAAGAAACAGCATGCCGCTCCCCGAGAGAGGCATAGTAGGGTCTGGAGCTGGGAATATTTATGTGTTCTTGGCAGTGGGATTTGTGAATCTATGGAATGTTTGGGCCCGGTTTGCAGCAAAATGTGATGGCCCATACATGGATAGAAACATAATGAAACTTTTATTTCTGCGGAAAATATTGGTCTTGCTGTTTACTTTCTGTTTCATTCATTTCTCAAGAGTTTTTGCTACTGCCTTAGAAGGAAAATAAAGAGATTATGTATGAGAGCGCTGATGGCTGCTGACTCATTCTGACAGGGCTGCAGGCTGCACTTCTGCCATGTTCCAGAATCTTCTGTCTCCTTAGATGCTAAGTTTTGGTACCCATTTCCTTATTTGGCTATTTTTTATAGTTTTTTTTTATTTTAAAGAGAAAAAATAATAGCAAAGTAACTACAACATAAATAAAACAACACCAAAACAATAAAAATGATACAGGGTTTCAAAACAAAATGATAGAAATTAACAGTGATTGTTATATTACATATTGTTATCTTCAGGGAAGTTGCTCAGATTGCCAGAGGGAAGAATGTAAGACTGATCAAACCACTGAAGAGAATAAAAAAATAATAAAAAACAACAACACAGAGCTTCACTAAACAAGATGGTAGGAATTCCACAATGGTTGTTACATTGCATATTGTTGTTTTCAAATTAGTTGTTCAGATTACCAGATACAAGCAGGCAAAATTGGTCAAGAAAAAAATTCCTTTTTTAAAACTGTTCCTTTCAATAAACCAAGAGACCTCAGAAATACAATTATCCCAGCTATACATCTATCCATTTTCCCTTCCTTCTTTCTCTCCTTTCCCTCATCCCAGCTGTTCCTTCCCTTTGAGCAATTTCATTCACAATATCAACTGTATCTTTTGGGTTTTATTTACCCTTTCAGGTTCTTACACTAAGGAGACAACATGATGTTTATTGGCAGCTATTAATTTTTTTTAAATGCTTTTTTTAAAAAATATAATGAATTGTGGCTTATTTCTCTAGGTTTTAGGAAAGGGGTCTTCTGCAATGTGGGTTTTTTGTAGTTGCTGTGGTTTTTAACAGCACTAAGGACTGAAGCCTGGGCCTTGGCCTATGCGAGGCAAGCACGTCACTCTGCGATGAGCCCGTATGATGCAGCTGTAACCGGTCATCTTAACCTCCAGTAAATAATGCTCATTTTCTTTCTCTACACTGCAGCAGAAAAGCAAAAACTGAATATTCCAGAGCAAGTTACCATTTGAGATCCAGCCTGCAGTGCTGTGTCAGGAATAGTCAGGTCGGCCAGTGTCGCTTACTGAGGTCCTGTTCACATCCCTCTCAGAGGCTGCGTCTATCTGTGCTGATAAGGAGCCTAGATCAAAGATGATTCTCTCCCAGCACAAGTGTGCTTTACACACCTCTCTTTAAGCTTATCCTTGGGATTTTTAAGCGTACCGTTACATTTATCCTCCTTGTCTCATGCTTGCACTCACTATTAATTTGTTTTTTTCTTCCTGTTTCTCTGTCATTCTTCACAGGTCAATTGTGTCTTTAGTGGAACAAAGTAGAGAACACATTTTATTATTGTTATTATTATTATTGTCTTTTTGAGACAGGGTCCCCTTATGTGTTTCAGGCTGGCCTTGAGCTCACTTTGTAGCCCAGGCTGGCCTTGAACTTGCCACATCCTCCTGCTTCAGCCTCCTGAGTGCTGGGATTACAGATATACACCACCATGCCTGGCTGAGAATATATTTTAAAAAGTCAGCATTTCCTGTTGTTCCTCTAAATGGGGTCTCTTCTATGCATTTAAAAAGCGTTAGAGTAGGATCTTCTCTGAGTCTGTGGATTCATATACTTCCATGTCATGTCTTATTACACTAGCCTGAGTTTCACAATTAGTATAAAATAGTGATTTGGAGGTAGCTCTGATGATTGGTCTTCCTTCAAAGGCACTGTGTCTCATGTGAGGATGCAGGTTCTAAATCCTGACAAGAGGGCCATGCTCTCCCTGCAACCCTTCAGGTCTGAGACCCCACACATGTTACTTTACCCCTTGGTACCTCCATGTTCACATCTCTAAAATGGGGTTAACATAGCATCAGTCTCATGTGGTTGTTACAACTGTTTGACTCATCTTTTCTCCTTCCCCTTTTGAGAGAAAATGTTAAGTTCTTTTATATCCAGCTTCAATAGAAATTACTTATCTCATAAGATCTGAGGACAGAAAGAAATGCTGTGACACCTGGGACACACACAGACTCTCCCGCTTGCTAGAATACAGTCTAATACTTGATTGCATTCCTTAGAGAATTTAGATCTCTGAGTTCATTATGCTTCATGAATTGTGATATGTAATTTTCTTCTTTTTTATTCCCTCCCTTCCTATTGAACCCAGGGCCTTGCACTGAGCTATATTCCTAGCAGTTTAAAAAAAAAATTGAGACAGGGTCTTAGTAAGTTTCCTGAGCTGGGCTTGAACTTGGAATCCTCCTGCCTCAGCCTACCAAGTAGCTGGGATTACAGGTGTACAGCATTATTCTCTGCAATATGTAATATTTTTATATGAAATGATTTTTAGGGCTGGGGATATTCAATAGTAGAATGCTTGCCCAGGATATGTGAGTCCTTGGGTTCTATCCTCAGTTGGGGATAGAACCAACCTCAGTTGGGGATAGAACCTTGGGCTCTATCCACTGACAAAAAAAAACTGAAGCAGAATATTCTATATGTGGAACTCTGTGAGGCATCAGTGAGAAGGCCGGGTAGTGAAGGTCTCAGGAGTGGAGGCACCGCCCAAGCTCTGGATGCCACTCCACAGGGGTTACTGTTGCTGATGGCTGTGTGCCCAAGGTACCTGTTCTGCTGGTGTCTGCTACATGAAGAGCATAGAAAACTGTTCATTAAAATAGTCTGGTGGTATAATATGGGATTCCTCTTTGATCACATTTGAATTTATGCAGGAGGTTTGCAAATTTCTATTTGATTGGGCTCATCCTACTGGATCATGTCATTGACTTCGAATTTACTGTGGTAAGAGGATGAATCCTCCATGTGTAGCTATTCTGTGAGTATCTAGAACATTCCATATGAGCCAGGCAGAACAGGAGGAGCTTCGGAGTTCCTAGGGAGGAAGTGCAAGCGGACTGCTCCCTCACCTGGCCAGAGGTCAGACCGCTCCTGCTGCTGACGGTGGCTCCCAGAAGAATGTGGAGGCTGTGGGAGCTGATGACAGACTTCCTGTTGTATTTGTCTTCAGTTCAGGGAGAAAATGAGGCAAAACCTGAGATTTGAAAATGAAGATGTTAACTAGGTGAAGAGAGAATGAATAGGATCCAGGATCGGATAAGCATGTGCATCCTCTGCACAAGGAGGGGGCACCAGTAGAAGGCCAGAATGGGGTGCAGCCTCCTGACCGCAGGGAGGAAAAGCATGGTCTCCATGCAATTTTGTAGCTGTACTGAGGTCTCAGTGAGGAACAAACACTGTCCATATTTGAGGTGTGCTTGATTTTATAAACATACACGGAGAAACATCCACCACAATGAAGCTGAAGAACATTTCTATCACTTCTTACCATTATGGTTTTCTCAGTGTGTGCAGTGAGAATGCTTTGGCTCTTCCCATTTAGCAAATCTCAAGTGCACAGTGTGGTTTTGTCACCTATGCTTGCTAAGCTGGACAACACATCTCCAGAACTCCCTCACCCTGCAGACTTGGAACTTGGGATGCTTTGGCCAACATCCGCCTACTCCCTCTCACCCCAACCCCACACACAGCCAGCCTAAGCTTCAGGCAGGTTGAACCGGCTTGTGCTTGTCACAAGGATGATGAGGAGTCACTGAAGGGTGCTAACCAGGGGATGCACGTATGGGCACGAGCTGGAGGACAGCGTGGCAGGGGCTAGCTGACGAGGCAGAGGGTATGCCATGTCACCGTAGGTGAATTACCAAAACCCAGGGCTGGGCAGGATGCATTCTGCACACACCCCTACAGTTGGTGCTGATGGGAAACCCATATCCACTGCATGAGACTGCAATCAAAGGGTGGGCTACGCTCACACACATTTATATATTTTATCCATGTCTGGCTATTCTAGTCACTGGGAATCTTGCAACATGGTATCTGGATTCTAGCCTGATATGTCCAAGAGAGTCCAAAGAGAACCAAACAAATTGTCAAAAATGGAATGTGTTCAAAGGCTTTCTCGCCTAATGTCAGTGGAATACTCAGCTTTTGTTGTGCTAGTTTAAAGCATAAACTATTCATATGATTCCAGTCATTTAATATTTTTATGGAGATTTATGAAATATAAAACTATGTAACCTCTCACATTTAAGGTTTTCAGATTTTTTAAAAAAATCTTAGGCTGCTTAAATGAAACTCGAGTTTACTGCAGTTGAGAAGGTAGAGGAACAGCTGCCTGCCCCCTAGGACTGAGAAGGAATCAGCAAAGCTACAGTCACATGCCTGTGCCCTCACAGGTGACTTGAGGCTTTGGTCCTCAAATCTTCCTTGAGACAAATAAATGTATTTAAAACTTTACCAAAGCGGCGGGTGGGGAGCTAGGTCTGGTGGCACATGCTAGGACTTGGACAGGCTGAGGCAGGAGCATAGCAAGTTTGAACTCAGCCTGGAAAGCTTAATGACTTAAAAAAATGCTATTTCAAGATAAATTTAAGAAGACTACAAATGTAGTTCAATGAGAAAGCCGTGGCTTTAATCCCCGGTCCAGAAAAAGAAATGATAAAATGAAATTCAGAGTGGGGTGGCCGTCCAGAAACTGAAATTAGAACCTAAAGAATAAGAACCAACATTAAGTGGTATTTAGAACACTTCCCTACTTTTAAAGCACTGTACTAGATTCAAGTTTTCACAACCTAGTTAATAATTACATTCAACCATCATCAAACGTCCAAGATGCCTCCCTTAAAGCAAAATCCTTAGTTCTTACGGCCACTAGGTGGCAAACTTTGCAAAACAATACTGCCGCCATGGCAAAGTTTTTTTTTTTCTTTTAAGATTTAAATTTTAGTAAAAATGTTTGGGTTATAGCCGCCATCAAATCTTAAAATTCCCCTTGGAGCGCACAGCACCTCTGTAATTAAAAAGTAAAGTCACAATTTTACAATCGGAAGCCTCAGATATGATCTGTGCCAGCCCTCTTTCATGTCCTAAAACACTCAAGTCAGAAGTAACTAGAGGTCTGAGTGCTGTGTTAGTGAATGCCAGAGATGGACGCATATGCAGGCCTCCAGCATCTCCAACTCTAATCATTTTCCACTCTTGTTTTTAAGGACCATAGCATCCTGGCACTCACCATTATCTAAATGAAGCTGTTCTGGCAAATTGTAAGTCATTCTTTCATAAGTAGTTTTGAATCAGCCCAAGCCCATGCCTTCGGCCTTCATTTCACTCACGTTATACTATTTAAAGCAAGCCAGGAGTTCAAAAGAAAATATAACAAGTATTTCCTTATGGTTAAGTTTCTTTCTTTTGTTGTTTGTTTTGTTTTGGTTTATTGGTTTGTGTGTGTGTGCACGTGTGCATGTGTGTATTTGCTTGTGGCTTTTTGGTAGTATTTTAATTTTTGGTTCACATTAGGTGAAAACATGTTAGAAAAAACTTGGAAACCATTAATCAAATAATGAGAAAAATGAAAAGCACGACGTGGATTTGTGATTGAAAAACAGTAAGAATGGAACCAAAGTAGACCTCAAAATCCTGCCTTTCCACAGAGGAGGAAAAGGGCGCATACGTGAAGCAATCCTGCAACATGAGCCATCAAAAGCTTTGACTTTGTTAAGAGAAGACCAGACGAGAACTGGAAGCATTTCTTGAAGTGGCGCCAAGAATTTGAGAAACAAAACAGACTTGAATCAGGGTTTGGATCCAAGCATGCTATATGCCAGTCATAACGCCGTGTCTGGAAATGGGAGCTGATACATAAAAGCAAACGCCAAGTGCAGCGAGGAGAGATGTTCTAAAAATAGTCTCCATATTCCCCATCCTGGGGTTGTCTCATCTGTCCCACCCCTCCATCTGGAAGGTTTCCAGAGCATGACAGCAGGAGATCCAAACTAGGACATTCTGCATGCTGCAGAGAGAATGGGGAGCAAAGAAAGACTCCAAGAGCCTTTCTGATTCTCCAGTCATGAATGCTCAGGGAATGACCAGGATTCTTAGCCTCGAACTAGTGAAACACCCCATCTGGGCTGATTCCTGCCACTCTTTTGATCCATGATCATGTTCTGCCATGACCCTCCTCTACCTTCAGGAACACCAGTGTACCCCACTTTAGCAATAACCCATGGGGAACTGCAATAGCTTGGGGCTGGGATGTTACCAAGGCCCTTACAGTGCTGTTGGGGAGCAAAACCTTCCACCTTTAAGAGGTGGAACCTAGTTGGAGGTCCTCAGATCCTGAGGGCCGTGACCTTGAAGAGGACAGTGGGATCTCACCCTCCTTCACTTCCTTTTCCACTTCCTGGCCATGGAATGAATGATTTTGTTCCACTTCCTGCTTCCACCATAATGAACTGCCCCACTTCAGGGCCCAAAGTAATGGGGGCAACTGACCACAGAGTGACGCTTCCAAACTTATGAGCCCAACTAAACTTTTCTTCTTCATGAGTTTATTGTCTCAGCTCCGTGTTACAGTCATGGAGAGCTGACTGGCACAAGTAATCACACCACGAGCTCCTTTCCCAACAACTTATGGTTTCACTCAGGTCAACCTCTTCCTGCCTTTGGTTTTCCACCTACAAGAACTGCTCCAATGCCAAGGCTCACCTTGGACAATGTCTGTGTTCAATCCTAGGGATAGAGGCAGCCACAACAGGGTACCACCTACTTGGGAGCCTTAACACAAAGACTCACATTCTCTCACAGGTGTAGAGACCAAAAGCCTAAAATGCTGGCTCTCTGAAGGCTTTGGGGAAAGCGTACCCTGTGCTTCACTCCTAGCTTTGGTGCTTCCAGCAGCGCTAGGCATTTCTTGGCTGTAGATCTACTAATCCAATGGCTGTTCCGTCTCCTCCTGGCCTTCCTCTGTGTGTCGCTCTGGGTCAGTATTCCCTCCTTATAGGGGCGTCAGTCAGACTGGCTTAAGGGCTGTCCTAACCCAGTACAACCTCATCTGCATCTGAATATATTTGCAAAGACCTTTTATCCAAACAAAATCACATCACAGGCCCCAAATGTTAGGAGTCAGCCTACCTTTATGGAACACACAGTTCAACCCCCAACACTGTCTTTCCCTATTCCCCTTCCCCTCCCCTCTTCCCAAAAGTGAATGCTACCTCCTTGTGCTTGGCCTCTAATTGTCTCTCTGCAACAATGTTGGCCACATTGGATGCGCATGTCGCACATACACCCTCCAGTTTGCAAGATTCCAGGGTAAGCGGGGCCTCTTTCCTTTCCATTTTCAATTTTTGTGTTTGCCCTGCTTGGCACTTAGCCTAATGCTTAGAGCTCTGGGCCCATGAATGAACAGAATTTTCTGTAGTTTAACTCTGGAGTAGATCCAGCTTCCTGACATTTTTCTAGACTGTGAGACTGAAGCAACCTCCCACAGGAGAGCCTTAGCTACAGGGAAGTTCAGGCCAAGTTCTGGACAAGACGGTGGGAGTGGGGTGAGGAGGCAAATTCTGGAACACTGAAGCAGAGGTTTTCCAGGGTGCCTGTGGCTTCCAGGAGAGGCAAGGATTGGCAGAGTGGGTAGGCTATGAACCAGAACCTGCCATTCTGGGTGTAAAATTTTTTTGATAACGTGAATACAGGTCTCTTTGAAGAGCATGTCATTGGGCCATAGTGTGATCACAAAAGAGTACACTTCATTCTCTCGGACCACTGTGACTAACACAGTGGATGTGCAAACTCCCACAGAAGGTGGACTGTTGTTCTGGGGGAGCCTATTAAGATACTCCTAAAGCTACAGATGACATAAATGACTGCCCAGGGGGTAGAACGGGGTGCCACATGTACCTGCCGAATGCCCTTCTTCCCTATTCCTTATGGATCCATGGTCTCCCTTCAACACAGAAATATCTGTGCCCTGCGCTCACACTGCCTGCTGTCATTTCAGAGACGGAGGTGCCACGGCTGAGCTTCCCCACTGGTTAGCAGCCAAGGTAATGCATCGGGCCTGACCTGGGTTAGAAACCAGATCAGGCTGCAGCCACACGTGAGCCACAGGATGAGAAGCTCTGGCTGGTGTGCGTAACCAGTCCAAATCCCATCACTGCCTCAGCTGACAGAGCCCACGGGAACAAGGCCATCCAGGGTCTGGGCCACTCCAGGGCAGGGTCCAGACCAGCCATCTCTAAGTGACCTGTCTTCAGCGACTGGCAGGCAGAGAGCAGCCTGAACAGACAGCCCATCACAAGTGTTCAAAGTATATCCTTTGAATGGAACCAGATGATACTGACTCATCCATTGGAAAGAGGCTTCATGTCTATAGTGGAAAATTCACATGGCATAAATTACTGTTTTGCACAGTTTTCCATGTTCATTTCAGGGGAGTGGAGCACATTCATATCTCTGAGTTACTATCACTGCCACTACTGTTCATTATCCTAGACGATACTCTGTAGCCACGAAACAATAACTCCTCTCTCCGCAGGCCCTGGGGACTGCTGTCCTGTTTCCTGTGCCCAAGAGTTTGGTGACTCTAGGTAGCTCATGTGAGTGAAACATTTAGTTTTGTCCTTTTGCATCTAGCGCACTTCACTGTCCGCACTTCACACTTCAAGGGTCACCTATGTGCACATTAGCACATGTCAGAAATGCATTCTTTTCCAAAGCTAAAATCATCCCATTGTATCCATATGCTGCCATTTGTTGATCCGCTCACGTGAAGATGGGCGTTTGGGTCGGTCCCGCTATTTGGCTACGGTGAATAAATCTGTTATGATCATGGCTGTGCGTACAATTTCCAAGTCCCTGCTTTCAATTCTTTCGCATATGGACCCAGAAGGGGAAATAATCATATGATTATTTTTTATGAACCGCCATATTGTTTTCCATCGTGACTGCCTCGTTTTACATTTCTACCCATACTGTGGTTTTAATTGATTTTAAGATATATTGAAGAGCAAAAGCGGCAGACTCTACCCTGTCCTCTGACAGTCTTGGACCAAGGCGGGAGAGCACGTGTCTCCCCTGGACAACGTCCCAATCATGAGCCAGCCGGGGGAGCAGGCTCTAACCTCCAGCCCACACTCCATTTCCAGCACAGCTACTTCCGGTCTTTGGTGTGGCTCGGTCTTGGGACAGAAGAACCCCTGGCCTCCCCTGGGTCTTCTGCTCACAACAGCACAGGCCTTGTAAGCTCTGAGCAGGAAAACGTTAGCGATTGGGGGATTGCATCTGATTAAGATTGGTGCAGTACCCTTCTCCACGCGGCTCCCAGGCTGGCTGATCTTCCAGAACACTTGCCGCCATGAGGAATGAAACCAGCGGAGATGGAAAGAGCAGGAGCAGAGATTTTCCTAAAATGACAGTTACCACTCACACTTATTTTCAAATACAATTTGTTATAACCCAAGTGGCCCATACGTTCATGAATAAGCTCTTGAGAACAGAGATCTTGCTTTATATTCTTTTGTGCCCAGAAAACCTAGCATAGTTCTTCTTTCGATCCTAGTGGGAAATAAAAGACCCTCACTGGTGGGCCTTAACTTAAGCGCACAGTGTGCTCAGTGGAATGTCCACCTGTTCGAGTGCAGTATTTTCTTGGCCCTTCACCAGTAATATCCAAAAAGCTGCCAGAACTTTCTTAAAGTTGCAGTGTGGACGGACCCTCAAACCCAAATCCCTGATTCCCAATGTAGTACTTTTATCTTTCTTTCTTTTTTAGGGCTACCATTCCTTTTTTAACTTAACAAAAAGAAATCTATCGAATCATAGTAATGAAGGAAACCAACGTTTCCACTGGAGACCAGCTCTCAAATAGCAAGGACTAGGAGTCTTAGAAACAAAGAGCTAGGAGTGTGGTCACAAGTAAACATGAGGAGGGGCACCACTGTTAGGAAATGAAGAGAGCTGATCAAGCAGGCCAGAGTCGAGTGCAGGATGTGAGGGATCAAGATCTCAGAACATGGGAGATGCTCACAGGTTCCCCGGGCTTAGCTGCTGTCCCAGATGCCCCAGGTTGTGAGCGTGACAGAGGGATAGCTGTGTTTGCCCCAGTTCTCTCAGCTATTTAAAAGACACAGAGACTGGGATGAAGGAAAGGAGAAAAGAAGGAAAGAAGGAAGAGAAAAAAAACTGTATGTATATACAAGCACAGCTGGCCTAACTGTACTGCTGATGTCTAATGGTTTATTGAAAGGCACAGTGAATGCTTAATTATTTTTTCTTGTCCAGTTTTACATGCCTATATCTGGTAATCTGAACAACTAATCTGAAGACAACAATATGCAATATAATAACCATCACTGAATTCCTACCATCTTGTTTAGTGAAGCTCTGTTTTTTTCTAATGGTTTTGTAAATTACTTTCTATTTTCTTTAATTGCTTGATCAATCTTACATTCTTACATCTGGTCATCTGAGCAACTTTGTTGAAGATAACAATATGTAATACAACAACCATGGCTAATTCTTATCATCTTGTTTTGAAATCCTGTATCATTTTCATTGTTTTTTCTGTTGTTTGGTTTTTGTCTTTGTTGTTGTTATTTTGTTATTGTTTCTTTTCTCTTTAAAATAAAAAAAAATTAAAGACATTGAGAAACTTAGGTCTATGCTTTTAGTGAATACAGGAAAAATAATTGTTAACAATGTTTCAAAATAATATAACACCCCTGTTGAGAGGATTAATTGTCTGACTAAATTTGCATGTCTGTATATGGGTTCATATATTTACACTTCGAAGATATCAATGGATAAAGCAATAACCACTGTTGAGACCATATCACCTTGTCTATAGATTAGTTGTGATTGTACTATTTTTTATGCTAATTGGTGTCTGTCAATATGTTTTTGTACTTTTATTTTTTTTTTAATAAAAAAAAAATATATATATATAACACCCCTACAAAGAGCAGGTCAAATTTTTCATACTAGCAAATTTTAGGGAAAACCGCCACAACATAGCTCTGCTGTGCCATTTGATGATTCAAACTTACTCTAACTCCAACAATTCCGGGAAGATGTTGATTACTATCATTCTGAATCCCTCTTCCCACTGAAAACCTTTTTCTCCTCAGTATTAAGGATTGAACCCCAAGCTTTTACACTCAGCTACATCCCTAGCACAGCCTTTGTTTTTTCTTCTGTTTCACTTTTTATTTCAGATATGGGTTCACTAAGTTGTTAAGTTGCCCAGCATTGGCACCAGCTTGTGATCCTCCTGCCTCAGCCTCTCAGAGTGCTGAGATTATAGGTTGCCTACCACCATGCTGGGTTGCAAAGGCCTATTTTTAAGGATTCAGAGATAATTTTATCTACTCTTTTTCTCACTCACTAGTGCAAACACAGTAAATCATGAATTTGAGCTTTCAAGTATTTCCTTCCTACAGATAAAGACTGGATAGTATAGTGGTTCGTTCTCTGGCCAGTGGAGGCACGTTGATGTTCACATGTTTGCTGGACTTCTTTCTGTGCCTAAATTCTCTCATCTGTAGAATGAAAAGAATGAGCATAGTAATCTATTGCCTAGGTTGATCATAAAATTCAAATGAATGGTGATCTAACAAGCATTAGTAATAACATAGCTTCTTGAGAACAATTCTCCCTGCTATGCTTATAGACACGTTCTTCATTACCAATTCCAAAGGGAAAAAAAATCCCATGAAATATGTGCCATCATTATCTTCAAAAGAGAGTTCAGATGTTTTGTATAAATATCTTTGTGCTGGCTTTTTATGTGCTTGGAAAACAGCAACAAAACAAAGCCATGACAAGGCAACTTCCAAATGAAGGCAACAGGGTGCTCAGGGGTTCAGTCCATTCCAAGCGTGTTCATGCAGATACTATCACAACTGCTAGGAATTTTTATGAAAGAAAGGAAATATTTCCTCTTGCTTTACAAAAGGCTTAGACTCAGGCAATGTCACAGGCTGTACCTTCTAATTTCTGATATATTAAGACTTTTTTTTTTTTGGTCTTTTTGAAACAGGGTCTCACTATGCAGTTCACGCTGGTCTTGAGCTCACTTTGTAGCCCAGGCTGGTCTCAAACTTGCAATGATCCTCCTGCCTCAGCCTCCCGAGTTCTGGGATTACAGGCAAGAACCACCATGCTGGGCTACACTGAGAATTCTGAGTTGTTAATTAAAGATACAAAAAGCAATTAGAGCTCCCAGAGTGATGGGCAAGAGAAGGAATGGTTCGATTTAGAACTTAGGCCTTTATCATTCTGTCCTTCTCAATCACCTACAAGAAACACATTTCTACTAGAAAGATGCAGCTGTCAATCAACATGTACTGTACCATTGTTTTTATGCAATGCAAATTATCAATTATTATACAATGAAGCAGATGCAAATTTATCTTCTCAAGGAGATCACAGTCTAGATGGAGACAGAATTCAAAAACATATGAGACTCACAAGTCATGCTTTACGGCAACCAAAGACATAGTATTAAGGACAACACTTCTTAGTTAGCTCCTGGACTATTCCTAGCCAGGGCTACTTCTGCACCCACTGAGGTTCTGAGAAACATTCCCCTAGTCCTGCCAACAAACCTTCTTCCGGTTCTTCCTCTGAATCAGCACACGTATTATGCATATTGGCCATTAATCCAATTTCTTTTTTTTCTTTTTGAGGTTACTTACGGTTCATTCTAATCCCTTTATGTACAGAATTATTGATAGAAGCTACAGAAAGTATAATGTGACTCGTCCCAACCCTACACCTCATTCCCGTGGCGCAAGTTCAGGTAGGAAGGGGAATGAACACGCAGGACTCCAGCTAAGGACGTAATACGCGTCTCCCCCCAAATGCTAAGAGATGGGAAGTCCTGCTAAGCGCGTGGAGGTTCTTTCTAGATCTAAATGTCTATGGCATGCTTTGCCTCAGTTGTCCTTCATAACTTTTTCCAAAGAAAACCTTTATTTAAAAAGTTTTATTGATTTTATTATTATCAAAATTTAGGACCAGAATAGCCTGATAAGATTTTTAAGTCTTTTCACATAAAGCAGTGCTTAGAGAGAAATTTTTTACTTTAAATTAATATATAAGAAAAACAAGGCTAAAAAGACCAACAAGCCAAGTATCGAGCTCAAGCAGTTACATTCAACAGATTAAACCTAAAAAATAAAAAGGGAAGCGGTAAGAACAGAAACTATGAGAGAAGAAAAATAAGAAGAAAAAAAAAGAAGGTTCTGAGGAGAACAACAAAATTGAATTTTCTATGGCAAGGGTAGGGAAATTATTGCTCATGGCCAAACCCGGTCCAACATCTGTTTTGTTCCAGTTTTAGTCTATGTGCCGCCAAAGCGAGACGGAACCGCATTAGTGTACTGTACACAAAGGCTGTTGGATGCCTTTATTTTCTGGAAATAGTTCTCATCCTACCATGGTCAGTAAACGTTTCCGCATATTAATTTATGTTCATTTGTTTAAGAATATTGTGAAAAGCATATTGAGGCGGCAGAGGGTGTTCTCTCCACTAGATGGCGCTCAATCTGCTTGCTTCTATTCTCTAACCTGAAGGAAATTTTACATTATGGGACAAATATTCCTATGCTGTTGATTTGAGATGTTTTTGACGGTGCTATTACTCCCCCCACAAAAAAATAAACTCATTTTGAAGGTGATTGTTGAGGAATGAGGGAGGTCGTCACGCTGGGTCTTTCTCTTGCCTCGAGTCTGGCCGTGGGTTAGCCAGTTTGAACTGACCGTGTAAAACATGACGCCAGTAGTTTGCTTTGTTAGGTATGATAGTGAGTAAAGCTGTAATATTCAGAGCTGTGAACTAAGAATCGGTCACTGAGTGACTCACGCTGAAATTAATGCTGTCAGTCGGATCCCTGCGGCTCTTAGAGGAGGAGCCCACAAGATTCTTCTATACCCTTTGTTCTGTAAAGCGGGTGCTTACATTTCAGTACTAAAACGGGGACATCCTTAATGCAGTTTCTCTCCAACTAGTAGGATTAGTGCTCTATCTGAATTTATGGTGCTAAATTTTAATTTCAAAAGAAATAACCATAAAAAATGCTACAATATAGCTCTTACACCAGCCATTGTCACACATTACTACAAATAAACCCATAAATGTATACAGCTGTAGCTAAGAATGAAGAATTTCATGAGTGTTTTCTTTTTATGGAACAAAAAAGTACACCTAGTGGAGAATTCTCCTTTTTAAAAACTTCTCATTTTATTAATACTTTAACACGGAATAGATTTGGTGTTGCCAAGTATTTTCAGTATCGTTATCATAAAACTGTAAATACATTCCTTAAATGAATTTGACTTGTTACCAAGTAAAATTGAAAAAAAAAAAGTTTAAAAGTGCATTTTCTATTTGCTTTGTACAGTGCTACTTTGAACTATTTAACTCCATGAACTTTAAAATCCCACATTAAATTTGGCTGGGTACATATCTGTGGTCTAATAAGACTAATTTTAGATCTTTGCTATTTTCCCAAGCAGAAATACAACTGAAGTTTTGAACTTCTGCCTCAGCCCCTGAATATGGGAATAATCATTCTTGTTTTCTAAGAATAAATAAATAAAATTGTGTAACTGAAATTATGAATTTAGTCTTTCTGGCTGGTAACATTTTATTCATTAATATACCAATATCAGCCATACTTATGAATAAGACTAATTTCTCATGCCAATTATACTTTCATGTGATTATATAAGAAATGTAGCTAAAGTATTTGATCTTTTTTATATCTGTATATAATCCCTATAAAAATGCTTTGTAGAACAGTTTAAAAAATCCTGACAAGTACCAGGTCCTGAGTTTGATTCCTGATACCAACCAAAAAATCCATAAAGTCAGAAAAGGGTGAAAACTAACCACTTAAAACTGGTACACGATGGTACAGGATTTGATTACAAGTCCCAGGGTCACCTTTCTCACCCTTGCACTGAGTGTTCTATAGGCACCATTTTTTTGTTTTGTTTTGTCTTTTTGAGACAGGGTCTCACCATGAGGTTCAAGCTGGCCTGGAGGTCACTTTGTATCCCTGGCTGGCCTTGAACTTGCAAAGATTCCCCTGCCTCAGCCTCCTGAGTGCTGGGATTACAGGCATATGACCCCATGTCTGGCTGGGCACCATGCTAAACTGTATAAGGCCACAAGAGCTATGAGATATGGAAGCTGGAACTCAAATGCATGACATTGTCCTTTGGGGCCACAGTCTTCATTATTTCCCCATACTGTCTTGTGGGATTAATGTGATGCTTTCCAACTTAGCCTAAAACAATGTGTTGATTTTTTTTTTTAAATAAATGAGACATCAAAAAATCCAATCTTTTGGTGATGTTTTCATTCATACATATATATATAAGATACTCCATCAGAAAAGTTGTCTTCTCACTTGAAAGAATGTGGAACACTGACTGCCGCCTTCTTCTCCTCTGAGAGGATGCAGTAGCTTTCTCTCACCCTTTCGTTGGCCAGTTTTCTGAGGATGGAGCTTCAGTACTTCATTCAAAGGACATTAGGATCCCGTCTCTGGGCTTTCCTTCCCCACTGGCTCATTGGTCCGCGCAAGAACTGGGCCGCCTCTCATACATGCTTGATTTGACGGCTGCCCTCATGCGCGCCTGCCACACCCGAGCCTGGCCTCCCACCCCCTTTCAGGAAGGCAGGCGTTGCCTCCTACCCACTTCCTTTGAATAATCTCTAACCTGGGCACCAATATGCAGCTGCAATGGTACTGCCTCTGTGAAACCCTACTGACCCCATTAGAGTAAGGGGAATAAAATTCTCGCTGTAATTTCAGGAAATGTGCTATCATTATGCCTCTCAGGAGGGCAGCTAATGGCACCCTTCGAGCTATAGATGAAGATTCGCTTTCATGGCCACTCTCCTGGATTTGAAATTTCAGCTACTAAGGAACCGTCTCCCTCTCCTCTATTTCATATGCTCCCAGGCTGGACAGTAGCACTATCGGAAGGAAATGAGACTAATAGCTAACTCAGATTTCTCTAAAACGCTTACAAAGCAAACAAAACACAGCATATGATAGATCCAAGTCCTGCTAAAGTAGGCAGTAGCTGGGAATACAAAACATCTCTCATCATTCCCAGCATCCTTCTCTCCCCAAAATGGTTACAATGTTTGAGTATTATTTGAATGAGGACCAGCGTAAGCGCTGCCTGTAGTATTCACTAACTCTAGTTCAATCTTGACCGAAGCCACACTCGTGAAAATCTGCTTTCCTACCCTGCAAGCGGAGCCATAGGATTTTCATTGTGAAAGATGGTTGGACTGTTGGGGTATTTTGATTGATGTGTGTAAAGACTTCAGAAACCGGAAGTTCATAGCATGTTTGTTTAAGCCAACACGCTGTATCTCTGCTGTCTTCACCCTCCACCCTCTGCTGCCAGAGAGTTTGCAATGCTCAATATTAGAAAGGTCTAGCTGACTCCTGCCAAACAGGATGTGAAAGGATGCAATAGATGACCTTAAAAAATAGTTTATTATACAGAGCCGGAGACCTGAGAAATAGCAGGTCATGTATGATGAGGGAAAGGAAATGAATTGTTTGTGTTAAGTAATCCTGTCGCTTTGACCTTGAGCAAACGGAGGGTTGGCTGCCATCAAGGAAGAGCAAAGAGCTGGGAGGAAAGAGAGGCACGCAGACATCTTTGGTGCCCACACTGAATTGATCTGCAGGGTGGAGGTAGTGAAATTTGGTGGGCTCGGTGTACAGAGCTTTGTGCACGGTGCACATGGGCTGCGGTGGGGTGGAGGAGGGCTTATGCCACGTGATTATTTCTGCTCCTGCAATGCAGAAACTGAGCTTGACTTCAATTTGGCTCTGATGACCATGGAAGATTGCAATAAAATCAGGGTCCCACATCAGATGGAAGTCCAAGAAACATCGGTTGGTCATGCTTGTGGGACATAAGCCTCTGTCCCCAGGCGTAACCTCCTCCACTCTGCTGCGGGAGACCGGGGGTTCTGCTCCAGCCTCTGTCAAGGACAAGCTTTGGAACTGCATCCAGGTTTGGTTCTGACTAAGGTTCCTTCAAACAAGAATATAAACATCTGCTCCATTCCTTCATGGAGTGGAGAAAAGCTCTGCGCGGATGATAGCTGCTATGATGTGACGATCCACATACGCTCAAACGATTTCATCAAATAGGATGCAGTTCCTTTAACTTTGTACAAAACTCACTTTTTAAAATTGCCTTCATATCTAATTAGGTAAACCTGTTTCCCATTAGCTTGCTGAGGTTTGAAACTAGAAAGGAATTGGACATTTCTCCTGGAGAGAGAGAGAGAGAGAGAGAGAGAAAACACATTAAGACAGGTAGTAATAGTCTGTGAGCTGAACAGGGCTGAGTTGAACAGTTTCCCTGTATTTCAGGTGTTTTCTCCGCGTTCAGCCTTTGCTGTTCCATTCTGCGCAACAAAGACAAACACAGAGGTGACGTGAATTCAAAGGTTTAGGCAGAGAAAACGTTGCCAAGGAGTATTACAGGTTGAGCATTCCTAATACAGAAACCCCAAATCGGAAATGCTCCAAAATCTGAAACTTTGAGCTCCACAACTGATGGTTAAGGTGCACAAATTTAGCTTCAGAGATAAAATTACATAAAATAGATTATAAAATTACTCCCATGCTACATGTATAAAGTATATATGAAACAAATTAGTTTTATGTTTGCATGTGGGTCCTGACCCTAAGATGTTCCACCATGTATGTGCATAGAGCCCAACGGCCAAAAAATAAAATTCAAAACCTGGAACACTTCTGTTTCCAAGCATTGCAGACAAGAAATGCTCAATCTGTACTTTATTTGACATCTAGATTGTTTTCATTCATTTCTAGATTCATCTAAAAGCAGCATTTAGCAAACTAAACCTCATTACTCCTAAAAATTGAAATAGGCCCACTATTCTCAGACAAAAATAAAAGTCAAGACAGGATGGCATGTTGCTGGCAGGGAAGGCTTGCTTTTGGACATATTTCACTAAATAAGAATATTCCTATTTTCTAAAAGCCTTGAAGTTTCTTTATTAGAGAAAAAATAAGGCTAAAGGCAAAATTTAAAGAAAAACACAGCTATAATGGGACTCTATCTAAACTGAAGACCAGAATTCCTATTAATATTATTATAACTATTTTTAAAAAGTTAAAATGAAATTAACATGATAATAGTGGTTGTGTCTTCTAATCAATAAAGATTTTTGGGGTACTTTTGAATTTTTCATTCTTAACCATGTTTTAGTTATAAAAAATACTTTAAAGTTTCTTAGTGTAAAAAAGACAATATAGGAGTATGCTGTGCTTTTATGCATAAAGCAGTATTAAAAACAAATAGTTTTGTTAGCGTAATTATTCTTAAAAGTTTTGTGAAATATATTAATCACTAAGATATTTCCAGAATGAGAACAATGTATTGAGGATTCTTTTGCTTTTGCAAAAAAATTAAGAAATAAATTTTCACTTACTTAATCAACAAATACTGGCTGAGTATCACTGATTAGTGTCTATGCCATGCTATTCTAGTACTGTGGAGTTGTAATCATTTAGGTCAATTATTAATATTCAATATCACATAAAAATGTTAGGTATATGATTTAATTCATTGTTCATATGTGAAAACCAGGTATGTAGGAATTAGCATAAAATTCAAAGAGACCATTGTGAAGCATAACTAGCAATCTCCAGGATCCTATCGAAATGCTCTTACCCCTTTGTATGTCATGGCTGTAACACACACAAATGACTGCCAGTAACATGTGTTTATCTTACTCCATTGTAACTTCTGTGTAGTTGTAGAGGCTTGATCAGACTCTGATATGATCTGACAGGACCCTTCCTCAACGTTTCCCTTCCTTGGTGACATTAGTAACTACCAATGTCACTACTTAGAGCCCGTCAATCAGGAACCCTGGTGAATGGTGAAACTCAAATTCTCTGGTGCTTTCTTCTCTCTTTCATATATAAAGAGGCATAGTACTTACACAACAATTTGTCCAATATAGTTTTAAAAAACTAAATATTGTGACTATTTATAAATATCAAGACAGCCCAAGATTCTGGATGGGCTAAAATCCAGTGCTCCAGGACAGTGAAAGACATTGTAAAAGCACTTACTTCTTTTAAAATGGGTGTGTAAAGGTCATTTAAAATGCTTTTTTTTTTTTAATTTTAAAAGTAAAAGCACAAAAACATATTAACAAACAGACACAAAGTAGCATAAGAAATAGTACAATCAAAACTGATTTACAGACAATGTGACATGGACTCAACAATGGTTGTTGCTTTACCTAATGATATCTTCTAAGTGTATATTCATGAACACAAATACAGACATGCAAAATTGGTCAGACAATTAATCATCTCAACAACAGGAAAAAGAAAAGGGAAAAAAAAAAAAAAAAAAGAAACCGGAAAGCATTAACAAAGATGCACAAAGTAGTACAATAACAGTAAGATCAGAATTGAATTTTAGACAAAGCATAAGAAAACCAACAGTAGTTGCTGCTTTGCAAATTGATATCTTCAAAATGTGTGCTCAGGATAACACATACAGACATACAAGATTGATCGAATAACCTGTCATCAACTATTCCTTAGCATTAAGTGATATAATACAATAGTAGAACCATGTTAGCCCTCCTGCACATACGTATCTACATATATACACACATACATTTTTGCCTTTTTCTTTTCTCCTTTCCCTCGTCCCATCTGTTCCTTGCTTTTGAACAGATTTCTTTCATGTCTCTTAGTTTATGTTCCCACCCTCAGGTTCTTACACCAGTGACACAATACGTTGCCTGCACATGTACCTCTGATTTATTTCACTTATGAGTATGGTGTCCAATTGTGACCATTTGCCTACAAAGGCCCCAAATTTGTCCCTCTTTATAGCTGAATAATATTCCAGTATATAAAAATGACACAGTTTTTTAATCCAGTCTTCTGTGGATGGACATTTGGGTTGCTTCCACAATTTAGCTATTACAAATTGAGCTGCTATAAACATGGGTGCACATATATCAGAGTGATATGATGTTTTCAGATCTTCTGGGAAAATACCCAGAAGAGGAATAGCTGGTTTGAATGGAACCTCTAGACCTAGTTTGGTGAGAAATCTCCAAACGGCTCTCCACAGTGGTTGCACCAGTCTGCATTCCCACCAGCGGTGTAATAGAGTCCCTATTTCTCCACAGCCTCGCCAGCATTTGTTATTGGATGATTTTTTCATACTGGCTAGTCTTACTGGGGTGAGATGAAATCTCGATGTTGGTTTTATTTGCATTTCTCGAATGACTAAGGATGTGGAACATTTTCTCATATATTTACTTGCCATTTGTGTTTCTTTATCTGAGAAGTGTGTATTCATCTCAGATGCCCATTTCAGTATTGGGTCTTTGAATTTGGACAGGTACATGTTCTTTTAATTCTTTGTATGTTCTAGATAGCAGTCCTTTGTCTGAGGGACAGCCAGCTAGGATTTTTACCCAATTTGTGGGTTTTCTTTTTACTTTGCTGGTGATTTCTTTAGATGTACAAAAACTTTTCAGTAGGATGAGGTCCCAGTTATTGATTCTTTGAAGTGTTTCCCTTGCAGTTTCGTTTTTATTCATGAACTCTCTGCCTACTCCTATGTCTTCAAGATTTTTACCTACTTTCTCTTCCAATAGGTTTAGAGTTTCTGTTTTAATGTTGAGGTCTGTGATCCATTTTGACCTGAGTTTGGTGCATGGTGGTAGACTTGGGTCTATTTTCAGTTTTCGGCAAGAGGCAAGCCAGTTTTTCCAGCACCATTTGTTAAACAGGCCTTCTTTTTTCCAGTGAGTTTGGCTGAC